>BLSH010451073.1:77602-89998 GCA_018402905.1 Glandirana rugosa | reverse complement strand
TAAGTACGCAATTTTTTTTTCAACTAAAAGCAGTCTAATATCAAATACTACACTATGGTTTGCTACTTTTACTTTTTACTTTGGTTTATTGGGAGCATTGATTATTGAAAGGAGAAGCTGCCTTTTGCTAGCCAGTGGGGATAACATCTTTATAGAGTGCCATTTTTATAATTTTATTCTCTGGTAAGAGACATGATGCTTTTTTCAGGCACGGTTGGAAGGGCTCACTCAGCAGGGGACACTGTTATGTGAAGAGCTGTTGTGAATTCAAATAGGATGCTGTTTGACCATTTTTATTTAATGGTCAAATGCTTCTGGTACGAGGGTAGTGTTTGTTTTCTGGGCATGGTCTAATTGGATGTTCACTTTAAAGGCACTGCAGCACATCGCCATGTTATGGACTTAATTAACTGTTTAATTTATTTTGTAATCACACATGAATTTTGTATATGGTTTATATGCACTTTAATTGGAGATCGATGTTGATTATATAGTGCATGCACAATTATACGATTTATTTCTGTGTTTATTTATTTGCTAATAAAATAATATAAAAATCTGCGCTAGGCTATATGCATCTGACAGGACAAAGCAGCTACTATGCAATTGTGATGCCAATAGCCAATATAGGAAATGTCATAAAGCGGTGCTGAATCCAAAAAGACAATAATAAGGAACAATAAAACAAATAAAATACTGTACACAAATATCGATAAAATATAGTGCAACAACAAAATTCATATACATGTGAATGAAAATCAAAAAATGTATAATATTTATTAAATAAGCAAATAGTCTGTGATTAATAGTAAGGGATCACAAACTATATACTGTAAGTGTGAACCATATAAAGTGAAAGAAAAAAAGTCCAAAATGCAATCCGTGACAGATGATAGCTGATGTGACTACTAATATATTGCTAGAAGTGTCCCCACACTCCTACTTCCTGTTTGAAAAAGACGTGCATCCACCCCCAGGTAACAACATATAAAAAGGCCTCATACCAGACAGTGTAGATCATCAAATTATAAATAGTTAGACAGTGCTCAAACGCTTTCCATAATGTACAATCCTCTAGGCATAAGGTGTATTCCCCATCCAGATCTCTCCACCAGCATTAGATGTATGCCAAAATATAAAAATGATGCATGCCCATAGTGAAGTATATAAAAACTAAACATAATATTGAAAAAAAAAAACATAAACTAAACATACAAGTAAATGGACACAATCACTTAAAAATGTTGCATATAACAAGTTGAAAATCAAGTACAACAGCCTCTCATACCCTTTAGATATGACCTCTGGTGACGCTTCTAGTGTAGCAGGCTGAATTTGCCACATCGGGCTCCAGGCTTCAGTTGGCAGGCGTGCATGATGAGGTTGTGTCCTAGCCAAGCCCTACGCGCTTTGTCGAAAAATGCCACCATTGTGAGATTGGCTGGATGCCATATATCATGCAGACTACTTAATTAGACCACCAGCTACTAAGCAACCATCATAACAAAGACACTTGGCAATCCTGCAAATGACACAGGAGCTCCTCAATGTAAAAAGTGTCCGCTTATTGGTAAATACAAATAATACAGTAGCCCATATAATACACTAAAAAGAGGAGAAAAACTCCATCTTGTGGCAAAAAACAATAATGTAGTTGCCAGAATACATACAAATTATATAAAAGTTATGTGTCACGTACCTGATCCGAGGCTGAAGTGCTGAGAGAGGCTCCCCTTGCGGCTGAACGCAGAGTACCCCCTGGATGGGAACACGGAGTACTGAGCGCAAAGAAGCACGGGTCACCGGTAATATAGATGAGGCGTGAAGGTAGGTAAGAACTGGAGCCACAGGAGATGTCTGGAATGGGTCTGGATGCAGGCTGCCAATCAGGAGTGGAGAGCAGAGAGGTAAGTCCGTAGGCCAGGCCAAAGGTCATTAACCGGGAATCAGGCAGATAGCAGAGTCCAATAAACAAGCTGAATGTCATGCACAGGAATCACACAGGAGGCAGTCCGAGAAGCAAGCCAAGGGTCAACACTGGAGAGGTCAGAGAAAGTCCAAAGGCCAAGCCGGGTCACAACAGGAGAAGAGCAGGAACACAGGAACACACAGGTCAGGAACTCAGGAGAGCTGAAGACGATCCAGCAACTAAGGAGCATAATGAGCAGTCTTTTATAGTGCCCAAGGGAATCCTATTGGACGTTGCGTACCCACCTATTGCGTCCGTACGTTCGTCGCTGTGTTCTGGTGCGTGCGCGCATGCGCACTTGTGATCTTCTCCCGATCGTCAGTAATGGAGCGATCGTTCGTGCCGGAATGTGCTGACGTGTATAGACCGATGTGCGTCGCCCATGACAGTGCCCCCCCCCCAAGGGGCAACCTCCGGGTGCCCAATCTAGCCAACCTCTCGGGATAGGCTCTGTGAAAGGCCTGTATTAGCCGTGGGGCGTGTATGTTCCGGGATGGTTCCCAAGAATTATCTTCCGGGGGGTATCCTTTCCACTTAATAAGGTACTGTACTTGTCTACCTCTTCTTCTACAGTCCAAAATCTTCTCGACCTCAAATTCCGGTTCTCCTTCGACCAGTACTGTTGGTGGAGGTTGTTCCTCTCTTCCCGAAAAAGGACTAGGAATCACCGGTTTTAACAGGGAGGCATGAAAAACTGGATGGAATTTGTAGGAACTGGGTAGGGCAAGCTCAAAGGCCACTGGGTTAATTGCCCTTTTTATCTCAAAAGGTCCGATGAATTTAGGCCCAAGCTTCCGTGAGGGACATGCCAACCGAAGGTTCAAAGTGGATAACCATACTTTATCTCCTGTTTTAAATGCCGGGTTGTCACTTCTGCCCCTGTCATGATTTCTTTTATACAGATCTTGAGCCTGCTGGATGCTTTCTTGGAGCTGACGGTAGTTGCTCTGAATAGAGCCAATACGGTCTTGAACTGCGGGTACCGAGGCCTCAGGGATTGTGTTGGGTAAAAAGGATGGATGGAACCCATAATTGGCCCAAAATGGAGACTGGTTCGTGGCAGAGTGTAGTGAATTATTATATGCAAATTCTGCACAAGGAAGTAACGAGACCCAATCATCCTGAGAGGATGTACAGAAACATCGGAGATATTGCTCCAGGGTCTGATTGGTTCTCTCCGTCTGCCCGTTGCTCTGAGGGTGGTAAGCAGAGGAGAGACATACTTCAATAGACAAGATCTTGCATAAGTCTTTCCAGAACCTGGAGGTAAATTGGACACCTCGATCAGACACAATACTGCTAGGTATTCCGTGAAGTCTGACAATTTCCTTGATAAAAATGTTGGCTGTGTCCAAGGCGGATGGTGTGCCCCGCATGGGCAGGAAGTGTGCCATTTTTGAAAGTCGATCTACCACTACTAAGATGGTGTTGAACTCTTGCGAGGAAGGTAATTCGACAATAAAGTCCATGGAGATCTCTTTCCACGGTTGATCAGGAATAGACAATGGTCTTAACAGACCCCAGGGTTTGGAATGAGAACCCTTATTCCGTTGGCACACTGTACAGGAACTTATATATGTGCTACAGTCCTGCCTCATCTTAGGCCACCAAGAGGAGCGTTGTATTAACTTGAGAGTCTTTTGGATCCCAAAGTGGCCAGCCAATTTGTGGTCATGAAAGGTCCGGAGGACTTGTAACCTGATTTGTTGAGGGACAAAGATTTTGTCTTGGAACCATAATAATCCTTCCTGCTTTCTTAGATATGGTACTTCAGGTTCTACACACTGATCAGAAGCTTGCTTGACGGCCGTCATTAGATCAGGTTGAATAAGCAAAAAGTTCTGTGCTGACAGAATTGTCCCTGGTTCTGATACTTCAGGAGTTTCAGGAAACATCCTGGATAAGGCATCCGCCTTACCGTTCTTAGATCCCGGTCTGTAGGAGATATGAAAGTTAAATCTGGAAAAAAAAAGCACCCAGCGGGCTTGTCGGGGTCCATAAAGATCATAATGGGATGGCTGGCTCCTTCTAACAGGTATCTCCATTCTTCTAGAGCAAACTTAATGGCCAGAAGTTCTCGGTCTCCCACATTGTAATTCCTTTCTGAAGGGTTCATTTTGCGAGAGGCAAAGGCAATAGGATGAAGGAGGGCTTTGGGTCCTTGACGTTGGGACAAGATTGCTCCTGTTGCTACTTCAGAGGCG
The DNA here is from genome assembly GCA_018402905.1 of Glandirana rugosa. Taxonomy (NCBI): domain Eukaryota; kingdom Metazoa; phylum Chordata; class Amphibia; order Anura; family Ranidae; genus Glandirana; species Glandirana rugosa. The sequence goes on along the minus strand of BLSH010451073.1, from coordinate 85,825 downwards.
CCTACCTCCAACACGAAAGGAAGTGCAGGGTCTGGATGTTGTAATACAGGAGCTGTGATGAACAACCCTTTCAGTTTATCAAAAGCATTCTGGGCGTCTGAGGACCACTGAAAACGTCCTTGCCTGTGCGTCAATTGGGTAATTGGTGCAACAATGGTTGAAGAGGTCACAGAAAGTCCAAGGGCCAAGCCAGGTCACAACAGGAGAAGAGCAGGAACACAGGAACACACAGGTCAGGAACTCAGGAGAGCTGAAGATGATCCAGCAACTAAGGAGCATAATGAGCAGTCTTTTATAGTGCCCAAGGGAATCCTATTGGACGTTGCGTACCCGCCTATTGCGTCCGTACGTTCGTCGCTGTGTTCTGGTGCGTGCGTGCATGCGCACTTGTGATCTTCTCCCGATCGTCCGTAATGGAGCGATCGTTCGTGCTGGAACGTGCTGACGTGTATAGACCGATGTGCGTCGCCCATGACATTATGATTGCCCAGAAATATAAAAATCATATTAAAGGCCAATACAATAAAATTCTTTGCCCTCAAACTGCTACATTAGGTTACAAAAATGTTTTTATATAAAATATAATACAGAGGAATTGGCAGGGATAAAAATAATTTCCCACAACTAGACATACATGGCATAATCAACATATACATACACCCTGAAATAAAATACACATAAAAGCACCAAGCTAATCAGCTATTATCAATTAAATTGTTGATGTCCCATTCAACACCCAAGCCAAATGGGGCATATGTTTTTAGGTTGTGTATGCATTTAGTTTCTAAATGTGAGATTTCCCTTCTAGTGTGGTTCCCCCTCCAATAAGGGGAGAACCTATCAATAGCTAAAAAAGGTGATGCCTGCTGGATTTTTGCATGACATTTTACATTATACTTAGGTACACTGTGGATCAAAACTCTAGATTTAATATATATATTAAGATATGTTCCTTCAACCTTGTTTGTAACTTTCTAATAGTCCTCCCTGCATATTGATAGCCACGTGGACAAATTATCATGTAAACCACATTTTTTGTGTTACATGATATTAAAGCTGCTATATCATAAGACATCGTCTAATTGGAAGAAAATGTTTGTAATTTCAACCTTTAAAGGCACTTCTGCAAAATTCACATTTCCAGCAGGGTTAAAAGCCCTTAAAACTTTGGAAAATGTGGGGTCTTCTAGGGGGACCACAACATTGGGTGCTATGATATTCCTAAGGGATGGAGCACCCTATAAATCACATCAGGGAACACATACAAGGGGTTCTCCCAAAAAATGAGATTCTTTAAATAAGTGGTCACTTCTGTTCTTGCACCTTCCATCCATCCATCCATCTGAACATCTCTCCTCTCTTCACAGGTAAACCTGCATTTATACTTCACCTATCTACCTTAAACTGAACATTGAATAACTGCTCATGACTTTTGGTAAACCTGCATTTATATTTCACCCATCTACCTTAATCTGAACATTGAATGACTGCTCATGACTTTTGGTAAACCTGCATTTATACTTCACCCATCTACCTTAAACTGAACATTGAATGACTGCTCATGACTTTTTTAAACCTGCATTTGTCACTGGTGTTTCAACTCCATCTGTAGTCATGTTCACATTATTTTGTTTATTTAGCCTCTAAGTCTTACCTAAATTAAGGCTTCTCTTATCTTTTACAATCTTGCCCTTTTGCTCCTCCTGCAGTTTGATTGTTATGCCTAATATTACCTCCTAATTGATTAATTGGCAGATTCCATTCCACACCCATCACAGTATAAAACAAGGCTTTCTTTATAGGTGAACACATATAAGGGGGAACACATACAAGGGGTTCTTCCAAAAAAGTGGGGTTCTTTAAATAAGGCACTTCTACTCTTGCACTTCAGCGATTTGCGCAAAGCAAACAATAGCAAACTACTATACAAAGCACCAGACTGCAGGTATCCTCATTTTCAAATAATATCATGTTCCTCTCCAAAACATGCACTCTTTACCTCTCCTTATCACAATTGCAGCCTCTCTCCTCAAATTCTCTTTTCTTCAGCTCTCTTCCCCACCCCACAATCTGTACATATCACCCTCACTTCTCCCCTCTCCCTACTGCTGCACTCACCACCTCTTTCTAACTCTAAGCCCATATGCTAACAAAACACCCAGGATGTTGAAGTATGTCCCCTCATATAAATCGTATTTTCATATTACCTCTCTTACTCTTCTCCTTCTCCTAGCCTCTGGAGATATTTCCCCAAATCCTGGGCCTCCCTCTGGCAGTAGTCGCAATCTATGCAATTTAGTCTCCATTCCCATTCTTCCCAAGACCAACCCCCCTTCTCCTATGACCTCTGGAATGCCCGTTCTGTCTGCAACAAACTCACCGCTGTTCATTACCTATTTATCACTAATTCCTTTGATCTACTTGCTATCACCGAAGCTTCATCTCCATGAATCTGACACTCCTCCTGCTTCCCTCTCCCACGGCCGCCTTCTCTGGACTTACTCCCTAGACATAATGGACGCAAGGGAGGTGGAGTGGGATTCCTCCTATCCCCACAGAGCACCTTCCAGGTTCTTCACTCTCCTCCCTCTCTTTCCCTCTCATCATTTGAAGCTCACGGTATACGTCTATTTTCTCCAACCTCCCTAAGAATTTCTGTGATCTACTGGCCTCCTGGACCGTTGTCAGCTTTCCTTGATGAGTTTTCTGCCTGGCTACCCTACTTTCTCTCTTCTTAAATTCTCACAATCCTCCTTGGTGACTTTAACATCCCTGTTAATACAAACACTCCTGCTACTTCAAAACTTCTTAGTCTAACCTCCTCATTTGCCTAAAGCAATGGGTACAGGCTTCTACTCACTCTGATGGAAACACCCTTGACCTTGTAATTTCCTACCTATGCGCTCCATATAACTTCTCGAACAATCCTTTTCCTTTCTCCGACCACCACCTTATTCGTTTCTCTCTCTCCCTGTCTTCCACCATCTTTCCCTCCAAGCGCCTAACCATCACCCATAGAAACCTTTGCCATTTCAACCTTTCTCTCCTCCATTCTACTACCGACCACCTCTATGAAAAAATCTCCCCTGTCCTGCCCCAACCAAGCCACGTCCGTCTACAATAAATCCCTGTCTTCCTCCATAGTCAAGCTCGCTCCCCTCATAACACACAGAATCAGGCCTCGACCGCTACAACCCTGGCAAACAGATGACACCAGAAATCTCAAAAAACGTAGCCGTGCTCTTGAGCGTCTGTGGCACAAGACTAAGTCTTTCAAAGACTACAACCAATACAAATTTGCCCTCCATAAATACAATTCTTGCCTCCACACTGCCAAGCAGACCTATTTTACCACTCTTATTAACACCTTCTCATCCAGTCCCTGTCAACTCTTCTTTACCTTCAACTCTCTACTTCGTCCTCCACTGCCTCCACCCACTAACTCACTCACTGCACAGGAGATTTCTAATCACTTCAAAAACAAGATTCATGCAATTCATGATAAAATCTCCACTCTACAGGTATCTCCCCCAGTTGAGACCCCACGTCAACAGGTACAACTGACACTTCCCTTATTCAAACCTGCTACTATAGATGAAGTTGCTAAACTCCATTCTAATGCTCACCTAACCACCTGTCCCCCTATTTCCTCTCAAATACTATGGTCACCCTCTGACTCTATCCTACACTCTCTAATTCACATCTTCAATCTCTCCCTCTCTTCTGGCATCTTCCCCAATGCTCTAAAACATGCATTGGTCACCCCCATACTTAAAAAGCCATCCCTGGACCCTACCAATCTTAACAATCTACGCCCTATCTCCTTGCTCCCCTTTTCCTCTAAACTCTTTGAACGCCTTGTCTACAACCAACTAAGTGACCAAGGTTCTGTTCTTGGACCTCTCTTATTTTCAATCTACACCTCTTTCCTGGGTCAGCTGATAGCCTCCCATGGCTTTCAATATCATTTCTATGCTGACGACACTCAAATCTACCTCTCTACCCCTCAGCTCACTCCATCAGTCTCCTCACGCATCACTAACTTACTAACAGACATTTCTGTCTGGATGTCACACCACTTCCTCAAATTCAACTTGTCCAAAACCGAGCTCATAATATTTACTCCCCCACGTGCCGCTTTCCCTGACTTCTCTGTCAAGAGCAATGGCACAACAATCCACCCATCCCCACATGTCAGGGTGCTAGGTGTTATCCTGGACTCCAAACTCTCCTTTTGGCCCCACATCTAATCACTTTCCAAAGCTTGCCACCTCAACCTCCGCAACATCTCTAAACTTTGTCCTTTCCTAACCAATGAAACCACAAAGCTCCTGATTCAGTCCCTGGTTATCTCTCGCCTTGACTATGGCAACTCTCTCCTTATTGGCTTACCTTTGAACAGACTATCCCCCCTTCAGTCCATCATGAATGCCGCTGCCAGACTCAACCATCTTACAAACCGCTCAGCGTCTGCTACCCTTCTCTGCCAATCCCTCCACTGGCTGCCACTCGCCCAACGAATTCAATTCAAAATACTAACAATAAGTTACAAAGCCATCCACAACTCTGCTCCCAGCTACATCACTAGCCTAGTCTCAAAATACCTAATCGTCCTCTTCGTTCCTCCCAAGACCTCCTGTTCTCTAGTTCCCTCATCGCCTCCTCCCATATTCACCTCCAGGACTTCTCCCGAGCCTCTCCCATCCTCTGGAATTCCCTCCCCAATCTGTAAAACTGTCCCCAAATCTATCCACTTTTTAGGCAATCCCTGAAAACTTTTCTCTTCAGAGAAGTCTATCCTGCCTCCACCTAACAACTACACTTTTATTTTCTTCATCAGCTCATCCCCCACAGTTATTACCTTCTCATATCACTTGACCCTCCCTCCTAGATTGTAAGCTCTAATGAGCAGGGCCCTGTTATTCCTGTATTAAATTGTTTTGTAATTGTACTGTCTGCCCTAATGTTGTAAAGCACTGCGCAATCTGTCGCTGCTACATAAATCCTGTATAATAATAATAATAATAATAATAATCAGGGATTAAAGGGCCCAAAACTGGGTAATTTTTCAAGGCCCCCCAATGTTTTTTGATAATGTTCTTAATGGCTTTATGTTGGACAGAATAATATGTGGTGAAAGCCCAGTTAAATGTTCTGACAAGTAAATCTTCTCTAATTAATGCCACCTCATCAATAACCTTATCCAAACCTTCCATTTTTTAACCATTTTCAATAAATCTTGCTCTACTATTCTGAGATTGATCATAAAAATCATTAATTCTAGAACAATTAGGTCTCAAGTGTAAAAATTGGCTCTTGGGAACAGAATAGAGCCACGAAGGATGATGATAACTAGTCGCAGTCCCGATAAAAATCGCCGCCATTACCAGTAAAAAAAAATAATAAAAATGCCATAATTCAATTCTTATAGTTTGTAGATGTGATAACTTTTGCACAAACCAATCAAAAAACACTAAAATTGATGCAGTGCAGAATCACAAAAAGTGCTCTGGTCAGTAAGGGGGTATATCCTTCGGGGGTTGAAGTGGTTAAAGTGGATGTAAACCCAATTCATGAAATTTGAGCTGGGCACATAGATCTGCAGTGTTTTCTTACCTCTCTTCATAGAACTATGTCCCATAGCTGTCTCTTCCTCCGAAGCTCTGTTATCAGCCCGATAAGTTCTCACACATTTTTCGAGACGGGAGCTAGAAGTGTGTAATGGGGAGGTTGCTATAAATAGATTAGCACACTGCTTGTCGTCAAACAGCAGAGCTCTGTACATTGCTTTCTCTTTTGCCTTTGAGGAGAGGGGGTGTGTGCCTTTCCTCCAATCAGCTGTCTTGGATGCATTCCAATGATTCACTCCCAGAGGTAACCAGGAAGAGAAAAATGTTAACACAATCTCCACTTTCTAATGGCTATATACAGAAGAAGACAGCAGATATGTATGTAATACTTATATAGGGAGATTTGTTTCATGTCTGCGTATCATCTGGGGTTGCTCCCTTCACTGGGTATATGGGAGGGTTTACATCCACTTTAAATAAGAATTCCTGTCATTATCTTTAAAATAAGTGCCTGTGCATAATGAATTGTCCACCACTCTAATAGACAGATCAAGAAAATGCACTTTATGAGTACTAGCTTCACACTGGAGCACAATACCTCTATCATTATCATTAAAGGAAGATATAAAAATTCTTCAGAAAATCAAGACTTCCATTCCATACTAGAAGGATGTCATCTATGAATCTGCCCCAATATATAAGTTCTAGACATCTATTCTCATAGGTAACATCCTCCTAGCACTTTGCCATAAACAGGTTCGCCATGCTTGGCCCAAACTTGGTGCCCATTGATACAACACATTTATGGACATAGTAATTGTCCGCAAACCAAAAATAATTACAAGTCATGGAAAATTTGAATAAATCCAAGATAAACCTAATCTGTCGAGAAGGTAGGCCATTGTCTCTGCTCAAAAATTATTCAACGGCCTGCAAACCCTGGTCATGGGAAATTATGGTGTATAATGTAGCAACATTTGATTGAAGATGTTAATAACATTGGACGTATCCTTCAGATAAGATGGGGTAGTGCAAACTAACAGTTGTAAAAATTCATTAATATATTTTCCAATCAGGGATGTCACAGAATCAATTCCGCTTATTATAGGATGTCCCGGAGGTTTTATAAGATCCTTGTGAATCTTTGGGACATAATACAATCCATTCTCTATAATACTATTATTAAATGCAATGATTTCTTACATACAATATTTGCATTATTATGAAGGGAGCATAGGTGTCTCTATCGTACAAAAGCCGTTTCATCTCCTCAACATAGGAGCTTTATCATTTGCACTTCATCTGTACTTGATTGATGACAGATTTTGATTGTATATTGTGTGGGCATCCATACATCTTTATTGTTCTCAGTTGCATTTTTTTGTGTTTTAATTAGATTGTAGGTCTATGAAATAACCTATTGAATTTATTTTAAAGGCTTGGTGCTATACAATTGTTTATTTCTAAGATAGTAACAACTGACACAAATTACCTTTTTACCTCTCTGTAAGGCAGTGGTTCTCAACTCCGGTCCTCGGGACCCACTAACAGGCCAGGTTTGCAGGATAACTGAAATGCATCACAGGTGATATAATTTGCTGCTCAGTGATTGCAGTATTCTAGTCTGCATCTCCCCAAGGTAATACTTAAAATCTGGCCTGTTGGTGGGTCCTAAGGACCGGAGTTGAGAACCACTGCTGTAAGGGGAACATACCATTCATTGACCACCAAAGCAAAGGGCTTTCTTTCCACCAAACCACCAGTATAATGGGAGCCTTCTACCACCAATCACCAGTGTAATGCGCCCTTTCTCCCACAGATCAACAATTTAAGGGGGGCTACACTGACCACAAATGTAAGAGGGCCTTCACTGACCACCAATGTAAGAAGGCTTTCACAATACATCAATGTAAAGGGGTCCTTCTCCACTGACCACCAGTGTAAGGGGCATTTCTCACTGACCGTCAATCTAAACAGGCATTAATCCTATGACCAATATGAGGAAACATTACAGTTTCCACCATCTGTTTCTTTTCTGGTTATTATTATTTGTATGATTTTCATTATTATTGCTAGAATATATTTGTCAGTGTGTCACATTTCTTATTTTATTTATACTGTATATTGTTATATCTATAACTTACTATTCACGTTAATGTACTGTGAGAAATACTTACAAAAATTCTTAACTGGAATTTCCTGAGACCTGTTATTTTAACAGTCCCTCTGTGTTGAGAAATGTTGACCCCAGTACTACCTGGACTATTAAAATCTGCTACATGCCCTACTTTGCCTTTTGCAGTCCCTGAAAAACAGAGTTTACAAGAGAGAAGAATAAGTTGTGCGATGATCCAATCACAACCGTTTTAATAAGTGTAAATAATATACGGTCATTCCAAGATTCTAAATGTGTCGAGACGGTGTGTCTTTTAGTGACTGACCCCCCCTCCCCGGGAATAGAGAGAGACGACGTCAAAGTTAAGGTGAATGTCCAGAAGAGGGATCAAAGCCTGACCCGTACAATGAACGTGACGTCGTTTGCACTAACCTAGTAGCGTGTTGAATAAGAAGAGAGAACATTTGAGACAAAAAGTCCCTGACGTTTTCCGTTTCATCCCGTACATCGTCTAAAATTATCAGGTCCATCATGACC
>BLSH010451073.1:46513-56877 GCA_018402905.1 Glandirana rugosa | reverse complement strand
GTAGGACGTAATGTCTTGCTAGATTAACACCTGATCCATCTCTAATGATGATGATAACGAAAATCCCTGTCTAACGTCTAGATTATTGTAGAGTAGGACGTAATGTCTTGTTAGACTAAGACCTGATCAATCTCAGATGACGAATCTCCCTGTCTAATAACAAGATTTTAGTAGAGGATCAAGATATCCCAGTCCAAGGATGACAACGACATTCCCTGTCAAATAACAAGATTTTAGTAGAGGCAGGATGAGATGTTATTAGATCTGCAATCTGTCCCTAAAAGCAATAGTAGTAGTAATCTCTACCTAGTCCACAATTAGATCGTTCTGTAATGCAGGATGAGATGTTATTAAATCTGTAATCTGTCCCTCACAGCACCAGCAGCATCCTCTCCCTACACTAGCCTGAGAGCATATGACATGCAGCACTACCTGACTCCAGCTCGTACAGAGGCTGGGTCACATGATGCACTGGCCAATCACAGCCATGCCATTAGTAGGCATGACTGTCATGGCTTCTAAGGGCAAACCAGTGAAACGCTTGTTGATTGGCTGCCCTGCAGCTATTCAACAAGCAGGAAAAAAATACCAGAACCCAGAACCCGAACCCAAACTTTTTTCAAAAGTTCGGGTTCGGGTTCGGGTCCTGAACACCGTAAAGTTCGGTACAAACCCAAACTTTACAGTTTGGGTTCGCTCAACTCTAATTGTCGGACCTCGTGACGTCATTAGCCAGCGGCCGGGCTAGGCTGAGTGTACGAGGTAGGAGCATATATAATCTGCACTCGCAGCCAGTTGAGCTGCGAGTAGCGGTGGATGTACACGAAGGGCTGACGGCACACAGGTATGCAGAATCACCGTTTTGACGGCTTGACTGCATATAATATAACAGAATATATGTATATTAGAACATGTTACCTTATATATTTAGGTGCGGTATGCTAATAAGGGATCCCACTGCTGAGGTTCCGACTGCATAACCCCCTATAGTATAAAGATCATCACAATATAATAAAAGGTGCGTTATAGGCATTCGTTTCCTTATTACCTACACATGTTACCTGAATATATACTAAAAATTCATTATAACTACACCAACAGGCGCGGTTACTGGGGATCAATAGTCTCCCATTGGAACACACCATAGTTCCTTAACCCTGTAACAGCCTTACAATTAACTACAGTAAGGAGGTATTTTGTAAACTTATGGTATAGAAATAAGCATTGTTTTTGGACAATGTCTTTGGGATCCTGAAAAATAAAAACAATAATATACATATATATATATATATATATAAAGAAATATATACTTTGCATGTATCGCTAAGAATTATGTATTATAATTCCGTATATTCTATATTTTTGCCTATTTTATCTAGACACAACGTGGCTAAGCTGCGTCAATTGCTGAGCTGTTGTGCGATATTACATCTAAAAAGGAAAAAAAAACCCTCTCCCCCTCTTTAGGGGGACTCCCACCGCTACATTTATTTGGAATCTATGTGCCCGGTTTCTCGAGCCGGTAACCGAGATTCATTTACAGACTTTTTACATGAGGTACGTTGTGGTGATCAGCAGGTCATTCGGGTAATTTCAATTTACTTCATCTTATATTTATTAATAGTGTCCATGGACATGATACTATGCATACTCAAAATTATAAGCTTTATTAGAGTATTAAAAGATATAGCATTTAAGAAATTGTAATATTGTCTTATTCCCAAGTACTTACTAAGATATGATGTACCACACAGGCTATTGAGATAACCGTTATTCTATATGCTCCCATGCCCGCCCGGGGGAACATGTGTGGCTTCTAATATCTCCGTGAAGTACCCCTGTCTAGAGGTGAGCCTACTACATAATGGGGGTCAATACATACAGAATAAACCTGTTTATTATGCATATGTTTAAAATATAGGCACTTGTGTAAATGTATTTTCTTTATGAACATGTACTAATTGTGTTATTGTTCCTAGTGTATCAAATCTGTTCACCTGTATAATCTCCTGAAGAAGCGGACATTCCGCGAAACATGTAGAGAACTACAGGCTTACCCTCTACAGTGAGGTCAACAGATTACTGTAATGACTAATCTGGGAACCATATTTTTAATTCTGTAATGTACAAGAGATATATGTTGTTTGTGTAAATTTGGAATAAATACTTTTGTTTTTAAAATAAATATGTATCTGTGAGTCTATGATGGTACCATTAAAATCCCACAGCCCCAATCAATTGTTTCCTCATTCCATATGTAATTAGGGATGTAGGAACCTGTACACAATAGTGATACAATTTAGCCACTGAGCATAATATATACTGAAAGATAGAAGATTTTTCCATTTGGACATTCACTTTATGAACTTTTTTGGATTGTTTATTTATATATCACATATTATTTTGCTGGTCTGATGACTTTGAAGTCCAGCGGATACATACAGAATCACTGTTTTGAATATTCATATTATTGAGCCATAACACACCATTTAATTATATTTACTGTATTTAATCATATATAATTTATGGTATTTAGAGCACTGCATTTTGTACAATTGTTCCAAGATTAAGGGAGAGTATATTGCCTTTATTTTCCAGCGGATACTTTTAGTATATAGCGCCGACTTTTTTTTTATTATTTAACTGCAGAATAATGAAAGCTGCCTCTGTAATACAATCAGGGTAACACGTGCATAATACAGTCCCTAGATTAGATTCTAAAACAAGAGAGTCAGGCTGAGAATCGCTACTTCAGTAAAGCAGTACAGAATACAAACAGCTACTTGTAATTATCCTCATAAACAGCTTCCCTCTCAAGGCAAGGGTAGCTCTGGCAACACAGGAGAACAGCTGGAGGGAATTTAAGGCCCCTTTCATACGGGTGGATCATTCGGGTCCTCCTGTCAGTTTTTCCGGCGGGCCCGAACGTACGCTCCATTGCTCTCTAAGGAGCGATGGATGTCAGCGGTGATATGTCCGCTGACACCCGATCCACTCCCATCCGCCAAAAACAGACGGATGGAAAAACTATTTTGTATCCGTCTGGCGGATCGGATCGGATGAACACGGACAGACAGTCCGTGTTCATCCGATTCTCCATAGAGGAGAATGGAGCTCTGACAGGTCAGTCTCTGCACATAGTGCAGAGACTGTTCTGTCATCCACCGGCTCAGCGGGGATAAACGGATAGATCTCCGCTGAGCAGCGGAGCCCATCAAAACGGGCTCCGCTAATGTGAAAGAGCCCTAATGCTCAAAGATAGAGGGCCTTTCTATTGGAACTGGAGTACTCGAGTAAGAATCAGGGCAGGGCTCCCCACAGTAGCTGGATTCGCAGAAGCTGTGTGCTTTTTTAAATAAAAAATATATAATCCACGCAACTAATACTTAATGCTAATAAAGTTTCAGTCATATACCAGTCTTAGACCAATGATGATCATATAATATCAGCAGCTGTGCACAAGGTCATACATCAAAAAACCCCAAACATGTTATTAAATAAATGGTGCAGCGCTAACACATATATACAAAGATCATGAGTCCTTAATAAACAGCAAATCCAAGAGATGGTAAATGTTCATAGATGAAACAAACAGAGAGAGTCCCAATCCGTGTCAGAAAGGAAAACAGGAACAAACTGGTGCCACTCAACACCCCAGCTATTATACTCTTACCAGAGAGCATGCGACCCCCTGATAAGAGTGGTCAAACACGCTTTGTTTACGAATTAGGTGGTCTCCCCTCCTGCTACTGCAATCAAGTAGTCTCCCTTCCTGCTGCTCTCTCTCTCTGTTTGTTTCATCTATGAACATTTACCATCTCTTGGATTTGCTGTTTATTATGGACTCATGATCTTTGTGTGCTTTTTTCCCTAGGTGTGTCCATGAGCCCAGGAAGTTGTGGGAGAAGTAGTTAAAGAAGTGATAGCATGGTGAGTAAATGGACACTACACTACATGTTAATATTTCTAATTATACATACCTCCCAACTTTTTGAGATAGGAATGAAGGACACCTAATAGCAAAAGTATATAGGCATAGAACACACCCCCTGCCACACCCCCTTAACCACTTCAGCCCCGGAAGGATTTCCCACATTAGGACCAGAGCACTTTTTGCGATTCAGCACTGAGTTGCTTTAACTGACAATTGTGCGGTCGTGCAACGTTGTACCCAAACAAAATTTGCGTCCTTTTTTTCCCACAAATAGAGCTTTCTTTTGGTGGTATTTGATCACCTCTGCGTCATTTCTGATCGCCACTATAAACAAAAAAAGAAGAGCGACAATTTTGCAAAAAAAACAGTTTTTCTTACTTTTTGTTAAATTACAAATCCAAAAAAAATATAAAAAAACATTTTTTTTCATCGGTTTTGGCCGATTTATATTCTTCCTCATATTTTTGGTAAAAAAAAATCGCAATCAGCGTTTATTGATTGGTTTGCACAAAAGTTGCCACGTTTACGGATGATGATAATTAATTTCTGGGGTTTTTATTTATTTTTTATTTTTTACTAGTAATGGCAGTGATCTGCGATTTTTAGCAGTACTGCGATATTGTGGCAGACATGTTGGACCATTTTGATACTTTTTTGGGACCATTGGCATTTATACAGCGATCAGTGCTATAAAAATGCACTGATTACTGTGTAAATGTCATTGGCAGTGAAGGGGTTAACCTGCAGGGGGAGATCTAGGGGTTAACTGTGTTCTCTAGGCGTGTTCGAACTGTGGGGGGCTGGGCTGTTATGGACATAAGAGATCTAACTGATCCCAGGGACTGGGATCAGTAGATCTCCTATGCCCGCACTGACAGAGCGGGGAACCGCCGTGTATACATCGGTGGTTCCCCGCTCTTTGGCTGTGGCAGCTCATCGCGGCTCGCCGGCGGACATCGGGTCCGCCTGAGCCGCGGCACACTCCTCCGGAGTACGGCAGGTGCCTGTGTGCCCCCTAGCGGCCACCCTGCAAATCGCCGTTTATTTACGTCGATTCACGGAACGCATCCACACTGCCACCTTAAATATATGGTAGGCAGTGTGGAAGTGGTTAAAGGAGAATTATACAAAAAAAAAGTAATTAGTTAAACCCACAAGTGCTTTTTTTACTACTACTATTCCTTTATACTTGCTTTTGAAATATATAAATGCAGAAATTTAGAAATTGGATGAAATGTTTATCACTGGGAAACACTTTTTGAAAGATAAAAAGTGCATTTTATATACAATTATATAGATCAGACCAAAATGAAGGACAAATGAGGAGGAAAGATTGACAGAGGGGACTTTGTTCCAAATCATGAGCAGTTACTGGAAATCAGGGACAGTCGGGAGCTATGATTATATACTTCATGTGAATATGTGGGACATAGATATTAAAATAAGGGACAAACATTAAAGTGATTGTAAAGGAAAAAAAACAAACATCTCTATGCTTACCTGCTCTGTGCAATGGAATTGCACAGATTGGCCGCGAGCCTCCTCTTTTCGGGTCCCTTGCTGACGCTCCTGGCCCCTTCCCCTGTTCAGTGCGCCTTCCCATGGGGGCATTTATGTGTGCTCAGCCCTGCCCCCCCACTCCCTCATCACTGGCTTTAATTGACAGCACCGGTAGCCAATAGCTTCCGGTACCCCAGCAAAGCCAGTGAGACCCAGAAGTGAAGGGGAGAGAAGAGGTGCAGACATGCACAGCACTGTATCGAATGAGGGCTCAGGTAAGTTAAAGGGGGAGACGGGGGATGCTGACACCTAAACATTTTTTACCTTAATGCAAGGAATGCATTAAGGTAAAAAATGTTTTCCTTTACAACCAGTTTAAAGAGTTCCACCCAAAAGTGGAAGCTCCGCTTATCTGTCTCCTCCCCTCTCTGGTGCCACATTTGGCACCTTTTAGGGGGGAGCGGGTACCTGCTTTTGACACGTCAGAAGTTTGATCCACCCTTCCTCCTTCCCCGCCGCCCAGCCATTCAGAATGGGCACCACGTTTCGCGCCTGCACAGTAGGGAGCCAGCTGTGAAGCCACAAGGCTTCACTGCTGGTTTCCCGTACATGCTATGGCGACGGCAGCACCTGAGAGCCAAAGGAAACATTGGCTGGGGTGCCGACATTGCTGGGCTCCAGGACAGGTAAGCATCCTAATATTAAAAGTCAGCAGCTACAGTAAGTGTAGTTGCTGACTTTTAATTTTTCCATGGGGGGGCTGGTGCTCTGCTTTAAATAAAAAGTAAATTTTTAAAACAATGATGCCCAGCATACATGTGTCATAAGGGAATTTCAATTAATCTGTGATAATCAGCTTCAATATTTTCATGCAGCAACAGACCTTGCCAGTGTAGTTGGTTTGTGTTTCAGGGCAGGGCTGTTCCATCATGATGCTATGCTGAGATCAGCAGGGGAGTTTTTTAATACCCGGGAGTCCTATTGCATTACTTTTGGTTTACCTCAGCCTCTCCTCTTGTCCTTAATATGCGCACTGCATACTGTGGCTTCCCTCTCTTCCATGCCATAATGTTCAACCAATAGAGTAAACCCTATAGGATGCCTGGGCATTTGGTTTCAACTGCATGGTTTAAAGCGTGTTTTGATGTTTTTAATAGTTATGCGAAATGGCCGCATGTATTAATAGGTGAGTTTAACTGAGCCCCATACCCACCTTGTGAAACAAGGTGAAATGATCCTAATATAAACCCCCTGTGGACAGGAGGAGAAAGTGGTTCTAATCTGGTGAATGGGGATACTATGGTTTCCAAGTAGTATATGCTCAACTTACATTGATTGGAGGTGAGAGTTCTGAGAGCCTAAACAAAGCATGTGGTGTTGTTACCAAAGTGGTTTAAATCCTTTGTTTAATGGTGAGGAGTATACCACAGAAGTTTAAAGCACTTATAAAGTCTGGATGTGGAATGGACTTATAAGTATTTTATGGACTGTATTCACTTTATTGAGTTATACTTTGATAGCAATGTTTAATTGATGCAACTCTCTTTGTTTATTATTTTAAATAATATTGCATCAGTATATGGATTTATGAAAGCACAATATTTTTTTTTACTCTTATTTTCGCATCACTAGTATGGAGAATTTTACTATAAAAACACATGCAAGGTGAAATGGTTATCAAGGTTGCCTCTAGAGTTGATGCTATCTTTGCACATCGCAAGCCTCTGCACAATGTTATAGAAGCTTATGCACTTCTAGCAAACTTTGCATAAAAATAAGGATTTGGGGTTCACATGTAGATTTAACTGATCCCTCCCTGGCTGCTGACAAACAAACAATGATTTACAGATAGATATCGTATTTAAAGTGAATTTATATTTTATCTATTGAGAGCAAAGTAACAGGCATGCTGTGTACTGCCTGTCCACTGTCCCTGTCTCCTGTGGCAATACTGCTTAGGAAAAGATTGTACACCTCATGATGTCGATCCTGATGTCAATCCATTAGGACATGTTGATTTCATCCAAGTTTACTGTCCCCGCTTGTAACCAAGCCCTGCTCTATATGTTTCACCCTGGTTGGCATAGTTATAGAAAGATGTAAAGAACTTTACAACTAAGCGCAGTCATGGCAAAACACATCAGATTGTATGGCCACAGGCAGGCTTTCAGCAAATTTCTGGAATAAGCATATCTTAATGGATTGTTCATCCATCGGTCATCAGTGTGTAGTTTTTACTGAAAGAATATTGCAATGCACCTGAGCAGGGGACGAGTTCCTAACGCCAGTGCCTGTTTCCGACTGAGAAAGATAGAGTTTGGAGCATAGTCCTATACTGTGGATTCCCTCTCTTCCATGCCATAATGTTCAATCAATAGAGTAACGTTTAAATATCTTTTTCTTCTGGGCGTGGGAGATGAGATTTTATTAACAGCGCAAGGTCCAAAGCCAAAGTGCAGAAATACATTGCAAAAAAATTGAGTTTAGGTAAGGGAAGAGTTTTAATTGGTTTTTATGGTATTGGCTTTGCTACTTAAACACCTTTGTTAAATAAACACTAATGTGGCTGTAAACCCTTACATATACCCAGTGAAGCGAATATCCTCAGGTGATACACAGAGATAAAACAAATCCTCCTACATACTGTAAATTTTACCTGTTTATCTGCAGTCTTCTCTTTTCTACATCCGTTCAAAGTGCTGAATTTATAAAGCTTGTCTGTGCTGTCAGAAAAAAGGGGGCAGAGAGCTGAGGTAACAATCTGCAGAGCTCAGTGAGGAGAGCTCTGATAGCTAATTGGAGGGAAGAGAGACACCCCCTTCACACTGCACACAGGAACTGAGCTGAGACTGTCAATCAGCTGGAGCTCCCTCCCCTGTCACCTTTTTTTCTCTTGGTGTCAGGAAAACTTGTCAGACATCATTCTTACTGAGAGCAGACCAAAACGACATGTAATGCTCTAAAATGAGAACAAACTTATCAAGGATATGCTTTGTTCATATTTCATGTCTGAGATTTACAACCACTATAAGATGAGTGTAGCCATATTGGTGCACTTGCAAACAACACAGTTAAGTACTGTCCTTGACACATTTTTATTTGCACTTACATTTTCAACACAAGCTTTTAGGAGTCTATCCTCTTCCTCTAATGTCCAAGCAGTCTTTTAAATGTAACTGTTAGTACAAATAAAAAAAGTATAATGGGTATTATGCAACGTGTTGTTACATATGCCAAAATACATCATCTGTATTAACATGTATTTAAACAAGCATGGTAAATAAAAAAAATAATTTCTCCACAATGATTACAAAGTACAATAATTCCCATGTTTTCCCTTGCTCAGCATTCAGGACCCCTATATCTCTCCAACAATCCAGCTAAAGATCAGCTAGGATGGATTTTTCTCAACCGATCATTATTATTTTTGTCTGATATAGATCAGACTGGTACTGTCAACAGTGTACTCCCTCTCCCATCTACATTGGGATACGTACGCATGTTTGTACAGAGCTTGTAGGAACATTAATAATTCATCTGCTGGATCATTCACAATCAATATTCTAATGTTTGTAGTCTTCTTAAGGAAAAGCTGTCCAGTGACCGATTCTTTTGTTACAGAATCCCCATCCACTAATACTCACCTTTGCTGTGGTCTCTAGCTTCATTTGTCTATTGAAGCCCCGGGTCTAATCTCTGTGCAAGCTCCCTGTTGGTCCGTGCCAGAGCTTTCACAGGGTTAATGACCTTCTCCCCTCCCCATATGACAGGGTTTTGGCTGAGCTGGCCATTCAGGCTCAAGCATTGAATTCTAGGAGTAAGGAGACAAGGTCACACACTCCCCAGAGGTAATGGGTATTTTGAGAACTCCAACAAACAAATTAAGGAAAAACCTTTAAGCCTGGGGTCAGCAACCCATTGATCACAATCTACTCATCAACTGAAGGCAGCTGACAGGTAGATTGCATCCCTTGGTTGCCACCCCGGAACCTGGAGTGTAGGGGTAGCGAGGATGGCATTTAGTAGTAACGGATGGCTGTATTTTTTCCCTGCAGCAGCTGAATGCCTGCTTCTCATCCTCCCCCTCCCACCGCCATTCAGCAGCTGCAGGAAGAAAATACCCCCCCACTAACCCACCTCCCTAGGTTCCTCTGTCTTCTGTTGTCCAACCCCCCCGTGTACTCCCTTGTCCCCCCACCCCCCCTCCCCAGCAGTGCTTCTGGCTTCCTCCTCTTCTTTCCCGCTGGCTGCTGCAGGAAATCTTTTCAGGATGTAGAGTGGGGGAAGGAACAGGTACATATGTCATTACTGAGCACTGATGACCGTGTTCATTCATAACTGAAGCAGAGTAAACTGTTTACTCTGCTTCAGTTTGTGAATGAACAAGAAGCCGCTGAGCAAAGAGCACTTGCTGTTCATTCACCCGGACCCGGACCCGAACAAGGACATTTCAAAAAACGTTTGGGTTCGGGTTCTGGTAGTTGATCACGCATGTTGAATAGCTGAAGGGCAGCCAATCAACAAGCGTTTCACTGGTTTGCCCTTAGGAGCCATCACAGCCATGCCTACTAATGGCATGGCTGTGATTGGCCAGTGCATCATGTGACCCAGCCTCTTTATAAGCTGGAGTCACAGTGCTGCATGTCACATGCTCTTGGGTTAGTGTAGGGAGAGGAAGCTGCCGGCATTTTTGTGAGGGAGTGATTGTTTCGTCGTCATACACTTTAGAGTTTAAAGACGTTAGACAGGGAGTCTCGTTGTCGTCATCATTAGAGTCCTACGTCCTAGTCTACAATTTTACAGACGTTAGTGAGGGAGTGTTTTTACGGCCGTCGAAGGAGAGGGATGTGATTGGGTTCTCGTACACTGTACGTCGTGACACTGAGGTCGAATATTTCTCCGACCCAGTGTACTACGTGACCGGTTAGTG
>BLSH010451054.1:0-16166 GCA_018402905.1 Glandirana rugosa | reverse complement strand
CGAAAACGAATGTAATGAATGCAACTAATTTAACTAAACTAATTTAGTTAAATAACGAATCGAAACTAAACTAAACTAAACGAATTTTTTCATTCTGCACATGTCTATCCACTCCACCCCACTTAAGAAATCCTGATTCCCAGCTTCCTTGTAACCTCCTCCCATGCTCACCATGAGGACTACTCCAGAACCTCTGGAATTCCTTACCCCAGTATGTCCTGCCAGGCCCTACCCTTTTCACCACTAGGTGATCCCTGAAATCTCATCTATTCAGGGAAGCCTACCCCGCCTCCACCTAAAACTTTACCTCAGCCAGCTCCATCAGGTAATTCCCCGCAGCTATTACTTTTGTATCACCCCCTCCCCCTGATTATGAACTCCTTGAGCAGGGCCCTTCTATTCATGCCCCACACAAACTGCGGGCACTAAATCCTGTTGCCCAAAGTCAAACTACCCAACTTTTAACTCCTCCCCAAATCACAACAGAAGTTTCAGTACGTGTAAGGGGGTGTCAGGATAGATATAAAGCCTTCACTCAGGGGTAGTAGTGGTACGTTCCTATATTCCTGCTATATCTATGCCAAGAACAAGAGAAGATGTACAATAGACTCCCCTAGGTAGTGTACTGCACTGAGTACAATTTAACCTGATGCTGAATACAGTGCATCACTAGACATGTGATACCAGCACCAGTACCCTGGTCTAAAGTATTTTTAACTTTGTCTAGGACCAGTTAGGACACTACCTTGGCATCCATTAGACATGACCCCTCCCTGTGCCAGCATTGCTGCCACATGATTTTGTCCTTTTCAATTGACATAGCCCAACCCCTTCCTTTCTTCAGCACCCACCAGTAACAATCACCTGAGGTTGTCAAGACTCATAAACCATCAGAACAAGTTGGACTCTAGGGTATAACACAGTGTCTGATAGGATAGTACCCAAAATTGACTGAGTTATATGCACAATCCTTGCACTCAGGGAGGAGAATAATGCAGTTGGGTTTTGACAACCACCGAACTGAGTCATCCACCAATCCATGTAACTCATAGTAAACTTGGATACTACCCCCATCTGCCTGTCTTTACAAAGTGGAAATTGTTCCACTGAGAAAGAGGCAATCATCTCTCCGAGGTCCTGGAACAACACTCATTGTACCTGGGTGCTGGACAGAGCAAGTTGGATTTGCCAGACCCAAACACTCAACCTGTATGCAACGAGGCAGGCCCTCGCACTACATATCTGAAGGCAAGTCTACAGGAAACTGAACAACAGAAATTACGCAATGTGTGTTCAGCTTAAGGAACTACTGCTGCTATTGGACACAAACAGCCAACAGACAAAATATCCCTTGCAGCACTGAGGCTCCGAGATCACTGAACAGTAGGGAGTACAATTCAAGCCGACAGGTGTGCATTGAAACCCACAGATGTTAGTGATAGATACACCAAAGACCCATTAAACAACTAGTAACAAATAGCCACGTCAAAACCAGACAAACAGGAAACTCTGGGAGCCAAGTTGCATGGTGACACGGGGCAGGGTACAGACTGAAAATACACTTGGAGATACACAGCCTGCTAGAGTCATTAACATACATAAGCCTGAGGCAATGAGCAGAGCTTTGAAAAACAGGACTGATTGGATATGTCATAATTATATTAACAGGGGGGGGGGGATAAGCAGTCTTAAAATAGCAGACCCCTAACAGTTAGACTACGGTACTAAAAGTATCAACATGGCTACCGATCCTTGGGAATAAGAAACAGATATGTAACCGATCTATGACAGATCCAATTCCAACTCTGGACATTACAAAAAAACACTTGCCACTAAAAACAGTAAAAATAACAGATATGTATAATATTTCTTAGCCTAATAGAGTGACAATTATTCACTGCCTTTTTAACTAACTTTTCATTTAAACTAAATAAGACCCCATACACACTGTACAATCCCGGCTGTCTAAACTACTCCAGACCTACCAAAACCATGCAGCGCAAGGGCCCACCTTTCCAAAGGAAAAGAACCCACAGGATATTGTACAGTGTGTATCCAGGTTTAGACTGGAGATGACCAATCCTATTGTCACTGGTAATAGGGGATTGCGGACTTTAGCCAGTTGGTTCTGCTAATCACTGGAGCAAAGAAACTCATTCATACCAGAGCTCCACACCTGTTGGACCAGAACATACAACACATACAAGGTAAAGAAAACACATTCAAGCAGACAGACAAGCAGAAGGACCAACTAAATAATAATCATGTAAACCTAGTAAGAACCTCCACCTGTGCAATCAGATAAACCAGGAAAAAGAAAAACAATGTTATGTAAAGAAGTCTGTGGAGGCCATGATCTCCTGTTGTTCTGAGAGCCATGAACCCCGATGATCAAATCTAAGGGATAAAACACATAAAATTTAGTAATGATCATTACATTTTTCTCCTAGAAAAAAAATAAACTGCTGGTTAGATATCTGATATAGAAGGCATTAACTTACAAAACACACAAACCTACATTACATCATATTCCACAAAGAAAGTTTTTTATTCATTTTGAAACAGTGCACTTTTTAACATGCACAAATGTGCATGTTAATACAGTTCTCTTAACCCTCTCGCTTGGCTAGAAAGAAGGGGGGTGGTCAGTTTCCAGTGGGCTGTGAGCTGCTGGGACAACAGACAGACAGGTAAATCAGATGACACAACATATGTTCCATGTATTTCACACCATAAGAACACTCTCACCATCAGCTAGCTTGAAGGCAAACTCTAGACACCCCAAATACCAGCCTGTTTTCTATACCTACCTGAACTTCTTTTTAAACCCCTAAAACCTGTTTTGTAGGGTTGACCTTCTTCCAAAGATCCATTCCAGTTCATTAGCCCATACTCAGCCTGTATGGATGCATTCCTTACCTTAGGATCTTGGAATGGGGCCCATGATCTAGGGTTTTCATACTGATTACCCCTAGACCACGTTGCAAAGCGTGCTGAGTGCACTTCAAAATCCCGTCTCTTCGTTCTATAGGGATTTTGCATCATTACTTTCTCAATGGGACTGGATAGGCAGAATTTAGCTATGTGACCAAAGAGTCCACATAAATGGCATTTAAACGTATCTAACGTTGTATAGCATCTCTTAACAAAAGGTTTTGTTTTAGATGACAGAGGAGGTTCAGTAGCTGATAGTGGGATGGCTTTTCCTGGATTAGTAGTTCTTTCTTGCGACTTAAAAAATATAGGGGCAATTTTTAACCACTTCAGATCTGCGCTATAGCCAAAGTACGGCTCCAGCGCGGATCTGAAATCCTCCTCATGCTCCTGCGCGCCCCCTGGCGGCAGCGGCGGCGCGCGCGCGCCGCACGCTGCGCGAGCGTGCCCGTGGGTCGGGCGGACTCGATGTCTACTTTCTGGTGGATAGCATCAGAATTTGCCATAGAAGCTTCTAAAGCACTAACCTTACTTTTTGATATTTCTAAAGCATCTTTTAGGGATGTGTTTTGCAACTTCAAATGTTCATACTGTTTTGCCAACCACCTGGATGTAAAGATCAGCGGAGTCCTTCCTGCTCGCTTACTACACCTTTTACCAGTGATATTTAATGTCCCATCCACTTCCATCAAAGGGACAGAAAGTATCCCTTCTGCCTGGAGACTTTTCTCCCTTAAGGCCAGCATAGCCTTCCCTTGGCTGGCTGCTTGACCTTCCTGTTCCTGTGCCACACCCTCCCCCTGTAATTCACATTTTACTGGGGTATCAAATTTGTTACCTTGTGGCTTTCCCTTATTGTCAGCCACTGAAAGGTGACAGTTCATATCAGCACTTAAGCACTTTGCTGATACGGACTGGGCACCTGCATAAGGCCCAGGCCCTGACAATTGCTCCTTGTCCCCCTGTTTATCACTGCCACAACTTTGGGGTTGAGACCATTTCTGTTTGTCCCTACCCTCAGGTAGTGCTTGGAATGATTTCTCCTTAAATCCCATAGTCAAAACATTCCCTTCCTTTGCCCTATTCACTGACACCAGCATCCATATAGCCCAAGCATCTCTTTCCTGTGGCCGCGTCATCTTCTTGTGATGACCAGACCACAGCTGTTCCCTTACTTTAGGTTTAAAAGTACCTCTCTTCGAAAGGTTCATTCCAGTCCAATGTTCCCAATCACAAATATATTTTATCATTCAGGGTCCATATTTATCTATCATCTCTTCTCTTGGGGTCAGTTGATAGGGTTTACCACACCCAGACCCCCTCCTTGAAGCGATTTGATTTCCCATCCTAACGGATTGAACCCTGAACCAATTTCCCAACCTTTAATCGGTTGCCTCAGAGGTAGCTAATCTCTGATCAGTGATGGGGTGGACAGGTCCTTCTCCTGTCCCCGTTGTTTTTCTTTTTCACTACTTGTCAGAACAATATTGTTCTTGACTATAGCTCTTCAAAAAAAACCTGGAGATTTCCCGAACTCGTTAATAGTTCAATCTCCCCCGTGGACTTTTCTGAAGTATTCTAAGAGAAATGCTTAATTTAGGGCTACTCCTGTTATCTCAAGAATGGTTAGATCAAACTTGGATAATCAAGAAACTATATGACTGCTTGGAGTACAAAAGGCAGTTACCTGAGGTACAACTATTCACACCTGAGCATTTTACAAGCTGAAAAACGCTTAGGTGAGAACAGGGTCTTAGCAATATGGTTCACATCAGCCACAGTATAGTATACAGGTCTAATTACAATTTCCAGTTATTAATTGCAAGGAAGAAAGATTCATACTCAAATACATTTAGTGGGATTTAGTCTCTGTTTCCACAAGTGTGACTGGTCATGCGACCTTGGACATAAAGTTGCATTACAAGTCACAGCCCATTGATTTCAATAGCTCCTGTTCCAGTCTATGCAACTTAAAGTTACAGGGAATTGGAAAAGGTACCTTCAGTACTCTGATTCGACTTCCCAATGCGACCTCAACCCAGCGTGTAAATTTGGATCAATGTTGCATTTAAAGTCGCACTAAAGTTGCACTTCACAGTCACTCTCTAAATCGTGTGACTTTGGAGATGCACTAGTGGAAACACAGCCCCTATCCCACATGTGCCTTTCAATCACAAAGCCTGGCCTAATCTCATTCAAGGGTCAACTGGACCTGCTTTTGAGGGGAAGGGCTGTCTCTGGCTTAGGGTTTATGGGTGCTTGTGGGCATGTTCACTGTGCTGATGTGGTCAGCCGTTTTCTTCTACAGTCAATGGTTTTGTTTTCTGTTTTTTTGTTTTTACTTGTATTTGTTATTTTCCATATTTTGCATATATATTTTTATTTTGCAGGGATGTGGGGGAAGGGGAGGTTGGGCTCACGTCTGTTCGTGCCATTTCTACCCACTCTCCCACTTAGGCCTGCTATGCGCTGCCCTAGTTGGCCGCTGTGAGCAATTATACAAGTTGTTTACTTGTCATAGTAGTTGGTGCATACTGCCCCGGTCCGAAGCTTCGGGAACCTGAGTAGTATCTCATCTTCCTGTTATCACTTTTTACCTCTTCTACCTTACTTTCTCATACTCTCTTCTTCTTTTCTTTTCTTTCCTCTTCTATTGGTATTTCTGTTTTCTCCCTTTTCTGTTGTGCGACGTGGTGATGGCCAGTCTTAAATTGCTCTCATTGAATGCACGAGGCCTCAACACCCCTGAAAAGGGACGTATTCTCCTTACCCACCTCAAGCGCGCTCATATCGACGTCGCGTTTATACAGGAAACACATTTTAGGGATGATGAACTCCTTATCCTTAGGAATAGGTACTATCCTCTGGCCTACCACTCTGCCAATACCGAAACCAAATCTAAAGGAGTGTCGATACTTCTGTCAGGCACCCTTCCTTGGTCATGCACAGAGGTGTCTAAAGACCCCCATGGATGGTACCTATTCCTGAAGGGAAAAATAGGTGAACACACTGACACTAGCCACAATATATGCACCAAATGCTCATCAAGACACTTTTCTTAAGTCCACACTTAGATTACTTGCTGACTTCCAGGAAGGCCAATTACTCCTCGGCGGAGACTTTAACAACCCTTTGATTCCCTCAATCGATACGCCTTCGGGCTCCTCCTCGGTCCCCCCTCGGGTTAGAAAGAACATTGCACAGTCTCTTCATTGGGCCCAGTTAGTCGATGTTTGGAGACTGCAGCATCTGGGAGAAAGAGACTATTCATACTATTCCCCGTCTCACAAATTGTATTCCAGAATTGACTTCTTGATTCCCCATGGCCAATTACATGCAGTACGGGAGACACAAATTGACCATATAAGGTATTCTGATCATGCTGCTGGTATCTTGACTTACACCCTCTCCGATACGCTCTACTCCAAATCCCGATTCTGGCGCCTCAACGATAGCCTCCTGCAAACGCCGGAAGTCCTGGCGGACGTCCAAAAGGAACTATGCCATTACTTCCACACTAATGACCAGGAGGGATGTGACCTTCGACTGCTATGGGAAGCACATAAGGCGGTGATCCGAGGAGTGTTTATCAAACACGGAGCACACATTAAAAAAGAACGTAGCAAACACCTAATTTTGGACAAACTGCACAACTTAGAAGCTAGACATAAACATGCCGCCACACCAACGTTAGATGCGGACATTATGCTCCTTCGTAAACAAATCTCTGACCTACTACATTTTAGAGCTAAAGCTACATTGCAGACATGCCAAAGGTTAGGGTACGAATTTGGCGATAAGTGCGGTAAACTCCTAGCAAACCAGGTCAGGGACCGCAAATCCTCTTCATACATCCCATACATCACTGCCCCGGGAGACAACAGGATCGTACTTCATAAACAAATCTCGCAAACCTTTAGAGACTTCTACTCTAAACTCTATAACCTCCAAGAACAGATACCCCTTCAGACTGACATTGAAGACTACATTAGATCCTCTCTCCTCCCAATATTACCCATGGAAGCACAGACAGAACTTGACCTGCCTATTACACTAGAAGAGCTACATAGAGCTGTGGCATCGACCAAACATGGGAAAGCCCCTGGCCCTGACAGCTTGACTATAGCTTATTATCAGACGCCATTATCAACCCATGGCCCTCAGATGGTACGCCTGTTTAATGATATCAAAACGGATAACTCCTTCTCCCAAGAGTCACTGAGAGCACATATTTCTGTTATTCCCAAAGAGGGTAAGGACCCAGCACACTATGGAAGCTACAGACCTATTTCTCTTCTCAATATAGATCTGAAGTTATTTACGAAGATCATCGCGTCTAGGTTAGCACAACACCTGCAGTCCTTGATACACCTAGATCAAGTGGGCTTCATCCCCACTAGAGAAGCACGAGATAACACGACCAAAGCCCTTAATCTGATATATGTTGCCTCTACAACCAACACACCTAGCGTCTTTCTCAGCACCGACGCTGAGAAGGCGTTTGACAGGGTGAATTGGAGATTTATGCTCTCAGTCCTCTGTCATATAGGCCTGGGGAAGAATATGCTTAGCTGGATAGCAGGCATATACTCCCATCCCACAGCCCAGGTCAAAGCCAATGGCATCCTCTCTGATCCTTTCCTTATAAGCAATGGGACGAGGCAGGGATGTCCGCTCTCCCCGCTCCTGTTTGCCCTTTCATTAGAACCCTTTCTCTGCAAAATCAGGATGAACACCGACATTCAGGGTCTGACTATTGATAAAACGCAACATAAGATCTCCGCCTACGTGGATGATCTTCTTTTTACACTCACCAACCCTAACATGTCCCTCCCTAATCTTATGCAAGAATTTAACGTATATGGCCGTTTAGCAAACCTTACAATGAATTTCGACAAATCGGAGGCAATGGGAATTGCCCTTCCCAATAGCCTCCAACAAAATTTACAAGCTAACTTTAGGTTCAAGTGGACCCCTACGGCGCTGAAGTATTTGGGCACCTACGTACCGGCGGACCCCTCCCGTATGTTTTCATTCAACTTTTCACCACTGGCGACCACCACTCGTACCCTTTTGGAGAAATGGCACAAAGGACTTCACACCTGGTTCGGGAGGTGTAACCTTATCAAAATGGTTATTCTACCTAAATTTCTATTCCTAGTTCAGGCCCTGCCGATCAAAATCCCTCCGACATATCTTAGACAAATGCAGTCCTTATTCACTCGCTTTATCTGGGCTTATAAAAATCCCCGTCTTTCCTATGCCCACTTGACTCTACCAAAACACTGCGGTGGCCTCGCAGTACCGAATCTTAAGAAATATTATCTGGCGGCACATATAGGCAGGATCATCGACTGGAGACGTCATGCACACAGAAAACTATGGGCGCAGATAGAGCAGAAACAGACACACATCCCTTTGAAAAGTGCACTTTGGTGTTTCGGCCTACTACCGCCAGGTCTCAAAACACATCCACTTATCAGCACGACTCTTCGCTTATGTTCCCAATTACTTATACAGACATCATTGACAACACCAGACTCCCCACTATACCCTATCCTTGGTAATCCTCTGTTCTCCCCAGGCCTCTCCTCTCGGGATTACAGACATCTGCAAGAAGCGGGCCAAGACCGGGCCGCGGACTTTCTATGGGACGGACGCTGGCCATCGAGTGCCACCCTGACAGACAATGAAGGCCCGTACTTACTATCGTTTTGGCCTGCTCTTTGATTGCACCATTTCCTGCAATCTCTTCCTAATTCAACTAGGTTCTGCCGACCCCTGACGACCTTTGAGAAATACTGCACAGACACAGAGGACCTCCCTTAAGTTTTATCTAAGTCTTATTCCTTATTAAACACTCCGAAAGATCAACCCCCTTACCATGCCTGACCAAATGGGAGACAGACCTTAAGCGCACCTTTACGACAACTCAAGTCCAGTCTATGATCAGGTTCACCCTTAAATCATCTATATCCACCAAGATCCAGGAAGCTAATTTCAAATTATTCACCAGGTAGAACTACACGCCTGTCACGCTTCATGCATGCTTCCCTACGGACCGCTGCTGGAGATGCAGGGAGAGTAGAGGTACTCTACTACACATTTTCTGGTCCTGTCCCAGATTACAATACTTTTGGTCAACAATACATAATACTATGCAAAAATTCACGGAACACCAGATCCCGATGGACCCGGCATTCTTTCTCCTCCATGTATCCCAGATTCCCCCCAAAATCTATAACTGATCCATCCTACATCATCTGCTGAATGCGGCCAAATCTTGCATTCCCTTATTTTGGAAAAAGCAAGACCCTTCTATAACCTGCTGGCTCCATAAGGTGGAACAGATCAATAAGATGGAGGACCTAATCCTTACCTCCCAGCACAAACGGGAGAAATATAATGAAATATGGGGGTTGTGGAACATGTTTATCCTGTCAGAAGAGGGCAAAGCTTTATTTAATGCAACCCCCCCGTAGATTGCCTTCTACTTGCCTGCCGAGGTGGCCCCCCCAGCGACCTAAATGATCGCCGTCACCACCTCGCACATATTCCCCCCCCCCTTTTCCCTTTTTTTTTTCTCTCTCTCCTCTCTCTTTTTCTCCTTCTCTTCTTCTTTCTCTTTGTTACTCTTTGTTATTTTGTATACCTACTCACTCGGTTCCTTTTCCCTTCCCCTTGTTTTGTTCTACTAGAAAAAGGTCGGTAGGGGGAGAGGTGCTAGATCACTCGTACTTACGGAAAGATCGCAACCAGATTTTAACTAGGACAGTGGGTTGGGAACATTAGAGGTCACCGATTTGAACTCTGTTCGGACTGCATGCTGTCTACCATCTGTACAGATCCTTTGACTTTAAGTGTTACCTTCTTTAATCTTGTTGTGTTGTAATGGCGCTCACCCCTTGCCAGGTGTTAATAAAAAATTATATTTAAAAAAAAAAAAAAAAAAAGAAAGAAAGAAAGTTCTTGGAAGTTTACTAGTCTAGGTGTTCAGACAGAGGTGAAAAACAAAGACATAGATAAGCCTTACTGAACCCGCAATCACCTAAACGTTAAACTCCACACTAAAGGGGCACCATCTGTTAAAGCGATATTTACCTAATACACTTATACACTTAATGATAAATAAAATACGTGATTGCAACCTTTTGTCTTTACAAGAATCAACCAGTGCTTTTGCGGTTATTACAAATAAAATCAGTAATCCATGACACCTTTGCTAAAAAAATAAAGATCTAATTTATTTTTGCAGAAAAGAAGCTAGTCATTAATCAAATATAACCAAATATGGGGTAGATGTTAAAACCTTAAAAGTATCAAAGTTATCAATAAAATACTAAGTGAGTAATACAAGAAAGAAAATGATGTTACAATGTAAAAACAAATGTTATAAAAGTATTAGGACAAACTGTAGGACAGGCAAAGTTACATAAAAGTAATAGAAACAAAGAAAAGGTGAGGCCAATACATTACTCTGAGTGGGACCCATATGATTGTCGGAAGTCTGGACTCAAAAAAGGGACCGGATTATGCTGGGCAAATGGTTTTGTCATGGGCCTTCTGCCCGCCCTTTGCAGTCACCCCCCATCAAGCACCCTGATTGGTTGGAGTTGCATTGACTCCTGATTGGCCAGAATTGAAGTTTGTTGGTTTTTCAAGTTATGCACAAGATACCAGGTTCCCATGTTTACATTAAGATCCCCAACAGTTCCCAAGTTAACATGTTAAGAGTCTGCCTTAGATGGAGACATGTCTGAATGCCCCTCCTGAAGACAACAGGGTAACTTTGCTAATATGTATAAGACCATTGTTCCAGGATATAGGAAGAGGCCCTCCCACTCTCATATCACCTTCAAAAGACAGAGAACACCTTCATTACTATGCATGAGTCTTTCTTTGAAGGCACCAAAAAGAAGCTTTTGTCCTCTTGATAAATAGGAAACAAGAATAGTCTTGTAAACAGCAAACCAGGCACATTTCTCATATAAAAGCATGAAATATATCTATAAAGTACATATGTTTCCTGTAAAATATATATATATTTCACTGGGCATGGTATATTCAGAAATCTCTATCTTAGGGGACAAATTCTGAATTAAAAGAGACCAAACAAGGGATATCTTGGAGCACCTTGATGCAAATATGGATTTCCACAGTCCTAATACGGGTCTGACCAAAATATACATCACTTCACCAAAATATCTAAAATATTTCCACATCACCGTGCAACTCGGCTCCTCGAGTTTCCTGTTTGTCTGGTTTTACGTGGCTATTTGTTACTAGTTGTCTAATGGGCCTTTGGTGTATCTGTCACTAATATCTGTGTGTATCGATGCACACCTGTCGGCTTGAATTGTACCCCCTACTGTTCAGTGATCCCGGAGCCTCAGTGCTGCAAGGGATTTTCTTTTTTTTTGTCTGTTGGCTGTTTGTGTCCAATAGCTGTAGTTCCTTAAGCTGAAAACACATTATGTAATTTTTTGTTGTTCGGCTTCCTTTAAACTTGCCTTCAGATATGTAGTGTGAGGGTGTTGCATACAGGATGAGAGTGTTTGGGTCTGGCCTCATACTGTGTGGTTCTGGTGAGTTAGGAGAGTGGTACAGGGAAATTGAACAGGTGTTGCATGGTGTGTGGCCAGATGTGGACTCTGTGCCTTGGCTTTCGTTATATATGTGTGGGCATGCTGTATTCTCCTTAGTTAGTACCCATAGGTGTCCTTCCTGTCCTAGACTGCCCCGGTACCTTAACTTTTAGTCTGTGTTTTGCATGCATGCCAGTAAGACCAGCACCCTAGTGCTGCACTAAGCCCTTGAAGAGTCCTGTTTTGAATAGTTTAGGCAGTTTATGTTGTATGGGTGAAGGATAACATTGTCTGATTGCCAAATTGTTAAACAGGTTAAAAGGTGTGCAGCCTTTATAATGAATGAAGTGTACTTGTGGGGAGGTTGGTTCCAATCCGGGTATTCAGACTATTTCCCATACTTAAGTTAAAGAGAGGCTTAATGGAGACAGCCTTAGGAGCAGGTGACGGGCCACTGGACGTCTTAAACGATCTACAGGTGGAAGTACTCAGAAACACATTGGGAAGTTGGGGGCTACATGTCGGTGAAAGGGTTAGGAAATTCCACTTGCTCTGTCCAACACCCAAGAACAATGAGAGAGGTTCCAGGACCTCGGAAAAGTGATTGCCTCTTTCTCAGTGGAACAATTTCCACTTTGTAAAGACAGGCAGGTGGGGGTAGTATCCAAGTTTATTATGAGTCATATGAATTGGTGGATGACTCAGTTCCGTGGTTGTCAAAACCTAACTTGCACTATTCTCCTCCCTGAGTGCAGGGACTGAACATTGTGCATATACCTCAGTCAATTTGGGTACGATCCTATCAGACTCTACTGTGTTATACCCTAGAGTCCAACTTGTTTTGATGGTTTATGAGTCTGGACAACCTCAGATTGTTACTAGTGGGTGCTGGAGAAAGGAAGGGGTTGGGCTATATCAATTGGAAAGGACAGAATCATGAGACAGCAATACGGGCACAGGGAGGGGTCATGTCTAATGGATGCCAAGGTAGTGTCCCAACTGGTCTTAAACAAAGTTAAAAAACTTGAGACCAGGGTACTGGTGCTGGTATCAAATGTCTAGTGATGCACTGTATTCAGCATCAGGTTAAATTGTGCTTAGTGCAGTACACTACCTCGGGGAGTCTATTGTACATCTTCCCTTGTCCTTGGCATGGATATAGCAGGAACACCGAAAAGTAAAAGCTTTAAATCAAACCTGACACTCCCTTACACATACTGAAATGTCCATTGGGATTTGGGGGAGGAGTTAAAAGTTGGGTAGTTTAACTTTGGGCAACAAGATTTAGATAGTGCTAACAGTTTGTGTGGGGCATTAACAGAAAGGCCCCGCTCAAGGAGTTCATAATCAGGGGGAGGGGGTGGTACAAAAAAGTAATATCTGCAGGGAATGATTTGATTGAGCTGGCTGAGGTAAAGTTTTTAGGTGAATAGATGAGTTTTCGGGGATCACCTAGTGGTGAAAAGGGTGCCCTGGCTGGACATACTGGGTAAGGAGTTCCAGAAATTCTGGAGCAGTCCTGATGTTGAGCATGGGAGGAGGAAATAAGGGAGCTGGAGATCCGGATCTCTTAGGAGGAACGGAGTGGACGATTTGGGTGATATCTTAAGATCAAAATTGATTAATCAAAATATCTCAGGCTCAGGTTTCTTAATGGGAAAAAATGTACCGCCCTAGGGCCACAGCTTTAGTAAACTCCACCTTGTTGCTGTCCTGATGTGGGTAACTATTGAGAGATGTAGAGTATTGTGTGCATTTGTTGTTTTAGGGATAAGCCTCTAAATTGTAATCATAAGGTGGAGTCAGGCCTACCTAAATTCTAAAAGTTTTTAATCATTTTTTTTCCATCCTCTCTTCTTTTTAACATCTGTGTACCTGACCTGCAAATATCCTGCTTGAACACCAATGTGGGAGAGGCTCCTTATTTTATTTTATTTTTATTTCTTTTTGCTAAGTCGCTACTGCAATAGCTGCAATGGATTGTTTTTCAAGGCACTTTATAATATTTTTTCAGGACTGTTATGTACTGTTTTTTTGTTTTTATGAATACAGATGCAATGCTATTTGACATAAAGTGAAATATGTGTGATAAACTGTCTTGGTTGAAGCAGCATTAAACCTGTATGTTTTTTACTTTTTATTATTGTTTTGCTTTTTTGTTTTTTTCCTTTCATTCTCATCATTTTACTGTTCTTCTAATTCATTTTCATTACTTACCTCTCTTTCTTTCCCTTTCCTTGCGTAATATTATGCTCCCTAGGTTGTTCTTTTGGTTTCTATCTTAGATGTCCTTAGATAATGTAACCAACACATTAGTCCTATAATTTTTTTTTTGTAAATTTTGAGGTTTTGTCGTTCCTGTCTGACTCAGGTTCGAGTCGGCTGGGGACCCACAGGCTTATAATAGTTTTCTGAAACATTGTACTACCATAGGAAAACAATTTAATATATGGAAGAGACCCATATAAAAAAAAAAAAAAAAAAAAATAATCGGACTTTGTAGGCACAACATATGTGTGGAGTGTAACTCCTGAAACTGGAACATTTAGACATAATCATAAAAACATTTGTATGGGGCTACAATACAACGGAGCAAAATATGATACTTAGTACCAATAACATTGTATTAAGTGACAGTTGTCAAGGTCGCGAGTTTTGCCCGCAGGCTTCTTCAGGACCTTGTCCCAACAAGACTGAGTAGATAAGATATAATCAATTATATACATGGAAATGTAAATAAAATACAATCATCTATGTAGTACTTCAAAGAGTCTATGAGGCTTACATGACTGCCGGTGCTCCAAACATTCCCAATAACATCAGAGGGGCGGACACAGGGGATAGTAAAGCCACATGAACAGCAGGAATTCTCTGGAATATAGGAGTTACCTATAGTTAGTCTATATCTAAGGACCAGTGTCCGTTATGGTAGACTATTTATCACATAGAAGCAATATTTTATATGGTTATATGGTATATGTATTGTACTATCATACTTTATAACCATTGAAACCAAAGTATCCCTGGACATCCAGGTCTTATGTCTTATTGTAATTCTACATCCCCCAGTCAGCCTACTGCTTTAATCTGAGCCCCGTGAGAAAGTGTGGTGAACCCAGGGACCTGGCAATATCATGCAGTGTTGACTATCCCCACCTTCAGGGGCTCTAGTAATATACTGGCTGTCTATTGGACTCTGTACCCTGTGGGGAACCCACTCTACCCATTCACATTACAACCATTTTAAGTACTCAATATTAATGACCAAACCATTGCTCCTGTCTAGAATTCCTCCAATAACTGTACACTGACATTGTCCTTTTTTTCTTTTTTTATTCATGCACTGCTGTCCGGAGGCCCACCCCACCACTACCTGAAGAAGCTACAACAACAAACCAAGCCATATCTTGAGACAAAGGTGCAATGACTAGACTCTCCTGAACTTTCTGTCACCATGCTGAAAAGTGCCGTCTCACGGTCCGATCCAATCTTTGCAATCATTACACAATATACCTAAAGCAACAGGACTAGATATGCCAGGATCCTGCCATCGATGTTGGAGTTCCGCTCTTCCAAGGCAGAGGAGCATGGAAACATCGCAGCACAGATACTCATGGTCTGGATGTGAAGTCTCAGAGGCACCAGAACCTCTTTGATCCCTCAGTCTCAAGTCTACCTTGACGTGTCCCATCTTGATTAAAATAAGGAGAGGAGGCCACAGTGGTGGTGGTTGGGGGGGTTGGGCATTCCAGGCGGTTGTATGTGGGCATTGAGGGAGGGACTAAGTTCAAAAATGAACTTCAGGGGGAACTGATGTGGAAATATTTTAGATATTTTGGTGAAGTGACGTATATTGTGGTCAAACCCTTATTAGGACTGTTGAAATCCTTATTTTCAGCAAGGTGCTCCAAGATATCCTTTGTTTGGTCTCTTAATTCAGAATTTGTCCGCTGAGAGGGAGAATGTAAGAAAATACTATGCCCAGTCAAATATATATATTTTACAGGAAAATTATGTACTTTATATATTTTATGGTTTTATATGAGAAATTTGCCTGGTTTGTTGATTACAAGACTGTTTCCTATTTATCAAGAGGACAAAAGCTTCTTTTTGGTGCCTTCAAAAAAAGGCTCATGCATAATAATGAAGGTGTCCTTTGTCTTTAGGGTGGATACTCAGACATTTTGTCTCCATGGGGCTGGGTGGTGGCAGTCTTAATTAATGTAAACATGCTACAGACATGGTGGAACCAGGTACCTTGTGTTGACCATGAAAACCAGCAAGCTTCAATTCTGGCCAATCAGGAGTCAATGCAACTCCAGCCAATCAGGGTGCTTGATGGGGTTGAATGCAGAGGGCGGGCAGAAGGGTCATGACAAAACCAATTTTCCCAGCATAATTCGGTCTCTTTAAATCCAGACTTCCGACGACCATGTGGGTTCAGGTCAGAGTAATGTATCGGCCTCACCTTTTCTTTGTTTCTCTTGCTTTTCTGTAACCTTTTCTGTCCTACAGTTTGTCTTAATACTTTTATAACACGTGTAGTGTTGAGCGAACCCGGACTGTAACGTTCGGGTCCGTACCGAACTTTTGGGTGTCCGTGGCACGGACCCGGACCCGGACATTTCAAAAATCGTTCGGGTTCGG
>BLSH010451033.1:289316-300957 GCA_018402905.1 Glandirana rugosa | reverse complement strand
GACGCCTCTATACACTTGGCCGAGGTATCTCTAGGCCAGTTTTCGAGAACGATAACGCTTAAACTATCCCCCTTGGGCGTTGGTTAAGCGTTACCGCACTTGGGTCGGATTCCCCGACCCCCACTCCTACCCCTGCCGACTTGATGTAAATCCCTAGTAAGTACGGTCGTCGTCCGATTTTGTTCGGTACAAAAATACCCCCGACCACAGGTAACACCTCCGCCAAAAGGTAAACAATAAATTGGTGAATTCCTGGCCTTCCTAAAGGTCGAAATCCTGGCCTCGGGAAAAACGCTAAGCCGCTACGCAGCGAAATTGACTGTTAACGCGCCAGCACGCTGCAACATGGGTTTGCTTTAAACGCAGGAACGTCGCACGACCGCGCAATTGTCAGTTAAAGCGACGCATCGCCGAATCGCAAAAAGGGCTCCGGTCCTAAAGCTGGAAATCCTTCCGGTCCTTAAGTGGTTAAATAACAAATGGAAAACCGCCTCCACAATGGACACCAGCCCCCATAAAAACATGGCTTGTTTTAGCCTGCTGCTGGCATGAATGATCCCTAAATGTAGTTCAGCCGTCCCCATCCTCACCCCCAGCCCCTTAGGCTGGGTTCACGCCATTGCGAATTGGTTGCGGGTTCCCCCTATCAAATTCGCAATAGCAAGAGCTTTTGACCGGATCTCTATGGAGCCGGTTCACATATCTCCGCAGCAGGTCAGGTGCGTTTTTCACAAAAACGCTATGCCACTTTTAGTCCATTTCAGGTTCGAATTCAGCCCAAAATTCGGCTGAAATTGGACCTGAAATGGTGAACCAGGGCGCATTGGACCCCTGCTGTGAGCTGCATGCGGTTCATATGTGAACCCAGCCTCATTATGGCAGATTGAAGGTGCCAACCCTGATGGGATGTGATGAAAACACATACAGGAACTCCTGGAGTACAAATATGAACTCCAGGCAGGTAAAGTAGGGTGACCAGATGTCCCCGGTTTCAGGGGACAGTCCCCGGATTGAGGACGCCAGGTCCCAAGCCATTTCTAAGACAGTCAGTGCAGAATTTAAAAAAACAATCTGAATTACACACCCCCACTCTGCTGCTCCTACTAGCTTGGGGGGTATAATTCACGCTTGCATGCTCCCCTGCCTTGGCTTTAAGTCCCGGCCAGCCGTCTGCCTGCCTATCTCCTTGCCTTCCCCAGTGGAGTAATCTTCCTCTGCTCAGTTTCGCTCCCCACTCAGCAGTAGCCGGGGCCCGAAGAGAGGCTGTAAGGCGGGCAGTGGTGGTGACAGGCAGAGGAGAGGCAGCTGAGCTCAGCTGATAGTGTCCAGCAGCAGGCACAGAAGGAAAGCGGATCAGATTGTGGAGCTGCCAGTGCTTCAACACAGGTGTGCTTTGGGGGTGTCTATGAATAGACTACATTGCACTGTGTCTGTCTCCCTGGCATAATGATTGGTATCATAACTCACAGGCAGCAGGCATTCTATCATGGCTCTGGCTGGCATTGCAATGCCACAGGGTGTCACATAACATGGCTGCAGGGACAGGGATCTGTGCCTTCCCTTAGTAAAAGCAACCTCCCCCACAGTGAGAAAACACTTGTTAGGCACACATTTAACCCTTTGATTGCTCCAGATCTTAACCGCTTCCCAGCCAGTGTCATTAGTACAGTGATAGTGTATATTTTTAGCACTGATCACTTTATTGGTGTCACTGGTTCCCAAAAAGTGTCACATAGTGTCTGATTTGTCCACCGCAATATCACAGTCCCACTATAAGTCGCTGATTGCCGCCATTACTAGTAGAAATAAAATATGTCCCCGGATTTCATTTTAAAAATCTGGTCACTTTAAGGTAAAGACACAGATTACTGCCCCTCTTTATTCTTTTTTCCCCCCTTTTATTTTAACCCGGTCAGGACAGACACAAAACGGGTTAATTTACTAAACACAAATAGAATGTGCCTTTTGCAAGTGCAGTTGCTCCAGGGTTTTGTAAATGAGATGACGCTTCAATTTGTAAAGAATACCAAAAGGCATGCAAGGAAAATAAAGTAAAAAAAAAAAAAAGCATTTTTGCTTGCACATGATTGGGTGATGGAAGCCAGCAGAAATTCCCCTCATTTACTAAGCTCCAATAACAGCAACTGCACTTGCAAAGTGCAGTCTATTTGCCTTTAGTAAATCAACCCCAAAGTATTCATAGACCCTGGGTTATAGGCATGTACCGTCAAGGTGATTGGACACTGGCAAAGCATGTCCCCCCTTGGGCACATTCCTATAATGCCACCCCACATGGTGAGTTTTGTTTAGCAAGTAATGCAGAGAAACCAAGGAATAGAAGAGAGGGTGGCCTGCATCCTGTTCTGTACTCTAAGATATGAAATTTCCAAGTCAGTCAAAATTCTTCTCATGTTAATCAGAGTACGGGAGACAGTCCCAGTATCCATAGACCTTGGGATGTCAGCCACCAATGAATAGACGGGGTTGGAAACAACAAAGCAAACAGAACTGTGCATACAGACCAAACAAAACAATAAAAAGTCAAGAGTGTAACTGAAAAGAACCATGAGGCCCAAGTCTGCATACACAGAGGCCTGGATGTCTACCTGGAACCAGGAGAAAACATGACCCGGAGATAAGGTGGCAGCCTTACAAAGCTGGGCAACAGAAGCTTGATGTCAGAAACTCCAACCAATCTGGTGGAGTGAGCACATAGGGGTATTGGAGGTACCAGAGTGCTGTAATGGATACGGATTTCACGAGACACCTTGAATAAAAGTTCTAACAAGGGAAAACATAGCCAAAGGATTCTGGAACAGAGTTAATAAGGCCAAAACCTGTCCCTTAAGACAGTGGTCCCCAAACTTTTTGGAACCAGGGACCAGTTAGTTGGCAGTCAAATTTTCTAGGGACTGGGGGTGGGGGGTTTAAAGCAGTCCCAAAGTGTCCTCCATTCCCCTTCCCATTACAGCCCCACCTATGCATTAGTGTCCAGCTGCATTAATATAATGGTGACTGCACTGTAAATGGGCACTGTGGGAACAAATATATATTTGGCCAAAATTATATAAAAAATATATAGAAAAATATAAAGACAGAAAAGGACTGGACCCACCGGGGATATTGGCACAGGACACTATTGGGTCAAAATAGTCTCCTATTAAGGCACCATGTTGGAGTCCAGGAAATTAGTATCATAATAAATGACCACATAATAAATCAAATTAACGAATAGATGTTATACAGTTAGTTACACAGTACATGCTATATAGATGTAATAAACTAGATACACAGAAGGATAAGCATAGTATATGGATATAGAAGAAAAAGGGGGGGGGGGGTTTCATGGCAAGGGGAATAAGCCCCATACGGGCATGTTTATGATTTATTAATAAAGGAATTGATGCCCCATTCAATGTTGAGGCCATGAGGATGGTAACATCGGAGCTGATGTATCCAAAAGGTTTCTAGTTGAGAGCTCAATACCAATACCAGAGGGATCTCACTGACTTTGGAATATAGCCAAAACCATATTCATTTTTTAGACTTAGATATTGAAGTACGACATAACCAAATCCAAACCAAAACCTTCTTCAAAGCCACAGACCGCAACGGTTTTATTTCTACTGACAGTTGTCACCACCGCCCCTGGCTGAAAGGTGTGCCAAAAAGCCAATTCCTGTGCTTACTCCGAAACTGTACCAATACAGAAGACTTCTTGAGCCAAGCCCATGTTCTCAAGGATAGATTCATTGAGAAAGGCTACGATGAACCCTCATTAGACCTGGAAATTCACAACTCACTCATGGCCTCAACATCGAATGGGAGATCAATTCCTTTATTAATAAACCATAAACATGCCCGTATGGCAATACAAAGCGCGGCATTTCCTCTTCCTGTGATGCACGTCCGGGTGACGTCCGGTGTAATTTCCGGTGGCAGCGACACACGCCTCCACCAATGGATATACGACATGCAGTCAGGGGCGGGCCGGTGTCATCAACATAGGTCCGTGAATCGGCACCGACACGCCCCCCGCACATATTATACTGCACGGCCTGTTCTCAATGTGCACATGGCAGGTGCTGGCAACCAACCCTGAGCCATGTATATATCACAACTCCCCAGCCACTTCCCTTTGTTCCACCCTATCCACCCTTTCAGGGGTATGATTATGTGTGCCATCGGCGCCATTTTGGATTCTGGAAAGGGGAACCTCCAGCATTTTGAGAGATGTGAGGTCCCTTCTTCCTGTAATATATCTATATATACCAGCAGTGATCTCGGGGGGGACACCCCTGAAGACGTTTTATCAAATGAAACGTGTTGGGTCCTGTTCCCCCGACTCACTGCTATCTGGATTTTATTGATGAGCTCATCTATATTTTAGCCATGTAAGTGTTTTTAATCCACATTTAATACATTTTTGTGGTATACTGAATTACGCTATGGAGTTTTTCCTTGCTCTTGTTCCAACAAAAATCATTTCCGAGTGATACCACCTGTCTGTTGAGAGGCATAAGAACCCTCCAAGCGAACTTCAAGGCTACTCCAAACCGAGAAGGGAGCCATCCGTATCCACCATAAGGTATCTACACCTCTGCTTCCATACCACCAGCTTCTGGTTAGCATACTCACGTACAGTGGGGATTGTCACTTTTTGAGCACTCACTCAAGCACTTTGCACTGTGACCTTTTCTTCATCTCTCCTGGACCTTCCGGATTGTCATCTATTTTGCTGGTACTTTACCAGCTTCTGGTAAGTACAATCACTCACCGTTGTGAATTGTCACCATATCAAGCACCTGATTGCCAAGGCACCTGTCACTTTAACTGAGGTCCAGTCCGGGACAACACACTGTATCACCTTATATACCCCTCCATATTCAATATGAGGATCCTTCACACCTGCATACGAACTCTAAGAGGACTTCTATTAAACTGTTATTAAGACTATATACATTATACTGGTTTAATATCCACTCCCCATTGTACCTAAATCCTAAGTATCTTTTGGATATATAATTTACATATGGTCCCACCTTAAGACCATCTTCAATACAGCGCTGCACTCTCTGTTCCCCATCTACCTCCAACTTTGTTTGTTGTCCTGCCAGCTGCTTTAATACATAACCAGGTAGCACAGTATTTATTTAACCCAACACTGCATGTTGTGCTGCCTGTTGTGCTGCAGCGGCCTGGCATCTCTCCTCTTGCTGAGCTGCAACGGCCTGGCAACTCTCCTCTCGCTGACACCCACAAAACATAAGCACATTGCAAACCTTGTTCTTAGAGACCAAATTAGCACGCAGAGCTCTATCAGCTTTCTCCCTCTGAGATTCAGGATAGAGCTCCCCTCTGTTCTCTTCCTGGTCATTAAACGCAGGTGGAGAGGGGTTTGAGTGGACCAGAGAGACCGGGCCGGAACCAGCTCTGCCACGGTGGCCGGCAAAACATGGGTCGGTCTACCGCTAGTCGCCTCAAAAGTATTGCCCATCCATTGTGGCGCCTCGCATAACCTCACAATATATATATATATATATATATATATATATATACACAGTGCCTTGCGAAAGTATTCGGCCCCCTTGAACTTTGTGACCTTTTGCCACATTTCAGGCTTCAAACATAAAGATATAAAACTGTAATTTTTTGTGAAGAATCAACAACAAGTGGGACACAATTATGAAGGCCACTAAAAGAGAGCAAGCAGCCTCTGTGTCTACAGTGAGAAGTGGTCGTAGCGGACATGGTGCATCCTCTGCAGGTGGGTCACGCTTGTCTTTTTAGTCTGCTGTTGGCCGTGTTATTGAGCCACAACATGCAGAAGAGTTGGTGGAGTGGATAACTAAGCCGTCCTCATCCTCCTGATCCTCTGTCACCAATGCTCATACAAGTTTGTCTTCCAACGCAGCTGCCAAAGCAGCCTATTCCACCCACTCCTTCTCCACAATTATTCCTTCCATAGCCCCTCCATCATGCACACAGGAGTCACCAGAATTGTTTGTCGGTTACATGCTGATGGAGGATGCACAGCAATTTGAAGGTTCCAATGTTGTTTCCCAGGTTGAGGAAGGGAGTACTATGAGCCTAGAGAGAGGGGGTGCCATAGAAGGACAAGAAACTAGCAGTCATGTTTCCCCAGCTGCAGCATACTGCCAAGTTTGCTCCAGTGACGAGGAGGGAGGGGATGAGGAGGACACTGACTGTGAGTCAGTGAGAGGAAGAAAGTGAGGAGGAGGAGGCACAACTCCAACGAGGCAGGATGTCCTCCAGGGGCCATCTTAAAGGCAGCCACCCTATTACATCACACTACAGAGCTTCACAGGTGCAAGGTGCTGCTGACTCCCCGCTGACTTCCAAAAGTTCAATGGTGTGGACTTTTTTCGACACTTGTGCAGTAGATCACACGTTGCTGTTTGCAATCTATGTCTGAAGCAGATCAAGCGCGGCCAGAACAGCAGCAGCTTGGGCACCACATGCTCGACAAGACATGACGACCTGCCATGCAATCTGTTGGCAACAGCACCTGAAAAACCCACATCATAAAACAAGGTGGACTTCTTCTTGCTCCTCATCTGTGACCTCAACCTCTGCTATACCTCCAGGCCTCTTAAAAGCTTGCACTTAGAGGAATGAAGGTCTAGCAATGGGCGCCACAAGTACTTGCAGCTAATCTGCTAGCGGTACACCACCAGTTGATTTCAGCAAGCAAATTTCCCTACCCCAATTGCTGAACCGTAAAAAAAAAAAATACTGCCCAGCCATCCACATGCTCAGTTTTTAAAAGCTAGCTTGGCCAAATTGCAGACACTACAACTGCTGCCTTTTCAGCTGGTTCCAAAAAGATATTTCTTTTCACGTAAAGCCAGTCCAGCTGTTTTGGCCTTCTTGGACAGGGCGGTCAGCAACAAAGTTCATATTACCGCTGATTCATGGTCCAGCAGACATGGTCAGGGATGTTACCTTTCCTTAATGGCGCACTGGGTAACTCTGCCGGCAGAGGATGCAGAAGGATGCAGGACAGGGTTCAGTGTTGGAGCTAGTTCCGCCACCAGGCCTCCAAATAAATGGTGGTGATTCTGCCACATCTGCTTCCTCCACCCCCTCCTCTTCTTCTTCCTCTGTGGCCTCTTCTGCAGCAGTGTCCTCTGATCCAACAGTGCTCGCAAAGCATTCTAGGAGCAGTCAGGCTAAAAGATGCCATGTGGTGCTTGAGTTGGTCTGTCTAGGGGACAAGAGCCACACAGGGGCAGAGATTCTGTCAGCTCTGCGGGGGCAGGCTCAGAGGTGGTTGACTCCACGCCACTTGAGGCAGGAATGGTTGTATGCGATAATGGCACCAACCTTCACTCTGCCTGCATGCATCAGTGACACTGTCCCTCTAGTCTTCCTGCTGGAGCACACGCTTCGTGGAATCACGGACAGGGCACTTGAGGCAGAACAGAGGGAGGAAGAGGAGGACTTCCTTTCCTTTCAAAGCCCCCTTTATGCAGATAGCATTCCTGCAGGGACACCAAACACACAGGAATAAGAGGAGGAGGAAGATTGTGTTAGCATGGATGTAGAGCATAACACGCAGCAGTCTTCAAGGGATGGTTTTCAGTCCCCAGAAACCCAAGGAGTTGTACTTGGCTGGGAGGAGGTAGCTCCAGACAATGTCATCCTCAGTGACCCAGAGGACTCTCATGTCTGCTCAAACTTATGCTGCATGGCCTCCCTGATTCTGCAAAGCCTGCGAAAAGACCCCAGGGTTTGTGGTATCAAGGAGAGGGATCGTTACCTTTCCAGACCCTGGGATGTTACCATTTCCTGCTGCTGGACAAAGTGTTTCTGAGGCTTCCTTCAGTCAGAGGAAGAGTGGGGGAGAAGGTGGTGTGCTGACCAATGCCTTTAAACAATGTTTCAGTCCTCAGCGCCCAGGGCTGATAGGTTCAAGCAACCACCATCAGCGTCTGCATTATATAGTGCAGGAATATCTATAGCAGACTTCGAAACCTTTCCAACTAACCCAAGTTACTGGATCTTGAGGATGAACCACTGGCTGGAACTTGCTCAATATGCAATTGAGCTACTGGCCTGTCCTGCATCCAGCGTGCTTTCTGAACGGACATTCAGTGCTGTTGGAGGGTTCGTAAGGGATCAAAGTGTGCACCTGTCCACAGACTCCATGGATAGTCTCACATTTATAAAAATGAATCAGTCCTGGATCAGCAACTATTAAGCCCCTGATGCTGATGCAATTGAATGAATTTGCTAGGAAACTGAGATCCCTTGAAGACTGCCTATGCTGCCTATCCTATTCCTCCTGAATCCTGATGATGCTAGCTTCCAACAATATTTTGGGTTTAGGGCACCACCAACACCCAAGGCCCAATTTTTACGTGCCTGTTTTAAAGGGGCATATCATAACAATTTTTAAAATAATTTTTAACAGCAGGGCCCGTTCTTGCGCCCAACAAGAGTAACTGCGAGGGGTTACAGTGTTCTGCCATCGCCAACACCCAAGGCCAAATTTTTATTCACCAGTTTGACTGGGACATGTCATTACAATTTTTTAAATAAATTACAACTGCAGGGCCGATCCCTGCGCCCAACAAGAGTAACTGCGAGGGGTTACAGTGTTCTGCCACCAACACCAACACCCAAG
The DNA here is from genome assembly GCA_018402905.1 of Glandirana rugosa. Lineage (NCBI taxonomy): Eukaryota > Metazoa > Chordata > Amphibia > Anura > Ranidae > Glandirana > Glandirana rugosa. The sequence continues at coordinate 292,307 of BLSH010451033.1, read as the reverse complement.
GCCCAATTTTGTCTGCACCTTATTGCCCGGGGCATGCCATTACAATTTTTAAAATAATTTACAACTGCAAGGCCTGTTCCTGCTTCCAACAAGAGTAACTGCGAGGTCTTACAGTGTTCTGCCACCACCAACACCCCAGGCCCAATATTTATGCACCTGTTTGCCTGGGGCATGCCATTACAATTTTTAAAATAAATTATAACTGCAGGGCCAGTTCCTGCACCTAACAAGAGTAACTGCGAGGGGTTACAGTGTTCTGCCACCACCACCAACACCCAAGGCACAATTTTTCTGCACCTGTTTGCCTGGGGCATGCCATTACAATTTTTAAAATAAATTACATCTGCAGGGTCTGTTCCTGCTTCCAACAAGAGTAACTGTAATGGTTACAGTGTTCTGTCACCACCAACACCTAAGGCCTAATTTTTATGCACCTGTTTGACTAGAGCATGTCATTACAATTTTTAAAATAAATTACAACTGCAGGGCCTGTTTCTGCGCCCAACAAGAGTAACTGTGAGAGGTTACAGTGTTCTGCTACCACCAACACCCAAGGCCCAATTTTTCTGCACCTGTTTGCCTGGGGCATGTCATTACAAATTCTAAAATAAATCACAACTGCAGGGCCTATTCCTACACCCAACAAGAGTAACTGTGAGGGGTTACGGTGTTCTGCCACCACTAACACCTAAGGCCCAATTTTTCTGCACCTGTTTGCCTGGGGCATGTCATTACAATTTTTAAAATAAATTATAACTGCAGGGCCAGTTCCTGCACCTAACAAGAGTAACTGCGAGGGGTTACAGTGTTCTGCCACCACCACCAACACCCAAGGCCCAATTTTGCTGCACCTGTTTTCCTGGGGCATGTCATTACAATTTTTAAATAATTTACAACTGCAGAACCTGTTCCTGCTTCAAACAAGAGTAACTGTGAGGCGTTACAGTGTTCTGCCACCACCAACACCCCAGGCCCAGTTTTTATGCACCTGTTTGCCTGGGGCATGTAATTACAATTTTTAAAATAAATTACAACTGCAGGGCCTGTTTTTGCGCCCAGCAAGAGTAACTGCAAGGAGTTACAGTGTTCTGCCACCACCACCACCACCAACACCCAAGGCTCAATTTTACTGCACCTTTTTGCCCAGAGCATGTCATTACAATTTTTAAAATAATTTACAACTGCAGGGCCTATTCCTGCGCCCCACAAGAGTAACTGCGAGGGGTTACAGCATTCTGCCACCACCAACATCCAAGGCCCAATTTTTCTGCACCTGTTTGCCTGGGGCATGTCATTGCAATTTTTAAAATAAATTACAACTGCAGGGCCTGTTCCTGCGCCCAACAAGAGTAACTGTGAGGGGTTACAGTGTTCTGCCACCACCACCAACACCCAAGGTCCAATTTTTCTGCACCTGTTTGCCTGGGGCATGTCATTACAATTTTTAAAATAATTTACAACTGCAGGGCCTGTTCCTGCGCCTAACAAAAGTAACTGCGAGGGGTTACATTGTTCTGCCACCACCAACACCCAAGGCCCAATTTTTCTGCACCTGTTTGCCTGGGACATGTCATTAGAATTTTTAAAATAATTTACAACTGCAGGGCCTGTTCCTGCTTCCAACAAGAGTAACTGCAAGGGGTTACAGTGTTCTGCCACCCCCAACACCCAAGGCCCAATTTTTCTGCACCTGTTTGACTGGGGCATGTCATTACAATTTTTTAAATAAATTACTACTGCATGGTCTGTTTCTGCTTCCAACAAGAGTAACTGTGAGGATGTAACAGTGTTCTGTCACCACCAACACCCAAGGCCCAATTTTTATGCGCCTGTTTGACTGGGGCATGTCATTACAATTTTAAAAATAAATTACAACTGCAGGTCCTGTTCCTGCGCCTAACAAGAGTAAGTGCGAGGGGTGAAGTCCCCGTAGTATATATAATACAATTCAGACTATATGGTGCAGTCAGTGTAGTATATATAACACAGTGTATTGAAGTGGTTAAGGGGAACCCCGCACCAAAATTTTGGTCTGGTTTGGATTTTGGGGGGGCCCCATGCATATTTTTTCAGTGATTTTTGATCTATATTGCCCGCAATACATTACAGCTGAGAGCAAGCTTAACCACTTGCCGACCGCCCGCTGCAGCGTGACGGCGGCAAGGTGGCTCGTTATCGTGAAATGCCGTCACAGGAGGACAGCTGCGATAACTAGTATTGTGTGTTCGGGGGGGCCAGGGACTGGGTAGGGCGGACTCGATCGCCGCTGGCTACCCGCGATGCCCCCCCCCCCCGCAGTGAGAGAATGGAGGTCCGTGTAAGTAAATACAGATCTCTGTTCTCATAGAGGGGGAAGGGCGGTGATCATAGGCTTCCTGTATATGGAAGCCCTGATCATCCCCTTTCCCCAGCCAGGGCAGCCCACACACAGTTAGAACGCACCCAGGGAACACAGTTAACCCTTAGAGCGCCCCCTGCAGGTTAACCCCTTCACTGCCAATGTCATTTACACAGTAATCAGTGCGACATGTCCACCCCAATATCGCAGTACCGCTAAAAATCGCACATTACCGCCATTACTAGTAAAAAATAAAAAAAAACCCAGAAAAGAATTCTCATCATCCGTAAACGCGGCCACTTTTGCGCAAACCAATCAATAAATGCTGATTGCGATTTTTTTTACCAAAAATATAAAGAAGGAAGAATATAAATCAGCCAAAACCGATGAAAAAAAATGTTTTTTTATATTTTTTTTTTGGATTTGTACTTTAGCAAAAAGTAAGAAATTTGTCAGTTAAAGCGACGCAGCGCCGAATCACAAAAAGTGCTCTGGTTCTAAAGTGGGAAATCCTTCCGGGGCTGAAGTGGTTAAATTACTTTTTTTCTTTAACCACTTCAATACCAGGCACTTAGAACACTTCCCGCCCACACCAATTTTCAGCTTTCAGGGCTGTTGTGATTTGAATGAGAATTGCGCGGTCGTGCGACGCT
>BLSH010451033.1:242944-254120 GCA_018402905.1 Glandirana rugosa | reverse complement strand
TTCCCCCTCACACAGAGCGGAGGTCCGTGTTTACATACACGGACCTCCGCTCATTCGCTCCGGGGGGGGCATCGCGGGTGGCCGGCGGCAATCGAAGCCGCCGCACCCGCTCCCTGGCCCCCCCTGGACACAGTGAGCGCGCGGGCGCGCCCCCGGCGGCGCGCGCGCGCTCACTTTACACGTTCCCGCAGCCGCCGTCGTATGACGGCGATTTGCGGGAACGAGCCACTTTGCCGCCGTCAATCGCCGATCGGCGGTCGGCAAGTGGTTAAATCGATGGCATTAACCACTTCAGCTCCGGAAAGGATTTACCCCTTTAATGGCCAGGCCATTTTTTTGCTATACGGCACTGCGTCGTTTTGACTGACAATGGTCATGGACGTTGTACCCAAACAAAATTGATGCCCTTTTTCCCCACAAATAGAGCTTTCTTTTGGTGGTATTTGATCACCTCTGTTGGTTTTATTTTTTGCGCTATAAACAAAAAAAAGACCAAAAATTTTGAAAAATAAAAACTATTTTTTACATTTTGCAAATAAATAGGAAACCAAAGGGTTTCTTAACCTGTGCAATGGAAACTAGATCTGTGTGGAGCTGCCCGTATCGCAGACTAAAAAGTGCTTGTAAACATGCAAACCCAACAACTTAGACCGTGCTACAACATAATGGATGTGCAAATTGATATGAACAATTACCCAGAGTTATTTAAGGTGCAAAAATACATAAAGTGCAAGATATCAAAAGTAAGTGTTGAATAGGTGCAGTTCCATATTGCAGTACGAATAATATAGTGGTGCAAACCATGCAAATATTACAAAAAAAAAAATAAGAAAATTATAATCTAACTCCAAAGTACATATATTTTCATGCAACCAATGCGACTTGGGTATTAAGGAAAATTAAAAGTGAGATAAAAATGATATTCCAAGTGGAAGTGTTGAATCGCTCTATATCCCAGATCAATAGGAAGACTTCCAAAGATCAGGTTCCTTCAGAAGACACCCAGTGGCACACCCTACTCACCAGAACCAATCGATTCCCATTACAGGAATCAAAAGCGCTTGTAACTGTCAGTATCCTCTGGGCAACAGTTGTCTCCTCCAGCAGGGGTAGAGCAGAACAGCGGCTGGACAGCGGGCCTCACAGGGATGCAAGGTGAGATGGGGGAAAAAAAAAGAGGGGGCTTTTTATTCCAGAGTGGAGGAACCCTGTAGCTTTAGATGTGAGTGTCAGAGGAGGAGGCGGAGAACGAGAAGGCAGAGCGGTAAGAGAAAACCTAGGAAAGCAGCAGCGTGACGTCACTAGCACCCCCCCGGAACGTGATAGCGGGTGATTCAGAGATGTGAATGGCCGATGTTCTGCCGATTAGTGCCCTCATATCGATAGAGGGCACTAATCGATATGTTATGTTATACTTGCCTCCTTTGTGCAGTTGGTTTTGCACACAGTGTCCCCGACCCTCCTCTTCCTGAGTCCCCTGGCAGCACTCTTGGTTCCTATTCCCCCCCCCCCCCACGGAGAGCCCCCTGCTCCCGCGTCACTGGATTTGATTGACAGCAGCAGGAGCCAATGGTTCCTGCTGCTATCAATTTGTCCAATGGGGACCAGAGACAGCGGCTGGGGCTGCTGTGCTTGTCCCCATCGCTGGAACGATCGGGTTCAGGTAAGTGTTGGGGCAGGGGGGGGGGCTCTGGGGGGCTGCTGCAGCACAAAAGGTATTGCACCTTAATGCATAGAATGCATTAAGGTTAGAAACCGTGAGGGTCTACTACTTCTTTAACCCCTTCCCGTTCGTGGAAGTCTTCCCGAGCATGTGCTGTCTGTGCATCCCTGCAGGTCGCTTATGGCATGCTCTGCAATCACCGAGACTTAGACTCGGCTGATCAGAGATTATAGTAAGAGGCCAATCCTGGCCCCTTACCACGTGATCAGCTGTCAGCCAATGACCACTGATCATGTGATGTAAGCTTTATTTATTATTTTTTTTTCTTACCTTCACACTCTCGGCGTGAGGGGGGAAAAAAAAAAAGCCGATCACCGGCTCCTGTCAGAGGGACATCGGTCCCTCACACAGAGAGCTGCTTTACCAGTGCCGCCAATCGATGCCCATCAGTGCCGCCAATCGATGCCTATCAGCGCCCATTAGTGCCACCTTATCGGTGCAGCCTCATCAGCGCACATCAATGAAATAGAAAATGACCTGTTTTCAAAATTTTATAACAAACTATGAAATGTGTGTTGTGTTTTTTTTTTTTTTTTTTTTTTAGCAAAAAAAATAAAAAACCCAGTAATGGTTAAATACCCCCAAAAGAAAGCTCTATTTGTGTGAGAAAAAATGATTCAAATTTCATATGGGTACAATGTAGCATGACCGCGCAATTGTCATTCAAAGAGTGACAATGCTGAAAGCTGAAAATTGGTCTGGGCAGGAAGCGGGGTTTAAGTGCCCGGTAAGCAAGTGGTTAAGGGTTGCCTGTGTTTGGATTGCATGTGTGTTACTGGAATTATCACATATATAGATGTGACTGTATACAGTAATTTGAAGATGTAACTTCCTATGATGGACTGTGTTTACTGTCCATAGATATGATCCAAAAACGGGAAAGCCTCTTTAACTTTCTTTTATATTCTTAGGTGCTATAAGTTCATATTTGTGTCCATTTTATAACTGTATGCATAATGAGCGCTCTGTCTATTTTCAGTTTGTTCCTCTGGATCATGTTGTACCTGAAGAGGTTCCATTCATTCCCTATGAGCCGAGCAGATTGCCTCTCTTTAGAAGACAATATGAGAACAACATATTCATTGGTAAATTCCTTTTGTAGTCGGCATGCCTTACAGCAGGGGTCGGCAACCTATGGCCCGCGGGACACACCCAGCCCGCCGCCACTAAATGTCTGACCCGCCAGTGCATGTGATGAAGTCATGTGCACCCGGCCCGTGGAAATTTTCATTTCAATGGTTTTTATTGTATTGTCAAAATGATACAGAACGTCAGCCATTATTAGTTACAATATACAGAACTGCATAGAGACATACCAGTACAATCGTAACGTTGACATTTATGTATGCAGGGTATGGTCCATGAGCGATACTATATCAAAACAGATTAAGTAAACATGTAGTATCACAAATGTGTTATAGTGAAACATTTCAATTGCGTAAGTTTAATAAACGTAATACTTTGAAGGAGGAGGTTGTGTTTAACAGGAACTATTAAATTTTCCCTGAAAGGAAATTCGTTTCGAACCTACTCATTGAGAGATGGCGCTGAAATTGCCGCTGTTCCCCGTCGGGGACCTCCCCATCCACCCCAATGGGGACAAATCTGTGGAAGGGGTGGTTTTACCCCTTTCGGGGAACTGAGTAAGTACAAATTTAGATCTAGAGATATTCCAAATCATCTCTCAAGAGAGGACAGAGCCCCAGTATTGGGGTTCCTTGAGCTCTCTAAGTGGGAAACTGTAAAACCTCCCCTCTGAGATTCTCAATTTAGGGGTAAAGGTCATGGTCTAGCTAGGAAGGGCTAAGACCATCTTAATCAAGCTAAGATCAAGAAAGGGTCAGATGAGTGTGGAATGAATGAGGAAGGGGGAAGAAGAAGAATCAAGAAAGGAACAGAAAAGGTAGTGAAGGAGAAGGAGGTCTGCAAAAGACATATACAAGTATCGAAGGTGAATCCTCGGGTGTTATGAGTGGTCCGGGAGGTGGCCTGGGTATAGTGGTATCTTTGTGTAGATAGCCCAAGGTTCCCAGATCTCTCTGAACCTGTCTTCTTTATCGAGCAACTTAGCCACTAATAGCTCCTGGGCCATGATCCAGGAGATTTTTTTCCGAACGTTGTGTATGGAAACTTTGGGTTTTTGCCCGTGGAAATTTTAACCCCTTCATGCTGACCATATGCAAATATGCAGGCTCTGCTTGAAGGGGTTGTACCGGGGTGATGCCTGCAGCTGCACGTATCACCCTGGTACCATTTTTAGAGCCAGCGGTTGGCTACCTTGGTATAACAACCGATGTGGCAAAGAAGCCGATCGGCTGTTATCCCAAGCATTGAATCTGGCCCTTAAAGGGAAAAAGGTTGCTGACCCCCTGCCTTAGGGCCGGTTCACACATAGGTGATCCAACTTCAGGGGCGACTTTGCCAGGCAACTTCAAACTCTACTATGCCAGGCAACTTTGCCTGTGGCCAATCAGAGAAGGGAGGGAGGGGGTTGCCTGGGTAATTTGTGGGAGTACCTTGGTAATTATTTTCTTTTTCCAGTAAAGTTGCTTCAATATATTTGGGGATCCGACTTGGAGGCGACTTCCATTGAATTATTTGGGCACAAGTCGGATAGAAGTTGCCTTGGAGTAGTACAGGAACCTTTTTTGAAGTCGGAGCGACTTCAGTAGTGTACATTAAGATGGCTCGTATTCATTTAATTTGGATTTCTGATGTCAAGCAACTTGGGGAGTCACAAGTCTGAGCGCAAGTCGCGGCAGTGTGAACTGGCCCTTACAGTCAGCAGTAGCTGGAGTTAATTTCTCAGCAAGTGAGCTCCTTGTGAGGAGAAAAAAAAAAATTTAAGCTGGTGGGATAGAAGTGATTTAAATCTGAACTCCAGGTGTGATTTATATTGCATACTCACATTGGTCCATCCAGCTTGACACAATACAAGTATGTATATTTCATACCTGTGGGAACGCTGGGGAAGATGACAATCAGTAGTAGTGGGCGCTACTACAGTGATTGCCATGAATTTCTGAGGCCTGTACCGACTGGCTTCCCTACTGCCCACTGACTGCTGGGGGTCCCTTGCTCAGCACTGCTACCATTCATAGAAAGCCTTGGTATTTTTTTTCAGTTAACACAAGGTGCTCTGATCAATCAGAGAGAGCCCTGTATTCATTAACCACTTGCTGACCGCACTATAGCCAAATAACAGCTACAGTGCGGTCGTCCAGTTCTGGGAGGGCATCTATTGATGTCCTTCCAGAACTGCACATGGCGCGCTCTGTGACACTGTGTCCGGACACAGCTGATAGGTCAGGGTAAAGGGCCACTCACAGTGACCCTTTACCACGTGATCAGTTGTGTTCAATCACAGCTGATCATGATGTAAAAACACTTGTCTCTTATCGCCCTTCCTTTCCTCCCGCTGTGACAAGTATATGGCAAGTGTGAAAGGGGACATCCACACTGATAATTGGTGCTCTGATGATCAGTGCTCATCAGTGCAGCCTCACCAGCACACATCAGTGAAGGAGAAAACGTACCTCTTTGCAAAATTTTATAGAGAAAACAAGTAAACTGCGCTAAGGTCAAAGACCAGCTGCAGCCAAATACTAAAAAGTATACAAAAGTAAAATCTATTCAAGGCTGCGCTAAAACACAAGATTAGAATAAAATACAAGTGATAAACGGTAAGTCCACATATGCTGTAGCAATGTCAGATCTTGAATATAGGTCTGGTGTAGAAAACCATATATGACTTGATCATCCAACACATCACCCGTTGCAGATAAAACATAAGTGCGTTCACCACCTAAAGTACGGAGGCTTACCAGACTCAGCTGGGAACTGAGCGTTTGGCTGTTCCCCAGCCTAGGGTATTTGTAGGATCCACCACCCTTCTCACAGCACTAACTGGGTTCCTCCAACACCAAGCAATCTCATATGCCCACAGGGATGGGATATACCAGGCAGTAGTTCTTCATAAATTCGCTCCAAGGAGTCACTTAGGTGCCCGCACATCCACTTAGACTCAGATGACCCTGTGTAGACAGGAGCAACCATAAAGGAAAGAGAGGCTCTAATTGTGAAGTACTGAAACCACTATTTATTAAGAGTAAATTGAGGGTACTCACATAGAAAAAGCATATACCGGCCAGTTCCCGTCTCGCAGGTAAAAACAAACGATTGGTGACGTCAGCACGCCCTCCCGACGTACGTTTCGTCAGAAATTACGTCTTGGGTTATAACCCTCCCTTGCTCTATCCAAAATGAAGAAAAAAGTTTTGCCTATAGTTTTAAGAACTTTAAGATGGCTATGGCAAGAAATGCTAGGGGGTGTTTTTCTAAGCGATCTCTCAACAAAGAAAACAGAGACATGAATGGATGGGGGGAGTTTGCTTTAAGTATTAAAAAATGAATTAAAGTGATTGTAAAGGTTCAGTTTTTTTTTTTTTAAATAAAAAAATATGTCAAACTTACCACCTCTGTGCAGCGGTTTTGCACAGTGGCCCCAATCCTCCCCTTCTGGGGTCCCTCAGCGGCGCTCCTGGCTCCTCCCTGCATCGACTGCCCCAGTGGAGAATCGCTCTCCCCCGGGGCACCCATGCAGACGAGCTCCTGTGTCCTGCTGCTGCGTCCATTGACACAGACAGCAGGACTTGGCTCTGTCCCCCGGCTCCCGCGTCATTGGATTTGATTGAGAGCAGCTGGAGCCAATGGCTGCGCTGCTATCAGTCTATCCAATCAGGACCAGAGACACTGGCTGGAGCGGGTGTGCTCGTCCCCGTCAAAAGAAAGACCGGGCTCAGGTAAGAGGTATGTATTGGGGGGGGCTCTGGGGAGCCGGTGCACTACAGGAGGTTTTTCACCTTAATGCATAGAATGCATTCAGGTGAAAAACTTTGAGGGCTTAACAACCCCTTTAAATAGGGTTTTTGGTTTGTGGCACTGAGATGCAGTGAATAATCTTTTTTAAGAGAAAAGGTGCCCCAGCTTCTAGAAGTGATACGTATAATCTGGTAGAAATGATCACTTATGTGAAGAAGCTGATGGATTATGGTGAAACGGTAAACCAATTCAGCTGGTGTATGTGGCTGACAGTCCTACAATACCCCTGTTCAAGTTATATGACAGGCTGTCAATGTTTCGCTTTGTTTTATTGTTCTGATTTGTCCTGATGGCGAATCTTGGCCTAACCACAGTTTCCACCTTCCACGTAGGTGCCAAAGTAAACAGTCCATGTAGCTTTGGCCATACACAGTTTCACCTGGTGCCCGAACGTTATCAGAGGAATCGGATGGAGAGGTTGAATCTTGCAGACCAGATTGAAGTGTTTCTACGTGCCAATGCTATAGCAAGTCTTTTTGCTTGGACTGGAGCACAAGCTATGTATCAAGGTAACACTGCCTATCGTGACCCCCCCCCCAGCCTGTATTTTGTCCTTGTGGAATTTGCATACCATGTTAACATAATGAGAAGTGTGGAGTGTTGATGCTTGGTCTACTGACGGAAATGCTCATTGTTTATCTATGAGAAAAACAAATAATTCAGGTAATCCTTAACCTCCTGGTTTGCAGTGTGCTATGTACGGCCTGAAAGTGAAGCAGAGTACATAGGGTGTATGTAGCCTTATCCTCTTGTCATTGCTCCTGCCATCAGTTCCAGGTGTAGCCAGTGCTGTGAAAAATGGCGCTCCTGGCATATTTGGAACAATGTTCAGAAGCCTATAGCACTATGTTTAAAATGTTCCTTTTGCCCCACTTGCTACTTATCCTTCGTAACCTCTATGCTTACCTGTTTTTATTATTATTATTATTATTATTATTATTATTATTATTATTATTATTATTATGAGGGGGCAACTGACAATGGTTGGGGATTCCTGGAGCGGTGACGCCACCATTGTCCCAGCTGTTTTTGGATGCGTCCTTCTCTCCCCTGCAGCAGCTGTTGACTGACACGGGGGGGAGCTGGAGCTGCAGATCATGTGACCAGAGTGGACTAAATATAGGTAAGTATACATTTTTTTTTTTTTTTTTCTTCACAGGTTAGGCAGCAATTCTACTTTAACCTATGCAGTGCGATACCTCATGTTTCAAAACAAAACTGCTGACCATGAATGGGCAATGAATGACACCATGATCATTTCACATCTTACGCAGGTGAAAAACACAAGGTGTAGTTAGGAACCTTTGCTATGCCTTTTTAAAATAGAAGTTCACTTTAAAAAATAAATAAGTAAATGCACATTTTTGTTGCATGAGCCTGTAAAACATGGCACCAGCGATCAGCAGATCTCTGATGCCATGCAGGTCTCCTGCAGATCTGTCAGTGTATCTAGTTTCTTGTACCTTGTAAGAAAAAGCCAATTACATTCTGACAGGAAGAATCAATGAACTAGCATAGCGCTCTGGTAGTTCATTGAAAACGACAAGCCTACAGCCGCAAAGGATGTTGGGGCATGCCGTTCTCAAAAAGTGACAGCTGCTGTCAAAGGGAGAGAGAGCAGTGGGCAGCGGCTGAAGCAGTGGGAACATGTTACATGTTCTATCCTAAAAACTGGTGGAAGATGTAATATGTTCCCAAAGGTGAACTTATCCTTTAAAGCATTTAAAGCAGGGGTCTCCAAACTTTCTAAAATAAGGGTCAGTATACTATCCTTCAAACCTTAGGGGGGCCAGACTGTGGCCAGTGGGAGTAGAAAATATCCTGGTGTCAGTTGCAGTAAACCAGTGGTTCTCAACATCAGTCCTCAAGTACCCTCAACGGGCCATGTTTTCAGGTTTTCCTTTACTTTGCACAGCTGCTTTAAATCCATATGATTGACATATTATTGATAAGAGCTATTTTATCGAAGGGAAGTTCCCAAAACATGGCTCATTGGGGGTACCTGAGGACTGCGGTTGAGAACCACTGCAGTAAACAATGCCCCGTCTTTGGTATTGGGAGGAGGAATAGTGTCCCATCATCAGTGTCAGTGGGAGGAATAGTGCCCCATCGTTGAGGTCAGTGGGAGGAATAGTGCCCTATAGTCTGTCAGTGGCAGGAACTACGCTCCACTGAATTTGACAGTGGGAGGAATAATACCCAAAGGGCTGGATAAAAGTGAGCAAAGAGCTGGTGGACTGGGGACCACTGCTTTAAAGCAATCTTCTGCTCCATTTTGGAGACTTTAAACCAAGAACCTAATGGAAACACTGGCAGTCAACTTAATAACTTGCTAGCAGTATTCGGTAAGCATCAGCCCTATTTAAACCTCGACTGAAGCATGCCTATTTAAAGTGGCAGACAACACTCCTATTTAGGTCTGTATTGAACATTAAGGAACGTTTCACACTTATCCACTGAGGGTTACCTGCACTTTCCCATGCACTTTTAGATTGGGCTTTTTGGTGCATTTTCTAAAAGCACCCCAAAGATGCAGTATGCAGTACTTTTGGTATAAGTGCTGCACCCTTGGTGTGCTTTCAGAAAAAGCAGCAAAAACGCCCATTCTAATAGAATTCTAAGTCAAAGCACAGATAACCCACATAAAAACTGTAGGTACAATGTGCTGCGGGAAAACTGCATTTGAGCCGTGTGAAACTGTCCTAAACGAGAGATAAATGTTGCTTTAACCACTTGCAGTCTAGACCAATTTTGACTTTTTTTTTACATACATGTTAAAAACTGCATTATTTTGCTCGAAAATTACTTAGAATCTCCAAACATGTTTTCCGAAAACAGAGATGAGACCCTGGACAATAAAATGGTGGTAGTTGCAATTTTTTTATGCTGCATGATATTTGTGCAGCCATTTAGCAAGCACAAATTTTCAGAAAGAAAATACACTTTAATATCCTAGTGCGCACAAACACAATATAATACCAATTTCCTGGTGCATCTTCATGGCAGCATACACATGGGTTGTGGCTCTGCCCCCACAACATGATAGGACTGGTTAACTATAAATCAAAGACAGACAGGGCTCACAGCATTCTCCTTTTTTTTCCTCACCTGATCAGGACTGGAGTCGCGAGTTATCCCTTACCGCTTGTCTCCCCAGCCAAGTTCAGCCTCTCTTGGGTGGAAGTCCTTCCTGTACAGTCTCTAAATGAGCTATATGGTTGGAGCCCCATTCTGGTGGTGCAGGCCTCTCAAAGAAAGCTTTAAACAAGCTTTGACGCAAGTGACAGCGTTTCCCTTTGCTTTCCATATGCTTTTAACTTCTTTTCTCTGTTTTGTGGGCGTTTTCCATTTCTAAGATGGCTGCAGCAGTGCAAGTACACTCTCCGCATGCATGAGGGGCAGGAAGTGATGCGCAGGGCTGTGGAGTCGGAGTCGGTGGAAATTTTGGGTACCTGGAGTCTGAGTCGGCAAACAATGCACCGACTCCTGAAGGGATTACGACCTGAAATACCTCCACAGGATGAAGTTCTTTTAAGCAATAGTGGTAACTCAGGATCATCATCTTCAAAAGAAGAATTAGACTTTGATTCCTTCTTAGACAAAATGGAAGTTGCTAAAGGAAAGCGACGTCGCATAAGCGTTCCAGAACCAGTAAATGTCCAAATAAAAAAAATTCCAACAGGAGTTCTATAAAGCACTAAAAGAAGTTGAAAAGTACTCAAAACTTACTGTTGAAGAAGCCATCCTTGTTTATCCAGCGATCGTTAGTGATGTGGCCAGAATAGTTACTGCAATGCCACCCACCCAAGTCAGCGTCGAAAGATTATTTTCAGCCCTAAAAATAATAAAGTCTGACTTAAGAGGATCTGGCAGAGGCAATTCTCTTCCTTAGAACTCTACATTGAATTGATTTGCATTTGCTAAGCCTATAACTACATTTCAAGATTAATATAAACCATTTCTAGGTTTTACAGATTTTGTTTTTGGTTCATATAGATAAGCTTTGTTTTTGTTCTAAAACAACCAAATAATGTGGTTTTTATTTTTGAACTGGTAAAGTTCCTGTTCCTGATGTTCCTGATGTTTATGCCTGCTGCTACTACAGTAGACTGTTGGCTTCCCAGCCAGTAGTCCTGTGGTAATGACATGTATGTTGCCTTTCTTTCCTTCAAGGAATGTATAAAATACATTTGCATATTAACTGCTTCCCGACCGCGCGCCGTGTATTCACGGCGGCAGTCGGGGAGCTGGGCGCGAATCGCCGTAAATATACGGCGATTCGCATTTTGGCCACCAGGGGGCGCATGTAAGGAACTTCCTTTCTTTCCGTTGTATGTACAGTAATGGTGTCCTGATGACCGACCCTTCGGTTGTCAGATGACATCATCGTCGTCCGTATTTGTAGTCCTTGTAGTCCTTGTCCTTGAAATGGTCAAGTTTTTATTTTTGGTGTAATAAACCAACAAAATCTTGTTTTTGTTTCGAATAGATATACTTGGTTTTTGTTTTAGACATTTTGGATCTTTACCAAATATAATTAGAACTTTACATCAATATCCGAATCGTTTACGT
>BLSH010451033.1:218788-236560 GCA_018402905.1 Glandirana rugosa | reverse complement strand
TTTCAAGAGCGGTGTTCCCCGCGGTCACAGCAAGAAGGGTATTATAGCTGAAGCCATGGTTGGCGAATTGCCTTAAAAATAAATAAATAAAACTGGTACAAGATACCAGACAACGGATCCAATCCATTTGGGAGTAGACAGGATATAGCCACCTCAAGGGTGACCACTGCCAGGTCAGGGCGAATATCATCTGACAAAAAACAGAAAATTCTGAAAGGTCCAGCATACAGGCGGCAACTCCCAAATAGATACAAGAAGGCAAAATCCTACGGACCGGGGAAAAGATTGGTGAAGGAACTGGAGAAGTACCCAATCTTCATTATTAAAGCCTTAAAACTCTAAGGCACCTGTCTTGGGAGAACAGCAAAAGTATTTTTAAGGGTGCACTCATACAAGGGGGTGCCTGTGTGAAGCTTTGCGCACACCTGGATTGAAAATATTCAGGATCAGTGGGCCATATCAACTATATTGGCGTGACATTGGTGGAAGTTTAAGGGATGTCCACCTTTCTGGTACAATCATTTTTATTAAAAAAGTATAAAATCATGACAAACGTTCACTCATGCAGGGGCGTAATTCAATGAGCATAACGATCATATAAAATTGATAGGTGGGATGTCCACTTTTAATCTCTTCCAGTCAGCCAGGCTACCTGAATTAATGGAAAATTAAAAAAATTCTTGTCAAGTTTTGTAGCCGGATTAAATAAATGAGCAATCTTAAAGGCTCCACTTGCCTAGAGGAGATGAGGATTCGGTTCGTCTCTGTTCTAAAAAAAAAAAAATCATCAGGTGGTAATCTGTGCCCAGTGGTAAAAAAAAAAAAAATCAACAAGCACAGGAAGTTGGAGGCATGCAAGATAGAAAACCTTCAATCCATTATATTATTGATAAATCTGGGAGACTGGATGCTCTGTAGGTTTATCAGACACCTACATGTCCCAATTCATCCTCAATTCCTCTGCCAGCTTCAGTGCCTCCCCCTTGGTCTGTAGATCTCCCCCAGGGCATTCACAAAGGTCTCACTGCCTGCAATAGCGACGGGGAAAAATCAGTAGAACTTCCACGATGGAATAGCCGTCCTCTGATAGAGAAAGTCAAAGGTGCTTTGCGAGTGAAGTCTCTCCAGCAGAACAGTGACGGAGTATCCTTGGTTCTTTGTAACTGACCAATTGTTTTGAATGGAACATTATCACATCAGACCTCAGCTAGAAAGGTTGGGGCATGCATTTCAAAGAGCAGGCTGCTCGAGGTCATGGGATGTTCAGCTTATGAGGCATAGTATTGAATGCTCTTGAACTGAGAGTAGTGTTCAAAGCCCTTCTGTCATTCACTCCTTTTAGAAGAGGAGCAAGATTTATACCGTGCATAGACAGCAGTGGAAGGGTAGGATTCTTAGGCTGTCAGTGGAACTTCCTGTATCAATAATTGCAAATATGCCATTTTGGTTTAGGAGGCTCTAGTGTCTCTCCTACACTTAAGCATTGAGTCACCACTGCCTCTTCCAGTGATGACAGATTTGCTTTCTCACGGTCAGTTTTGTCATCCAGCCCCAAGAGACTTTTTGATGGCCTGGAAGTTGGGAGGTGCAGGCTACCAAGTCAAGGGTGCTCAGTGCAGGCAGTGGCTACCTTGTGTTAAGTCAGAGAGGTCTTTGTGAATAAGACTTACCAAAGAATATGGGAAAATTATGCAGATCTCCTACAGTAAAAGCCTGGAGTCCTTTATCATCTAAACGAGCCAAGGTTCTACAGTTCTTACCACTGGGGCGAAACAAGGGCCTAGGTTCAAATATGTTTAAAGTTCAAACTTCAGCCTTGTCTGCAGTTACAGGGAGTCCTTAACCCTTTAGTGATGCAATTCTCAATAGGCTTGCATGAATTTGTATACCTGCCAGGAAACCATTGTTCCCTATGTGGCATTGCTCATGTTCCTCATTTCTATCAAGGCCTCACTTCTATCCTACAGAATTGGCCACACTCTGCAATCTGAAGATCATATTTCTGGTTGCTGCAACCTCTGTGAAAAAGGGGTGTCAGAGCTGCAGGCTTTGTACTCAAGGAGCCTCACCTTAGCGTTCTACCCAGACAGAATAGTCCTAAAACTCCAGACTGCCTTTATCCATGTGATGTCTTTCTCCTTCGACTTTAACCAGGAAGTTAGTTTACCATCTTTCTTGGTTGAGTGAGAGAACCACATCCCCTGGACATTGATCTAACCTTGGTGACCTGCTTGGCAGCTACCTTTTCATTCAGGAAAACTGAAATCTGTACTTGGTTCCAGCGTGGCTTAAGGCAGGGTCAATCAGCATCAACATGTACAGTCATATCCTAGATTAAGACAATTAAAAGAGCCGACTCTCCACAAGGCCTTCCTGTTTCGGATGACTTAAGAGCACATTCAACTATGGCAGTGCCAGCTCAGTGCCCAGCTCAGTGCTGAGGGTCTCCTGAGGCTATTTGCAAGTCAGCAATATGCTCCTCCCAGGAAACGCCTTTATTACACTTTAAGTGAACCCGGCTCACGACAGTAAAATTTGGAAAATTCATGGTGCATAATTGCGCTTCGGATCATTACAAATTTTGTTTTTTTTTTTGCACCCTCCCATATGGCGAGTTAGGTCCCATGTGTATGCTGCCATGATGCACCAGGAAAACTGAGAATTGTATACTCACCTTTCCGTAATTTTCCTTTCCTGGTGAATCTTCATGGCAGCATACAGATTCCCGCCCAAATTGGTGAGAGTTACAGAGAATGCTGTGAGCCGGATCTGTCTTTGATTTATAGTTAACCAGTCCTATCATGTTGTGGGGGCGGAGCCACAACCCATGTGTATGCTGCCATGAAGATGCACCAGGAAAGGAAAATTACGGAAAGGTGAGTATACAATTTTCCGTTTTTTGGCTATAGGCAACACATAAAAAGCCTTTACAAGTTACCAGTTTAGAGTTGTGGTGCTAGAATTATTTCTCTCACTCTGACGTTTGCGGTTATACCTCACAGGTGTGTACGACCTATGTACACTTTTTTGCATTTGAGTGAGAGAACTCTATTTATTTATTTTTTCCACTTTGAATTTTTTTTTTCTTAAAAAACAAAAAACAAAAGCTTTAAAGAACAAACAATGTCTTTTTACTTAAGCATCAAAACTTCTAGAGGAAGCCTGAAACGCATTCAGCCACAAAAATGTGCTACAGCATGATCTAAGTGCTAAAAAAAAGACGTATCTTCTTCCTCTAACACAAGTGAGAGAAACAATATCAATATTTCAATTTATATTTAACCACTTCAATACCAGGCGCTTACCCCATCCCCCCCCCCCTTCCCGCCCAGACCAATTTTCAGCTTTCAGCGCTGTTGCATTTTGAATGACAATTGCGCGGTCATGCAACGCTGTACCCAAACAACATTTTTCTCATGTTGTTCCCACAAATAGAGCTTTCTTTTGGTGGTATTTGATCACCTCTGGGGTTCTTATTTTTTTGCAACTGAAAGTGATGAAATTCTCATTGCTTCCAGCTTCATTCGACAGTTGTTCCTCCTCTTCTCTGTGGGCAGCCAGTCTGATCGCTTGTAATGGTCCTGGGTTTCAGTGGAACAGGAGAGCATCGGGACGGCCTCCTTACAAGCCCTGTAAAGTGATGGGGAGGCTGTATAGCTGCATGGATCATTTTTCCGTATGTACAAGGTCCTAGTGTTTCTGTGCAGATGGCTACAAAGGGATTTGTATGGCACAATGAGGTTGCATTACTAAATCTGGAGCAAAATCTGGTGCAGCCAGTGCCAGGACAAGGTCATCTAGAGCTCAGGGTGAACATGCTACCCCCCCCCCCCCCCCCAAGATGTATGAGCATTATGTGGCAACAAAAATCCCCTCACTAAAACACCGAGGACTAATCTGCATTACCCCCTAAGCATAAATTCCCTGTCCTCCCGGTACAATTTCACACCTCTGCTGAAATACCCCCTCTCAGCACAAATCCTCTTCTAAAATTTACACTTCTAGTACATATCTCCCCCCTCCCAGCGCAAATTTGCCCCAAATTCAACCCCCCCAACACAAATTCCCCTAAATCACCACTTTTTTGTACTCTAGTTACTCTTAGTATTTCTATGCAGAGCTGCACCAGATTTTGCTCCGGTTTTAGTAGATTCCCCCCCCCAGTGTCTCGCTGATGATCTCTAGAACCAGGGGTGAGTATGTTGCTTCCTTACATAAATTGCACCTTTTTAACGTAAATGAAAATGATTCTTTGATGCTTTTAGATTAAGCCGTGTTGTTTAATTTGCAGGTTTTTGGAGCCAGGCAGATGTGACACGGCCATTCGTCTCGCAGGCAGTTATTTCCGATGGGAAGTATTTTTCATTTTTTTGCTACCAACTCAATACAATCGCTCTGGCAGCGGACTCTGATAAGGATCCCAACCGCAAGAACATTTGTTGGGGAACACAGAGCGCTCCTCTCTATGAGGCTGTGGAAGAAGGAGACATTAAAGGGTTTAATGAGGACGTTTTTAGGCAGCTTGTTGACTTCTTTCTGAACCGTCCAGAATAGCACGTCCGCTTTGCAGGAAGTTATATATGTATATATTTACAGATCTCTGGATGCACTTAACAATTATTGCTCAAATAAAGTGTCAGGCTTTGTTTCTAAATGCAGTGTTTATTTGGTGTGTGTGTGTGTGTTTTTTTTTTTTTTTTGTTTTTTTTTTCTTTTTTTGAAAGTGGCTAATCCTATTGTTACATTCAAGGGGGTTGATTTACTAAAATCAAATGGGCTGTGCACTTTGTAAGTGCCGTTGCTCCAGAGCTTAGTAAATGAGGTAAAGCTTCACTTTGCAAAGGATACCCAATCACATGCAAGGAAAATAAAAAAAACAGCATTTTTGCTTGCACATGATTGGATGGTGGAAGTCCCCAGAGCTTCCCCTCCTTTAAGAAGCTTTGAAGCAGCTGCACTTGTAAAGTGCACAGTCTGTTTGCCTTTAGTAAAAGTATTCCATTGCATACTATCTTCTGTAAGGTTAAAGCGGTTGTAAAGGCAGAAGGTTTTTTTTTAATCTTGATGCATTCCATGCGTTAAGTTAAAAAACCTGTGTGCAGCAGCCGTCCTAATACTTACCTGAGCCCCCTCTCTATCCAGCGATGTCCAGGAGTGCCCCTGCTCTCCCTCTTGATTGGCTGAGAGACAGCAGTGGCCCCATTGGCTCCCACTGCGGCTCGGGTGCCCCCATAGCAAGCTGCTTGATGTGGGGTCACTATGAGAGAGAGGAGCCAGGCGACCCAGCGAGGCACCCGAGAAGAGGAGGATCTGGGCTGCCCTGTGCAAAACCATTTCACAGAGAAGGTAAGTATAACAGGTTTATTATATTTATAGAAAAAACCTGAGACTTTACAATCACTTTAAATAACCCACAGTTCTGCCAGTTGCTGCGGCTTTTTTTATTACTCTTGGTCTAAACTGCCATTCTTTAGTATTCCTGCTTATTGGGCTTATTTAAAATAAACCTTTTGTGTACCCCATGTCCTGAAATGCTGCCACTTCATTGCACCCCAGGCATTTGACCCCTCTGGGTGAGCAATATACATGCGGCCCCCCAGCCAACTTGTGCATCCATTCACATTTCATGATTTGGAATCATAAGCAGAATCACTATGTTCTGCCCACTAATCCAAATTGCATGGTAACAACGCTCATAAATGGCACCCCAAACACAATGTCATTCTGCCACAACAGGATCGCTGCAAACCGCACCTTTTAAAAATCGTGTGAAGCTTGTCTCCCAAAAAAGGAGCAGGAGCTTCTTTTCGGGCAACAAAGCGCATAGGGAAGCCTATTCAAGTGAATAAGCTGGCTCTATGCGTCATAGAATTGCATGCAAATTGCTCAACCAAAATCACACGCAGGAATGCTTGTTCACGCTACGTAAAAGTGTCAATGTAGCCGTATTGTCCTCACAGACACATGCTAATGTTGCTATGTTTGGCTTTGGCATTATTGACCTCTGGTTACAGAAGGGGTAAAGTGGTGATAAACTCCGCTTTTTCACTTGTACCTACAGGCAAGCTTTTTACCTAATATTTCCTAAACCTGCACTTTAGGAGATTTTCTCCCTCGCCTTTCAGGACAGCACCATGGAGAGAGCGTAGCTCCACATCTTCACAGGAAACACTGCCCTGTCACGCCCCTTTAAAAGCGTCAGCTTCCACCATGCCGTCAGTCTTAGTGTTTCCTCCGACATGGTGGAAGCACTGCTTGGGGGACCAAGGGGAGCTGCACTCTCTCAGGACTTGTCTGGAGTGAGGGAGAGGTGGTACATTTTTGTGAAATCCTCTGGCCAGCCCTGCACCCTCCCAGCATGACTGGAGGACTGCTCCAGTGTCTCCTTCCTCGCCGGCTCACAGGAGCAATGGTCCGGTCGGATGTTCCTGCCCCGAGCGTTCGGAGGCTGCGGGCGGTGTGTTGTGCATGCCAGGAGCTGCATGTCGGATCCAGATCCCGGCTGGCGGGTGAAGTCGCGTCCGGGGGGTGGGACTTCTGGCAGGGGAGTGGCGGCAAGTGGTTCCGGCCGCTGGAGACGTAGGGGAAAGGAAGCGGGCCACCTGACAAGGGCTTCCTTCCGGACCCTCACAGCAGGGAAGCCAGAAGGAGTGTATTTAAAGGACAATCAGCAGTGTGTGTTCCGCGGAGCTGCGATGGAGGTACATACCACGGAGGCGGCGGATGCAGGCGCCCGGGACCCTTGTCAGACCCAGGTAAGAGAGGTGCAGAGGCATCTCTTCTTTACTCACTGGGTGGTTTTATTGTTTGTTTCACTTACCCTTCCTATGGAAGCCTGCAGCTGCCTGTCCAGGTGTACGTCCTTAGGACAGTGCAGCAAGGATGAGGAAGCCATTTCTGGTGCTGGGACTCTCGTTTTTGTGTGTACCCTTTTCTCAGTGAGGGGTTTTACTGAGTTGTTGGGGGGGGTATTGTGTTTTTCAGGGGAAAATTTTGGCCAAGTCTGAGAGAGTGTCAGGGAAGAAATGCCCCTCTTGCAGGATCTCGTTAAAAGATTTGTGGCCCAAACTGCTCTGCAAAACCTGCATTACAGGTCTAGTGAAGGAAGAAACTTTCCAAGAATGCAGAGAGCTCCTTTTGGGGTCTGTAAAGATCCATGATTCATAAACAGGGGTCTTCCCGGTCTAAGGGCCCCCATCCTGAACCTCGTCCTTCTATTGCCCAGTTGGTGGAAGAGCAGACGGAGGAAGAGAGGGAAAGCGTCCCACCCTCAGTGATACATACATAAAAAAGGGGGGGGGGGCGGGACTTTAAATGAGGTATACATTGATGTGATTTCAAACAAGGATACCAAATAATGTAAATGTTTATTGTTGAACATTGGCAACAATACCATGCAATGATGGGTACATAATACATAATGGACATAATAACCATGTAAACAATATATAGCAGACTTATTGCACATGATTAAAAATAGGTTGATAAAAGACAAATAATAATAAAAAATGATTAATAGCTGTAGATTGAATACATAATTAGCTACTTACACAAACCAGCATGCGCATGACAGTGGGCTGAGATAGGTGGGCTGACATGGATGCCCATACCGGGAGCTGAGGTGTTGTTCGTGGTATGGGGAAGCACAGAGAAGTGATAATTGGTGTCAGATTGTCCCAACGACAGGAACGCAGAGGCTCCAATCTGTAGTGGATGTAAGGTGTAAAGGAAAATTGAATTGACAGAGGTCTGGTCCAAGGGAGTAAAAGCAAAAGACCCATACACCAAGGAAAGGTGTAAGTAGCTAATTATGTATTCAGTCTACAGCTATTAATCATTTTTTATTATTTATCATTTTTTGGCTTCCCCAACAGGGCCGCTTTGCTTGTGCCTTAGTGACATGCCCATGTCTTTTTCAGATTCTATTAATTTTGCATCAGCCCCTGAAGAGTGACCCTACTGCCACAAAATGTCGTCGGGCATATTTCAGATGCAAATGTGTTTACCCAGGTTACTGTATGTGCTGTCAGCACTCCACCATTTGGAGCTTGTCTTTTATCAACCTATTTTTAATCATGTGCAATAAGTCTGCTATATATTGTTTACATGTTTATTATGTCCATTATGTATTATGTACCCATCATTGCATGGTATTGTTGCCAATGTTCAACAATAAACATTTACATTATTTGGTATCCTTGTTTGAAATCGCATCAATGTATACCTCATTTAAAGTCTCGCCCCCCCCCCCTTTTTTTATGTATGTATACATTAGGGATGGAGACGCATGGTCCACATGGTCTCAATTAAAGTCCCAAACTCTCTCCTTTTATTGTAGTTCACCCTCAGTGATAGATTCTGAGGAGGAGGAGTTTGAGGAGGACACTAGGGCGTCACGCTACAAGCTTTCCCTGGAGGAGGTGGAAGACCTCATGAAGGCAGTGTATACCACCTTGGAGATCCAGGAGGAAAAAACGCCTTTATTCATCCATGATAAAATGTACCAGGGCCTGTAAGAAACAAGTACTCTCGGAAACCATTAAAAAATAGTGCAGAGACCCGGAGAAGAGTCAATTTTTTCCAGGTCTCTTAGGAGGAGGTTTCCGTTTGAGGATGATGAAGCCTGTGTCTGGAATAAAAGACCCAAGATAGACGCAGCCTTTTCACAAGTTTAAAGGAAAACGGACCTGGCCTTCGAAGATATGGGTGTTCTCAAGGACACGATGGATAAAAGAGCGGACTCACTATTGAAAAAGGCGTGGGATTCCTCTCTAGGAGAGTAAGGGAAGCAGAATGTGTCTTAAGTCAGAAAGCATTTCGATTAATAGTCCAAAAGTGGGGTCAACCCAGTGTGGACCTATTCGCAAACCAGGACAATGCCAAGGTGCAAAAATTCTTGTCCCTAAGGAAGGGAAACCAAGCGATAGGGTTAGACGCCTTGGTACACAGATGGAACTTCCCTCTGTCCTATGCCTTTCCCACCTTCCAACTTATCCCAAGGGTTTTGGCAAAATTCAGAGAAGAGAGCACGGATCTGATCTTAGTAGTCCCATATTGGCCGAAAAGACCATGGTTCTCGGCACTTCTGAAGTGGTCAGAGGAACCTCCCTTAAGATTCCCAATCACGAAGGATCTTTTGACCCAGGAAGATCTCCTCCACCCAGACCCAGAATATCTCAGCTTGGCTGCGTGGTTTCTGAAAAAGAACTCTTAAGGCGCAAGGGTCTGTCAGAAAAAGTAATCACCGCCTTCCTAGCAAGTAGGAAGAAAGTGACTCAAGCAATCTACTTTAAAGTCTGGAAACACTACAACACCCGGTGTTCCAGCAGTTCCTTTGAGTATACAAGTTTAGTTTCAGTACTGGAGTTTCTCCATGAGGGCATGGAGAAAGGTCTTGCGGCAAGCACCCTCAAGACGCAGGTAGCCGCTTTGTCGGTTTACTTAGAGAAGAAATTATCTAAGGAGCCATTAATTATGCGTTTTTTCAGGGCCCTGGCCAGAAGTAGGCCAGTTTCTATTGTTTTGCAAGGACTTACCTTGATTCCTTTTGAACCACTGGAGCAGGTGGAGCTTAAAAAGCTTACGTTAAAGACTGTTTTGTTGGTGGCAGTTACCTCAGCTTGGAGGATTAGCAAGTTACAGGCGCTGTCTAGCAAAGAACCTTTTCTAAAATGTTTTCCGGATAGACTGGTCCTGAGAACAGATCCCAGGTTCCTTCCAAAGGTAGCTTCCGCATTTCATCGGGCTCAGGAGATCGTCCCTCCAACGTTTTGTCCAGCACCATCAGTTCCGAAGGAGGGAAGCCTTTCATACCCTGGATGTGAGGAGGTGCCTGCTGAAATATTTGGAGGTAACGGTGACTTTTAGGAAGTCATCCTCCCTTTTTGTCCTAACTTTCAGAACACGTAAAGGGGAAAGGGCATCCAAAGGCACTTTGGGTAGGTGGCTGAAACAGGCCATCAGAGCAGCCTACCAAGCAGTAGGGAAGGAACCTCCAGAGGTTATTAAGCTGCATTCTACATGGGCAGTGACAGCATCTTGGAGAGAGAGAGCGGGAGCTTCACCAGAGCAAATCTGCAAAGCCGCCACGTGGTCCAGCTACTCTAGGTTCATAAGACACTACAGACTGGATCTTTTGATGGCAGCGGATCAATCCTTTGGCAGGAAAGTTATGCAAGCTGTTGTCCCACCCTGAAGTAAGTGCTCGGCTATCATCTCCATGGTGCTGTCCTGAAAGGCGAGGGAGAAAAACCTTAGTTAGACTTACCAGTGACGGTATTTCTATAAAGCCTTTCAGGACAGCAGCTCCTTCCCTCCCTAGGTGTTTAGACGTTATTGACTAACCTGGGGTATTAGATGTGTTTGTTTTCCAGCATGTCGGAGGAATAGCGATGTTTGACTGACAGCAAGGTGGAAGCTGACGCTTTTAAAGGGGCGTGACACGGCAGTGTTTCCTGTGAATAGGTGGAGCTATGCTCTCTCCATGGTGCTGTCCTGAAAGGCTTTATAGAAATACCGTCACCTGTAAGTCTAACTAAGGTTTTTCACAGTGCCACAGCCGGTGATGTCACTGGTGCATACATATTGCGTTCTGCATTGAGGGCACACTGAGCATGCTATCAATTCAGAGCGCCATGCCACAATCGTGACCCCCATACATGAGTGACATCATCACGGCTTGGCTATTCAAACGACAGGAGTGTGCAGACCCCAAAGGAAGACTGGGCAAAGATGGAAGTGTCAGGAGTGGTGACAGTGTGCCACTTGAGGGCTTTGTTTAACCCCTTCCCTACCGGGCCAATTCTGACACTTCGCTCCTACATGTTAAAAAATCATAATTTTTACATTGCAACTTTTTATCTCGCACGGTATTTGCACAGTCATTTTTCAAACGCTTTTTTTTTTTAAAAAGAACAGTTACATTCATTAAGAAACAACAGTAGCCCAATTTTTTTGCATAATCTGATATAGATAGATTGATACCAAACATGTCACGCTTCGAAATTGCGCACACTCGTGGAATGGCCCCAAACGTCGGTACTTAAAAATCCCCATAGGCGACACTTTCATAATTTTTACAGGTTACCTGTTGAGTTAGAGATGTAGCGCTATAATTATTGTGCTTGATCTAACGTTTGCGATGATACCTCACGTGTGGTTTGAATGTTGTTTACATGTGTGGGTGCAACTTGCGTATGCGGTTGCTTTTGCATGTGGGGACGTGGGCGCTTTAAATGTTTTTGGTGTTTTTTTTATTGTTTATTTTACTTTTATTCTATTTTGACACTTTTTTTTTTAAATCACATTTATTCCAATTACAAGGAAGGTAAACATCCCTTAGTAGGAATAGTGCATGACAGGTCCTCTTTACAGCGAGATCTGGGGTCAATAAGTCCCCACATCTCGCCTCTAGGCTGGGAAGCCTGAAAAAAATGAAATAAAAAAAGATCCACGCTTCCCAGTCTAGGCGGTGGCATTTTTTTTTCCCAAGAAGGTTGGGCGCAATGTTATGATGTCACGCCAGACCTCCGAACAATCATAGAGTCTCCGGGGACCATCTGGCCCACCAGAAATCTCTATCATCAACATCTGGCATGGACGGATTCCTTCTCCCTTTCGCCGATTGTACGGGTGACCTGGAAGAAGCACTGGAGGGGGATGTTCCCTCCTGCTGCCTGTAAGAATGATCAAGCAGCTGAACAGCCGATATGATTGTTCTTACTGTGCAGGGAATTGCCAGAGCTAAAAGATGATATCTGGTCATAAGATGACGTGCGGGTGGGAAGTGGTTAAAAGCTAAGTCTGTAATTGAGGCTCCTTTCACACTTGTGCGACTTTGGACATCAGAGTCGCATGACAAGTCGTACTCCATGATTCCCAATGACAACCATTCATATCTGTGCGACGTCAGGGTAGTCCCTGCTCTACTTTGGTCCGAATTAGATGCGAGTTGAGGTGCTACTTACCCATCCATGTCGGGGATGCGGGTATCTCACCCGAGACAGATCTGCCACCCGCTCAGATGTGGTGGTGGTGGGGGGCTGTCGGCTATGGTAGCACTGTGACTCAGACATAAGGTGCCGGGTCAAATGTGTACTCGTGGGACGTTCAACCCGCCGGCCGCCCCATCTGGGCCGGTGCCTGTTGCGGCCGAACCGGCGCGGAGCTAATGTCTGCGTGCGCTCGATGGCTGGGCTGGGGAGACTACCAGGATCTATATTATCCAGCCTGTCACCCAGCCCAGAACTTGATAGATTTCATGTTGAAAACAAAAAACAGGAACCTCAGGTCCCAGCGGGGTCCAGGTCCTTACTCCTAGACTAAGCTGAAAAAACGGAGCTATCTGTTGCTGGGTGCAGGGTTACTACCAGTGAGGACTGCCCCTGGGCGGGGCTGTGCTGATTTTTTAATATTTGTTGTCTGCCTAGTCCTACTCCTGAAGGTGGCAATATAACCCTAAGGTCAAGATGGAGCTGCTGAGTCTGTCAATAAACTCAGAGAAAGGGATTTTACAGTAAGTAGAAAAAAAATCCCGTTTTTGCTACGACTTTGGACATCAGAGTCGCATTACACGTCGTACCCCTGGGTAGTCCCTGCACTATTTTGGTCCGACTTATATGCGAGTTGAGGTACTTAGAAAGGGGCCTTAAAAGGAGTTGTAAAGTCAGAAGATTTTTTTTAATCTTCATGCATTCTATAAAAAGCCTTCTGTGTGTAGCAGCTGCCCCAGCACTCCTAATATTTACCTGAGCCCAGCGATGTCCTCATACGAGACTCTCCCTCCTTATTGACTGAGACACCGCAGCGACGCCATTGGCTCCCACTACTGGCAATCAAAGTCAGCCAGTCAGGAGAAAGAGGGGGTGGGGGCCACAGCTCCGTGTCTGAATGGACACAGGGCAGGGCTGGCCCAAGACATTGTGCTGCCTGGGTCCAAGAATGAAATGCTGCCCCCCCCCCAAAAAAAACTCGCCCACCATAAGGCCCCCACATCCATTATTTTATATCATGGTAATTAAAATTTTCAGGAAGGCAGATTTACATGCAACAGCACCTTGTCTATATGTTCAATTCCAAGGGGCGGGCTACGGTAGTATAGGGACAGGCTAGGGCACTATATTGACAGTATAGAGACGGGCTAGGGTAGTATATAGACATGCTAGGGTAGTATATAGACAGGCTAGGGTAGTATAGGGCCAGGCTAGGGTACTCTATTGGCAGTATAGGGGCAGGCTGGGTAGTATATAGACAGGCTAGGGTAGTATATGGACAGATTAGGTAGTATATGGATAGGCTAGGGTAGTATAGGGATGCGCTAGGGTAGTATATGGACAGACTAGGGTAGTATAGGGGCAGGCTAGGGCACTATATTGACAGTATAGGGACGGGCTAGGGTAGTATATGGACAGGCTAGAGTACTATATATACAGTATAGGGATGAGCTAGGGTAGTATATGGACAGGCTAAGGCAGAATAGGAACAGGCTAAGGTAGTATATGGACAGACTAGGGTAGTATATAGACAGGCTAGGACACTATATACACAGTGCCTTGCGAAAGTATTGGGCCCCCTTTGAACTTTGCGACCTTTTGCTACATTTCAGGCTTCAAACATAAAGATATAAAACTGTAATTTTTTTGTGAAGAATCAACAAGTGGGACACAATCATGAAGTGGAACGAAATTTATTGGATATTTCAAACTTTTTTAACAAATAAAAAACTGAAAAATTGGGCGTGCAAAATTATTAAGCCCCTTTACTTTCAGGGCAGCAAACTCTCTCCAGAAGTTCAGTGAGGATCTCTGAATGATCCAATGTTGACCTCAATGACTAATGATGATAAATAGAATCCACCTGTGTGTAATCAAGTCTCCGTATAAATGCACCTGCACTGTGATAGTCTCAGAGATCCGTTTAAAGTGCAGAGAGCATCATGAAGAACAAGGAACACACCAGGCAGGTCCGAGATACTGTTGTGGAGAAGTTTAAAGCCGGATTTGGATACAAAAAGATTTCCCAAGCTTTAAACATCCCAAGGAGCACTGTGCAAGCGATAATATTGAAATGGAAGGGGTATCAGACCACTGCAAATCTACCAAGACCTGGCCGTCCCTCTAAACTTTCAGCTCATACAAGGAGAAGACTGATCAGAGATGCAGCCAAGAGGCCCATGATCACTCTGGATGAACTGCAGAGATCTACAGCTGAGGTGGGAGACTCTGTCCATATGACAACAATCAGTCGTATACTGCACAAATCTGGCCTTTATGGAAGAGTGGCAAGAAGAAAGCCATTTCTTAAAGATAGCCATAAAAAGTGTCGTTTAAAGTTTGCCACAAGCCACCTGGGAGACACACCAAACATGTGGAAGAAGGTGCTCTGGTCAGATGAAACCAAAATCTAACTTTTTGGCAACAATGCAAAACGTTATGTTTGGCGTAAAAGCAACACAGCCCATCACCCTGAACACACCATCCCCACTGTCAAACATGGTGGTGGCAGCATCGTGGTTTGGCCTGCTTTTCTTCAGCAGGGACAGGGAAGATGGTTAAAATTGATGGGAAGATGGATGGAGCCAAATACAGGACCATTCTGGAAGGAAACCTGATGGAGTCTGCAAAAGACCTGAGACTGGGACAGAGATTTGTCTTCCAACAAGACAATGATCCAAAACATAAAGCAAAATCTACAACGGAATGGTTCACAAATAAACATATCCAGGTGTTAGAATGGCCAAGTCAAAGTCCAGACCTGAATCCAATCGAGAATCTGTGGAAAGAACTGAAAACTGCTGTTCACAAACGCTCTCCATCCAACCTCACTGAGCTCGAGCTGTTTTGCAAGGAGGAATGAGCAAAAATTTCAGTCTCTCGATGTGCAAAACTGATAGAGACTTCCCCAAGTGACTTACAGCTGTAATCGCAGCAAAAGGTGACGCTACAAAGTATTAACTTAAGGGGGCTGAATAATTTTGCACGCCCAATTTTTCAGTTTTTCATTTGTTAAAAAAGTTTGAAATATCCAATAAATTTAGTTCCACTTCATGATTGTGTCCCACTTGTTGTTGATTCTTCACAAAAAAATTACAGTTTTATATTTTTATGTTTGAAGCTTGAAATGTGGCAAAAGGTCGCAAAGTTCAAAGGGGGCCGAATACTTTCGCAAGGCACTGTATATAGTATAGGGATGAGCTAGGGTTGTATATGGACAGGCTAGGGTAGCATAGGGGCAGCTGGTGCAGCCTGGTGAACAGTTGTCATCATGACACACAAAACTGGTGGAAAAAAAAATCTTGGTTGTCAGTTTGCTGGGTAAATAGGAGAGGAGAGGCGGTCATGGTTCAATTTGCTGCCCCTCTCAAAGTGCTGCCTGGGTCCAATGGACCCACTGAGACCCATGGTAGGGCCAGCCCTGACACAGGGAGCTGTGACTTGGCTCAGGATTCCCTGTAGCAAGCTGCTTGCTGTGGTTGTACTCAACAGGAGGGAGGGGCCAGGAGCAGTGACTAGTGACCCGAGAAGAGGAGGATCTGGGCTGCTCTGTGCAAATCCACTACACAGAGGAGGTAAGTATAACATGTTTGTTATTTTTATTGAGAAAAAAAACGTGAGTTTACAATCACTTTAAGGGTTAGTATGCGGCACTTACTAGCACATTTTGACGTTAACCTGCAGGGTGGGGTACCTATTTTTTCAATAAAGCTTTACAATTGTGTACAAATGATGAAAATCCCAACTGGTAAGTACCACAGCAGCGCAATGAGTGAATACACATAAACCTTCAATAAATTACCATATGTGCATAAACCCAATCAATGTAAAGTGAATCTGTGCAAATTTATATATACTATATAAGTATTATTGTATGTGCATATCATAAAACATAGTCCATAAATAAAACGTCCATCAATGTATCATAATGTCATATGTGAAGACGAGTGCTCCTACTTCATACATGACACCCATATACTCCTCCACCAGTGTGCTTCAGTGATTCAATCACCCTAATGGACATAGGCTTACCAGGCATCAGATGGTAAATGGCATAAATCATTGCTTATGTGGCATATTCCAATCGATTCCAAGACCGGTGCTCATATGTTGGATCCACGCCACTCCACATGTGGGAACAAATCACACGGAAAACCTCCGATACTGTAAAACCTTTTTAAAATTCCTTTATTGCACAAACATCCACTTCAACCATCCGCTCTGTACCTCAGTCTAATAGTGCCAAATTGATGCGCTCTTTCAACTCCTCACTGACTCTTAGTGCAGCATTGATACAAGTGCAGTTTAGCGTGATATCCGAGTTGCCAGCCTTAAAGCTTTACCATTGCTTTAAAGCGACGCTATTCTGATGTGACTGATCAGATTATTGTTACAATGTGATACACAATGCACTCTGATTATATTGTGATGCTTTCTGCTATTAGATGTAATGTGCACTGTCAGTGGTTTTCAATCACCGGGCTGCAGACTCCCTTCTACTGAGTTGTGGCTTCCTGTCTTTCCCATGAGTGCAGCATGAGGGCGCCACTGTATTACTCAGGGATTGTTGCACTCCTTCCCTGCCACCGACAGGCAGAGCTGAAGCAGCAGGAGGCTGGCAGCGTGTCTCCCTGACTGCACTGTAATATCCTCTGTAATCCATCAGTAGGCCGACCCAGAGAAGCAGGTGGCAGCAGCATATCTTCCCAATGACACTCTAATATTCAAAGGTTCATTCTGTAATTTATAGCGCAGTCACAGAGACGTGCCACTGCCGACCTCTTTCTCTGGCCCTGCCTGATGGATTGCAGAGGGCACAGCTTTATATGAAGCATTTCCCCGTCCAACACACAGCTTTCTCCCTGTTGGTATACAATTGTTCCTGAATCATTGGACAGTAAGGCTGCTTTCACACTCATCTGCTTTTGTTCAGTTAAAAAAAAACTGAAGAAAAATTAATCCCTTATGTCCCGGTTCACACTTATGCCATGCGAGAACCCTGCGAATCCACTGCAGGTTCCCACATCGCACCCGACTCGCACGTCAGTTCACACTGCCCTATCCAAACTGAAGGGGGATGTCATTGTTAACAACACCCCCTTTTCAGCTCGCATATAGCACTGCGATCTGACAGTTTGGACATGAATCGGATCGCATGGGTGTGAACACCCATGCGATACGATTCTGGTGCAGACCAAAAAAAGGGTCCCGTGCGAGTTTGGTCCTAATGCGATAGCCATATGAAATCACATCGCACAGACATCGCATGTGATGCACTGAGGTGTGAATCACATCCAATCTTTCAGAGTGCGCTGGTGTGAACCGGGGCTTAACCGCTTCTCCACCGCGCGCCGTCTTTTTACGGCGGCAGTGGGGGAGCCCTGCGCGAATCGCCGTAAATAAGCGGCGATTCGCATTTGGCCACCAGGGGGCGCGCGCACCCGCCGCACTCGTGAGGGGTCCTCACGCCGCCCACGCGCGCGGGGGACCACCGGTTTACGCTTAGCGGCGAATAAATGCCGCTAAGCGCGTCCCGAGGGGGTGACGGCGGCATTTTTCTGCCGCGCGCCACCTCTTCGCCAATTCGGGGCCAAGTGTGGTCGCGTGAGACTTTCTAACCTACACTAAGTGTGGAGTCACGTAGTGTACGCTACAGACACGCTACACTAAAGTATACCGATAGCGTAATCCTGGTTTGAGCGTGCCCTGGGAAAAAAACCAGACGTGGTCTTAGCATAGCGTACCCACAAGTGTGGGTACGCTAGGCTAAGTACAGGTTTGA
>BLSH010451033.1:195577-218778 GCA_018402905.1 Glandirana rugosa | reverse complement strand
TCGCAGATCGCCGCCATTACTAGTAAAAAATAAAAAAAAAATAAAAACCCCAGAAATGAATTCTCACCATCCGTAAACGCGGCCACTTTTGCGCAAACCAATCAATAAACGCCGATTGCGATTTTTTTTATCGCAAATATGAGGAAGAATATAAATCGGCCAAAAACGGTGAAAAAAAAATGTTTTTTTGTATTTTTTTTTTGGATTTGAATTTTAGCAAAAAGTAAGAAATTTGGGTTTTTTTGCAAAATGGTCGCTCTTCTTTTGTTTATAGCGGCGATAAGAAATGACGCAGAGGCGATCAAATACCACCAAAAGAAAGCTCTATTTGTGGGAAAAAAAGGACGCAAATTTAGTTTGGGTACAACGTCGCACGACCGCGCAATTGTCAGTTAAAGCGGCGCAGCGCCGAATCGCAAAAAGTGCTCTGGTCCTAAAGTGGGAAATTCTTCCGGGGCTGAAGTGGTTAAATGGAACTCCTAACATCTAAACAAAAGCGCATCAAAAACTGATCAGTGTGAAAGTGCCCTTAGTCCCTCCTTCCACCTTTAATTTAGCACGAATAACATAACCATCAATGAATGTGCCCCACATGTCCACAACTCCTTTCCTTCACTGGTATTCTATAGCTATCCCATTTCCCCCATCTTTCCAGCCAGGCCCTGTCCTGCATTGAGTGCCATGTCTCCAAGTACCCAAGAAGTCAGAGTAAAAGTCATTTAAAATAAACACTTATTTAATTCCCCCCATACACCGCATAAAGTGCCACCTGTGCAAATAGGTTGTATAACATGGCGATGCCTGCAATTCTTTAAACTCATTTTAGGCCTGAAGATTAGCTAAAACCCTCAACATTATATATTTTCTGAAAGCAGAGACCTTGGAGGATGATATGATGGCAGTGATAAATTTTACGTGATAATGGTTTATCAAGCACATATTTTTAGCAAAAAAAACAGTACATTTTTGGTAAAGTATAAAAAATGAGGTTGTGCTGAGTAAATAGATACCCAATGGGGGAGATCAGGATCTGAGTAGCTTGTTCAATTAAGCTTTGACAAAAAAGAAAAACCTGTAAGTTGATTGGTTTCTATGTAGAGCTGCAACAGATTTTGCACTCTAGTTTTAGTAAATCAAGGCTTAACATAATTGTAAAGGCTTGGTTTTTTTTTTTTGGTTTTTTTTTAATAACAAACATGTTATACATACCTGCTCTATGTAGTTGGTTTTGCACAGAGTAGCCCGGATCCTCCTCTTCTCAGGTCCCTCTTCTGCTCTCCTGGCCCCTCCCTCCTTTGAGTGCCCCCTCAGCCAGCAGCTTTCTATGGGGGCACCCAAGCCAAGTCAGAGCTCTGTGTATCCATTCAGACACGGAGCCCCGACCTGGCCCCGCCTCCTCTCTCCCATGATTGGCTGACTGATTTTGATTGACAGCCGCGGTAGCCAATAGCGCCGATGCTGAGTCCCAGGTAATCAGGAGGAGTGTCTGGGACTGCTAAGACACTCGTGGACATCACTGCAGAGAGAAGGGGCTCAAGTAAGTAATTGGGGGGGGGGGGGGGGCTGGGGTGGCTGCTACACACAGAAGGTTTCTAGCTTAATGCATAGAATGCATTAAGGTAAAAAACCTTCTGCCTTTACAACCACTTGAAATTGTTACTAAACCCAGGAGCCTGCATTCACTATGTCTGGTCTCCCACAGTACACAGAACACGGAAATGCAATTATTTTAGCTAATATAAACTGCTAAATACCTTTTCTCATCAGCAGTATATAGCAGTCTTGTGACTTCTATCAGTTCCTGGTTAAACTTGTAGGAGGAGTTATGTTATTGCACTAAGCTGTCCTATCAGGATGCATGACCCCTGTCCCTCTGTAGGGACAGTGCTGATTAGCCCTGTGCTGATCACATGCACTCTCCCAAGAAAAGAAAAAACCTCTCTAGCAATACACACCAAACTGAGCATGTGCAGCCCAACTCCAAAGGCTTTGTCTTATCCGGACTTGTTCTGGAGTCAGTGGAAGAAGGGGAGGATTAACCCCTTAGCTTCCATGGTGAGTTTAACAAGCATGCTTTACTGCATATACAGATTGATTTTATTGTTGTGGGTTTAGTAACACTTTAAAGGGATTATAAAGGCAGAAGGTTGTAGCGATGTTGTAGGAATGTCTCAGGAATGTCTCAGCTGTCTGGGACTCCCCTACTCATTGGCTCAGACAGCAGCATGGCGCAATTGGCTCCTGCTGCTGTCAATCAAAGTCAGTCAACCAATTAGAATAGAAAGGGGACGGGGCAGGGCCACAGCTCTGTATCTGAATGGACACAGGGAGCTGTGGATCGGCTCGGGTGCCCCCATAGCAAGCTGCTTACTGTGGGGGCACTGAACAGGAGGGAGGGGCCAGGAGAGCCGAAGAGAGACCTGAGAAGAGGAGGATCTGGGCTGCTCTGTGCAAAACAACTGCACAGAGGAGGTAAGTATAACATGTTTGTTATTTTTAATTTAGAAAAAAACAAGACTTTACAATCACTTTAAGTTTTGTACACTGAGTTTTGTTTAGCGATGTCCCCTGCTGAGCTGTGTTCTGACGGGAGGACAGCCCCCCCCACCAGAACACTCCAATCAATGCTCTCCACCATTGGCTGAGAGCACTGATCGGGAGTTGGTCAGCGGCAGGTTTTACAGCATGCACGTCTGACAGAAGCAGGCCGAACGGGACACCCATTTTTTTTTTTTTTTTGGACCGGCCAATGTCTCCCGTCATTCAAATCTTGTGTACAGGAATTTAAGCCTTCAAATTGCACATGCAATGAAGTGACAATGTACTTCATTACTCAAAATTTTACATGAGTGATTCTGTTTAAAGCCCCTATAGGTCACCAGTTTATAGTTAACCATGAATAATGAGCCTAGAATTATTGCTCCCACTTTGAGTGAGGAAAAATAGGAGTAAAATTATGTTTTTACATTATTTTCCTTTTTTTCACTGAACCTAATTTTTATTGCACAGGGCACCAAAAGTCCCTTATGTGAGAGCATTTTGTTTCGAGGGGTTGCTTCCACTTCCATGCAGATTGTGCTTAAAACAGCTCTTCAGTCATTTTTCATCTTTCCATCTATTAAATCTTCTGCCCTTGTTGTTTTAACTTTGAATAGTAACATTTTTTTTTGTCAGTAAATACCTTATACAGCTCACTTCCTGTTTCTTGTCTGCTCTTTAGCCTAGGCTTATGACATCATGCACAGCTCTCTCTACAGGAGGGATGAGTCATAGGAGAGCTGCAGAGCTGGAGGGGGCTGGATGAGGGTGGAGAAATTGGAGGAGACTGCAGAGATCCATGTGTATTCATTGAAAGAAGAGAATGTGCTGGTGTGGCGACGCAATCGGCGAACCGACAAATCTTGTCACGGAAGTGACATTCAGTCGCGGCCATCTTCCTACACCCCACACTCGTCCGCAGTAAGGATAGTGTGAGAAGGTGGTAAGCGGACATCTTTCTTCCACTATTTTTAACAGTAAACTGAGCTTTCATACTGAAATACAGTATTTAGAAATATGTGAACACTGTTTTGATGTTGAATATTAAAGGAAGCGGCAAGCCTGCTGATCTGAGAGCTTTGCTAATGTGAAAAAACACAGCTGCTTTTAAAATTGAACATGAAAACCGTGAGATGGATTTAAAAATACTATATTTTGCTATATAAGTTCAGTTTACTGTTAAAAATAAGTGTGAAATCACAAAGTCTGGTTGGTGTAAGAAGATGTCCACTTGCCACCTTCTCACTCTATCTTTACCGTAGGCGAGTGCTGGGTATAGCAAGATGGCGGCGACGTAACATCACTTCCGTGACAAGATTTGTGGGGTCGCCAATTGTGTCGATACACAGGCAAGCAGTGATGTGTCTGTGTAAATCCAGGAAGTGAACAGTTAGCAGCTTCAGCTGCCCACAGTTAAAATGGCTGCAGGCAGACTTAGTGGAGGGAGATTTCTGCAGCATATTTGGCAAGTACAGAATCACAGTATATATAAAATACTATGCAAATTGGTTGGAGGGAAGCTGCAGAATGGCAAAGATGTTTTTATTACAAATTATGTGAGCAGACTGCAGTTCCTCTTTAACCACTTGCAGACCGCTGACTGCAGGCGACAGAGTGGCTTGATATCACAAACCGCCGTCATATGACTGCGGCTGCGATATCCCTCACTTAAAGCGCACACGCCACTGGAGGCGCGCTCGCACGCTCACTGTGTTCGGGGAGGGGGGCCTGGGAGCAGGTAGGGCGGACTCGATCGCCGCCGGATACCCGTGATGCCCCCCCCAGTGAATGAACGGAGGTCTGTGTAAGTAAACACGGATTTCCATTCTGTTAGAGAGGGAAGGGCTGTGATCACAGGCTTCCTCTATATGGATTTGGGTACAAAGTCACACGACCGCGCAATTGTCAGTTAAAGCGACGCAGTGCCGAACCGCAAAAAGTGCTCTGGTCCTAAAGTGGGAAATCCTTCCGGGGCTGAAGGGGTTAATTAGCTTCCTCCCCAGCCACAGCAGCCAGAGAAAGTGACATCTGAACCTAGAAGTGATGTAATGCACATTACATTTGTGCTCATCCTAGCTAGGGGAGATCAGAGAATGGATGGTTTGCTGGTTTTTCTCCATTCTACCCAGCAACACCCTCCATGTCTCAGGCCTGCAGGTGGGACAGCAAAGCCCAGAAAACATGGCGGGATTGTCTGCACTACAAGCAATTTAGAAGCTGTACAGCTTCTGCCTGTTGAGCAAGCTGAAGTAAGAAGCTGATTGGCTACCATGCACAGATGCACCAGATTTTGCACTCTACAACTTTAGTAAATCCCCCTCTGTGTGTCAACCCCCCACCACTGCTGCTGGTGTATGACATACATAGTGGCAGTGAAAGAGTTGAACATGGCATAATACCATAAGTTGATGTTTGTTTTCAGTCCCTTCTTTCCGTTATTCCTGTGTTTGCAGCATAATTAGCTTTGCATCGGATGGTAAATAGTTTCTGCCTTTAAGAATGGCACCGCACTTCTACCCAAGACTTCTGGTTCCAGCTCCGCATGGAGAGGAGCTAGGAGATACGATTACAGTGCCCGACATCACAGCTGGGAACCACCAACGAGACCCGGTCCAGGGACGCTGCACTAGCAGGGCAATCCATCTCTTCTCACCCGGATCAGCGAGGCACCCCCCCCCCCCCCGTGCACAGTGACTCACACTGCAAGGCTAGCAACCACTACTCGTTTGTGAGTAATTTTAACCCTACTTTTCAATAAACATGTTTTACGGCTACACTTAGAGGCGCTGTGTCTCTCTTTGTGTAGCTATCTCTAATGTCTATGCTGTGAATTCTCCAACCCAGGCCTTTTATCAGGACATGATCTCTTGGGCCATGCAAATTCATGAACCTTGTCACCTTATTGGTGGAGATTTCAATTCAGTTATGCACCCTTCCGAATCACACATTCGTTCGATCATTGTATTGTTATCTTTTCTCACAAAATAAACATATTTTTTTAAAAAACGAATGGCTCCATTGCATTGCAGATCTCCCTGGAGCCACCCTGATGTGCATGCTTCCAGCTGGGCTTTACTCAATCTGTTCCTGCTTGTGTGTCTTGCTTAGGACACGCATGTGCAATGTGGCTGGAGTCCTCGTCGAGCTTAGAGCATGCATGTTCCCTTTCAAAAGAGAAATGAAGGGGGCTATTTATGAAGCATTTGTTGTACGAATGTAAGAAACATTTGTGCATGCTGAATGAAATGTAACCATACGGTTTTGAATAGAGTAACTTCTGAATCATTTGAGAAATCCATACTTGAGAAATCCATACTGCATTTTGGCCACCAGATGGCGTTGATGAAACAGAAATTAATATAATCAAAGACATACATTCTTTCAGCTAGCACAAATGTATCTGACATTCTGCTGTGATACAGCTGCATGTGGCATGACCCTATTCACTTGAATGGGTGGTGGTCTGAATGCGTTATGCCGCTTAATTTTTGCAGCTGTTTGTGTACAGCCCTGAGTGTCTACATTTTTGTTTTTGGGTGGGAGGCCAGGGAGAGTGATAAAACCACAGCTCAAGTGAGAGATTGTGACATCATCGGTCTGCCTCTCTGACTCAATCAGAGGAAGCTTTGTATTGATTGATTGATAGAATACAAAGTTGCCTATGAATGGCTGAGTGCCTCAGACCAATGTTTTTAGTTCCAGATGTGAGACAGGAAGGTCTCCTCCCGCACCCAGAACACAGTGCACTGCTATATACTGTATACAGCCTCAGCTACATATAGTTTATATATATATATATATATATTTATAGTTTATACAGCACACCCAGCTGCTGCGCATGTTAGTGAGGGAAATTTAGTTTGGGCCTGCTTTGCCCGAACAAACTATTTAAAGTGAGAGTAAACTCCCATGCATGAATTTTGTCTATAGGTAAGGCTTGCCTACAGGTGCATCTCCTAAAATTAGAATATCATCAAAAAGTTTATTTATTTCAGTAAATTCAAAAAGTGATAGATGTGTGATAGATGCATTGCACACAGAGTGATATATTTCAAGCATTTCTTTCTTTTAATTTTGATGATTATGGCTTACAGCTAGTGAAAACCCAAAATTCAGTATCTCAGAAAAGTAGAATATCACATAAGACCAATGAAAAAAAAAAAGGATTTTTAAAGCGTTTGTTAACCCCCCAAAAAAATGCTGCTCCTGTCTCTTTAATGTGCAATTAGCAGCAGGGTGCTTTTGCTTTTTAAATTAATTATCCCTCTGTATCCCCTAAAATATCTGTTTGATAATGCCAGGTCATGACTTCCCCCCTGAGTGCTGACTCCCCTTGTATATTGCTTATCCTGAGAGCTCGTGGTCTATGCAGGCTATGTCACTCCCAGCTCTCCTATCTCCTGTGTGCCTGTCTTCAACTCCCACCTCCTTCCCCCTCCCTCTTCCTCTCCTAGCTTCTCCTCTCTGTTCTCATAATTAACTCTAAAAGCATACTAGCACTTTATGACATTGCCTTTCGGGTTCAAAAAAAAAAAAGAAAAGCCAACGGTTTACTACCGCTTTAAACTGAAATTAAAGCTGAAGATCAACAAATCCCATTACAGGCCTGGCTGGGTTTTTTTTCTTTTTAATACATTGTGTCATCTGTGTCCCATTGAGTAGATTTGCCTTCGCCTCCTGTCATGTCTACAGGACAAGAAGTTAAGGAAAAGCTTTCCAAGTCAAGGGAGTGAAGGAAAACTTTCCCAGTCTGTGTCCCATTGGGGAGACTTTCCTTCACTTTCTGTCCTGTAGACCCAACAGGAAAACTCCCCAAAGTTGTAGACTGAGGTTACCATTGGAAGATTTCTTTTTTTTTCTTTGTTTGATTTTTGTTGGACAAACAATGTATATTTTCTATGCAATCTATAAGAAAAAAAGTAGTATGAATATACAGTGCCTTGCGAAAGTATTCGGCTCCCTTGAACTTTGCGACCTTTTGCCACATTTCAGGCTTCAAACATAAAGATATAAAACTGTAATTTTTTGTGAAGAATCAACAACAAGTGGGACACAATCATGAAGTGGAACAAAATTTATTGGATATTTCAAACTTTTTTAACAAATAAGAAATTGAAAAATTGGGCGTGCAAAATTATTCAGCCCCCTTAAGTTAATACTTTGTAGCGCCACCTTTTGCTGCGATTACAGCTGTAAGTCGCTTGGGGAAGTCTCTATCAGTTTTGCACACCGAGAGACTGAAATTTTTGCCCATTCCTCCTTGCAAAACAGCTCGAGCTCAGTGAGGTTGGATGGAGAGCGTTTGTGAACAGCAGTTTTCAGTTCTTTCCACAGATTCTCGATTGGATTCAGGTCTGGACTTTGACGTGGCCATTCTAACACCTGGAGATGTTTATTTGTGAACCATTCCATTGTAGATTTTGCTTTATGTTTTGGATCATTGTCTTGTTGGAAGACAAATCTCCGTCCCAGTCTCAGGTCTTTTGCAGACTCCATCAGGTTTCCTTCCAGAATGGTCCTGTATTTGGCTCCATCCATCTTCCCATCAATTTTAACCATCTTCCCTGTCCCTGCTGAAGAAAAGCAGGCCCAAACCATGATGCTGTCACCACCATGTTTGACAGTGGGGATGGTGTGTTCAGGGTGATGAGCTGTGTTGCTTTTACACCAAACATAATGTTTTGCATTGTTGCCAAAAAGTTTGATTTTGGTTTCATCTGACCAGAGCACCTTCTTCCACATGTTTGGTGCGTCTCCCAGGTGGCTTGTGGCAAACTTTATGGATATCTTTAAGAAATGTCTTTCTTCTTGCCACTCTTCCATAAAGGCCAGATTTGTGCAGTATACGACTGATTGTTGTCCTATGGACAGATTCTCCCACCTCAGCTGTAGATCTCTGCAGTTCATCCAGAGTGATCATGGGCCTCTTGGCTGCATCTCTGATCAGTCTTCTCCTTGTATGAGCTGAAAGTTTAGAGGGACGGCCAGGTCTTGGTAGATTTGCAGTGGTCTGATACTCCTTCCATTTCAATATTATCACTTGCACAGTGCTCCTTGGGATGTTTAAAGCTTGGGAAATCTTTTTGTATCCAAATCCAGCTTTAAACTTCTCCACAACAGTATCTCGGACCTGCCTGGTGTGTTCCTTGTTCTTCATGATGCTCTCTGCGCTTTAAACGGATCTCTGAGACTATCACAGTGCAGGTGCATTTATGCGGAGACTTGATTACACACAGGTGGATTCTATTTATCATCATTAGTCATTGAGGTCAACATTGGATCATTCAGAGATCCTCACTGAACTTCTGGAGAGAGTTTGCTGCACTGAAAGTAAAGGGGCTGAATAATTTTGCACGCCCAATTTTTCAGTTTTTTATTTGTTAAAAAAGTTTGAAATATCCAATAAATTTCGTTCCACTTCATGATCGTGTCCCACTTGTTGTTGATTCTTCACAAAAAATTACATTTTTATATCTTTATGTTTGAAGCCTGAAATGTGGCAAAAAGTCGCAAAGTTCAAGGGGGCCGAATACTTTCGCAAGGCACTGTATACAGTATAGGGATGAGCAAAAAAAATAAAAATAAATGATACATTCTAATTGAAATGTGTCCTATTTTGTTTCTAGTACAAAGCATAGTTTTTTGGGTTTTTTTTGCAATGTTTGTGCAATGCTGAAAAAGTAACAAACACAATAAATGAAAACAAGAATATATATATATAAACATAAATGGTAAATATAAATAATAAAATTATGTAAATATAAACACAAATAATACAATTTATAAATAAAAATAAAAAATATCAGCAGAAAAATAATAGCTAAATGGTGGAAGAAATTAATTTGTACTGATTAGGGTTACCTAAGTGTTAGGAATATATTGTATTTTTGCCTTAAGACCCCTTTCACACTGGGGCCACACCCGCGTTAGCTGTAAAGCGCCGCTCGTTTTAGCGGCACTTTACTGCTGATTAAGCGGCACTTTTCGGCCGCTAGTGGGGAGCTTTTAACCCCAAAGAAGGGGTTAAAACCTCCCGTGTTGCGGCACTTCAGAAGCACTGCCCATGCATTCCAATGGGCAGGGGCGGTTTGGGAGCGCTCTATACAAATATGCTGCTTGCAGGATATTTCCTAAAATCCTGCAAGCGCACCACCCCAGTGTAAAAGCACTCGGGCTTTCACACTCGGGCGGCATGGAAGGCAGTTTTCAGGTGCTTTACAGGCGCTATTTCTAGCGCTAAAACACCTAAAAACTGCCTTCAGTGTGAAAGGGGTCTAAATGATTAGCAACAATGAATAAATGGCACCACAGTACACCAACGCACATAATGCAGTAACAAGTATGTTTGCATGCCAAATATAAAGAGCAGAGTGAGCAGGGGGATGACCTAAACAGTCCTCTGCTGGTCCCCACTTTAAATTCAGCAGCTTTTGGGGTGGAGAGATGACACAGCTGTATCTCTTCTACACTCTATAACTGTAACTCGTGTCATCCACCTGGTTATGCTGTGTGCATAGGCATGCACAGGGGGTGTGCCGGGGCACACCTTAATCATCATGTGTGCCAGGGCCATTGATAAGGCAGTACAGCCTGCCTTCCATGCCCCATTAGCACAAAAGGGGGGCCCAAGCATTTGCCAAGCAGGAGGACCGACTGTACTGCCTTATTGGAGATATCGATCTTCTTGTTCCTCCCATTGCAGTGCTGCTGACTCCTCCTCCTCTCAATCCCTCCAGGTGTGCTGTAGGGGGATCATTTCTAGCATCTGCGCCTTCATCCTGTCCTCAGTCCCTTTTTCAGTCCTAAATGTAAGACATCAGGGGTCAGGTTAGAACGCTGATATTTAATGAAAGCCCCCCAAAAGAGCAATTAAAAATGTAAAAAAAAAAAAAAAAATGCAATTCTTTTTTTAACCGGCTCCCGACTTGCGTACATTTGGTGCTGCAGTATGGCTCTGTAGCGCGAATCTGCGTCTATAAATGGCGGCTCGTGCATGCGCAGTAGCAGGCGGGAGCACGCCACTGGTGGCACGCTCTCGTGCCCGCCGCACTCTGCAGAATTGTAGCCGTGGCTAGGGCGGACTCGATCTCCGCGATTGCTTGACAGTGAAGAAAAAAGGGGAACCGTCGATGTAAACACTGCGGTCCCCTGCTCTGTCAGGCAGCTAGATCGCCCCCCCAGGTTAACCCCTTCCCTGCCAGTGACATTTATACAGTAATCAGTGGATATTTACATTTCTGATCGCTGTATAAATGTCATTGATCCTAAAAAAGTGTAAATAATGTCCGACATGTCCACCCCAATATCAAAATCCCGATAAAAATCGCAGATCACCGCCATTACTAGTAAAAAAAAAAATTGTAAAAACGCCAGAAATTAATTCTCATGGTTTGTAAAAGCGGCAACTTTTGCGCAAACCAATCAATAAACGCAGATTGCGGGGTTTTTTACTAAAAATATGGGGAAGAATATAAATCGGCCAAAACTGATGAATAAATTAGTTTTTTTATATATTTTTTATGGATTTGTATTTTAGCAAAAAGTAATTTTTTTTTTTGCAAAATTTTCGCTTTTTTTTGTTAATAGCGGTGATCAGAAATGACGCAGAGGCGATCAAATACCACCAAAAGAAAGCTCTATTTGTGGGAAAAAAAGGACACAAATTTTGTTTGGGTACAACGTCGTACGACCGCGCAATTGTCAGTTAAAGCGACGCAGTGCCGAATCGCAAAAAGTGCTCTGGTCCTAACATGGGAAATCCTTCCGGGGCTGAAGTGGTTAAAAAAAAGGACTCACCATTAT
Source organism: Glandirana rugosa (assembly GCA_018402905.1). Taxonomy (NCBI): domain Eukaryota; kingdom Metazoa; phylum Chordata; class Amphibia; order Anura; family Ranidae; genus Glandirana; species Glandirana rugosa. The sequence continues at coordinate 207,438 of BLSH010451033.1, read as the reverse complement.
CTAGCTACTGCCTATGTTGCTCTGTGTTTGAGCTTTGGGGCGCACACCCTAATACAACAGACTGCACACACATATGGCTGTGTGACAGAGCCATGTAATCTGTATAAAGCATTTTCAATTCCCATGTGTTTGAAGACTTCTGGGGAAATAAATGAAAAAGAGATTCGAGTAGTTTTAGAAAACAAAATGCAGAAACTATCCAACACTAGTAGTTGATCTTAATATAAAGTTTGGTAGCCTGCAGTACAAATACATTACCAGTGTGATTTATATTAGGATAGGTTATGCAGTGTAGTTGTGTTGCAAGCTCGGCCTCTAGAGGGCACAGCGGGTATTCATACATGTTTCCTAAGATGCTGAACACTGAGAATGGTTACATCATGTGGAATAGAATAATTCAGATGGATCCCTGGGAAGAGACACTGAAAAAAGCACTGAATAGAACATGTGGGCAGCATTTGCTGACCTGTTCTGAAAATGCTATCTGCCTGGCTGTCATCCTGGCCTACTGGCTATCCTTCTGCGGTAACAGAATCATGCATTCCAGTTCATTCTTCCTTCCTATGTGCTAAGTGAGAAGGTCTGCCAGTTCGAATCACATGATCAGTCCCAGGGTTGTATTAAGATAAAAACAGACTGGATGGGCATCTATCGCAGCAGTTGGGATTGGGTGTGCACAAAATATAAAGAGCGTGTCCCCATCATTGACATGGATAAAAGAAAGCAAGATATTAATTTTATTATTGTTATCATTTTTTTTTTTTAATGGTTTTAGATAGATAAAAAATAGCTAATTGTAGACTTAATGAAAAGGTACATTCCAAATTACTGTAAAGTGGAGCCAAGGTCTTTTTTTAACTACTTCAGCTGCAGAAGGTTTTACCCTCCCCCCCCCCCCTCATGACCAGGCCATTTTTTGCGATACGGCACTGCGTCGCTTTAACTGACAATTGTGTAGTCGTGCGACGTTGTACCCAAACAAAACGTATGTCCTTTTTTCCCCACAAATAGAGCTTTTTTTTGTGGTATTTGATCACCTCTGCCATTTTTATTTTTTTCGCTATAAGCAAAAAAAGAGCGCCAATTTTGAAAAAAAACCCATATTTTTTACACTTTTATAATACATATCCAAAAAAAAAAAAAAAAGTAAAAAAAACAAATTTCTTCATCAGTTTAAGCCGATATGTATTCTTCTACATATTTTTGGTAAAAAAAAAATCCCTATTAGCGTGTATTGATTGGTTTGCACAAAAGTTATTGCGTATACAAAATAGGGGATACATTTATGGCATTTTTATTATTATTTTTTTTTTTACTAGTAATTGTGGTGAGCTGCGATTTTTGGCACGACTGCGACATTTTGGCAGACAGATCGGACACCTAACTGGCATTTTTTACACTTTGTTGGGAACCAGTGACATTATTACAGTAATCAGTGCTAAAAATATGCACTGTTATTGTACTAATGACACTGGCAGGGAAGGGGTTAACGCCAGGGGCGATCAAGGGGTTAAATGTGTTCCCTGTTTGTGTTTTCTAACTGTATGGGGGGTGGGCTCACTGGGGAAACACACAGATCCGTCTTCCTGCATAGCAGAAAAACAGGATCTGTGCGATCTCCCCTGTCAGAACGGAGATCTGTCTTGTTTACAGTCAGATCCCCGATCTGTCACTGCGGGGAACTGGCCAGTGGGAGCACACGCGTGCCCACAAAAGCAAGATCCCGCGCTGACGTACACCTATGGCGATTCGCGGGATCATGCCACCTTGCTGCAGTATAATGGCGGCAGCTGGTCGGCAAGTGGTTAACTGACATTTGCGTGGTCATGTAACACCAAATAAAATTTATATCATTATTTTCCCCCACAAATAGAGCTTTCTTTTGGTGGTATTTAATCACCTCTGGGGTTTTTTTCATATATATAAATGAAAAAAGACAGAAAAAAACAATGTATTGCCTTCTGCTATAGAACATATCCCATATAAATATGTAAACAAAAACAAATCTCTTAATAAATATTGGCCAAAATGTATTTTGCTACATGTCTTTGGTAAAAAAAAAAAATCACAATAGACTACAAACTGTGGGATATATACTATAATTGTTTTTTTATTTATTTATACTAGTAATGGCGGCGATCATCGACTTATAACGGTGCTACGATAGTGAGGCGGCCAATCTGGCACTAACTGACGCTGGGCATAATTACAGTGATCAGTGCTAATAATATGCACTGTCACTGTTACTGTACTAATGACACTGGGCAAGAAGGGGTTAACATCTAGGGTGATCAAAGGGTTAACTATATGCCTAACAAGTGTTTATGTGTACTGTGTGTACTGTATGTGTACTATATGTGTACTGTGTGTACTATGTGTGTACTGTATGTGTACTATATGTGTACTGTGTGTGTACTGTATGTGTACTATATGTGTACTGTGTGTACTGTGTGTGTACTGTATGTGTACTATATGTGTACTGTGTGTACTGTGTGTGTGCTATATGTGTAATATATGTGTACTGTGTGCTGCTTTTACTGGGGATCTAGTTGCATAGCAGTGAATTAACAAACAAGATCCCCTGTCACCGAACACAGCTCTGTGTTGTTTATATTGACAGAGCTGTGCTTGGTGAAGCTCAGAGCTGATCACCAGTAGCCAGTGGTCAATCATTGGCCGGGACCCAGTGATCGGCAAGTACTGTGATGAATCACAGCACAGCCAGGCAGGGTGCAGAGTCACGTGATTCTGCGCAGCCGGCCCACATTGTAGCAGGAAAACAGTAATTGTTGCTAAAGACTTTTCATTTTTTTGGAGGGGACTGAAGATCCTCTTTAAATTGTAACTAAAGAAAAAAAAAGTAAGGGAGGGTTATAACCCCTGTCAGGTTTTTTTTTTCCCATTTTGTTCCAAAGGGGAGATTTCCCTTCACTTCCTGTCCAATATCCAAAGCAGTTTTTCCTTTAGTAACACTTTAACCACTTCAGCCCCGGAAGGATTTCACGCTTTAGGACCAGAGCACTTTTTGCAATTTGGCACTGCATCGCTTTAACTGACAATTGCGTGGCCGTGCAACGTTGTACCCAAACTAAATTTGCGTCCTTTTTTTCCCACAAATAGAGCTTCCTTTTGGTGGTATTTGATCACCTCTGTGTCATTTCTGATCGCCGCTATAAACAAAAAAAGAGCAACAATTTTGCAAGAAAAAACTAATTTCTTACTTTTTGCTAAAATACAAATCCAAAAAAAAAAAATATAAAAAAAACATTTTTTTCCATCGGTTTTGGCCGATTTATACTCTTCCTCATATTTTTGGTAAAAAAAAAGCGCAATCGGCGTTCATTGATTGGTTTGCGCAAAAGTTGCCACGTTTACGGACGATGAGAATTAATTTCTGGGGTTTTTATTTATTTATTTATTTTTTACTAGTAATGGCGGCGATCTGCGATTTTTAGCGGTACTGCGATATTGCAGCGGACATGTCGGACCATTTTGATACTTTTTTTGGGACCATTGGTATTTATACAGCGATCAGTGCTATAAAAATGCACTGATTACTGTGTAAATGCCATTGGCAGTGAAGGAGTTAACCTGGAGGGGGTGCTGTAAGGGGTAACTGTGTTCCCTGGGTGTGTTCTAATTGTATGGGGGCTGCCCTGGCTGGGGAAAGGGGATGATCATGGCTTCCATATAGAGGAAGGCTGTGATCACAGCCCTTCCCCTTCTATGAGAAAGGAGATCCGTGTTTACTTATATGGACCTCCGTTCTCTCACTGCGGGGGGCCATCGCGGGTAGCCGGCAGTGATCGAGTCCGCCGTACCCGCTTCCTGGCACAGTGAGCGTGCGAGTGCACCTCCGGCGGCGCACGCTCACAGCACTACTTATCGCAGCCGCCTTAATATGATGGCGGTTTGCGATAACGAGTCACTCTGTCGCCATCAGACTGCGGTCGGCAAGTGGTTAATAAGAAGGTTATTGAAAGAGCAAAGGAGATATACAAAGTACAGTAACCCCTAGTAAGATTTATTTCAGTTAAGTCAAATCAGTCAGGTACTGATTGGTAGCTTTGGGCTCTATTCATCATTGCACGTCGTGCTGCTTTATTAGCCCAAAAGATGTCATCCAGCAGTCTTTTTCTCACTGTTTGACCAATTCCAACTCATGCATGAATGGTTAAAGATAGACATGTGCGCTGCCAAAAAATGTTTCTTTTCGTTTCATTCGTTTTTTGGTTTTTTTTTCATTTTTCGGGTTATTCGTTATGATTGAAATTTGGTATTACGAATGAATTCGGAAACTCAAAAATTAGGAAATTCGAAATCCAAAAATTCGGAATAATAACAAACTAATAATAGCTAACTATTAAATGATAGATATTGGAAGTATCCAAAATAACGAATACCACATCTAAATGAATGGAACATAACAAATTAATAATAATAAATAATAATAATAAAAAGAATAAAAAAAAAATATATAAACAAATGTTTAGGCATTTTCATGTTATTCCTTTTGTTTGTATTAGTATGACACAAAAAATGGAGAGACAAAAAGCCAAATCTGACACATTCCATGCAAAACTCCAAAAATGGACTGGACAAATTTATTGGTACCCTCAATTTAATTTTTGGTAACACACCCCTTGGAAAAAATAACTGAAATCAATCGCTTTCTGTAACCACCAATGAGTTTCTTACACCTCTCTACTGGAATTTCTCTCTTCTTACGCCAACTGTTCCAGGTCTCTCAGATTAGAAGGGTTCCTTTTCCCAACTGCTGTTTTGAGATCTCTCCTTAGGTGCTCTATAGGATTTAGATCTGGACTCAAATCCTCCTGTCTATTCATGTACAGTTGTATGCAAACGTTTAGGAACCCCTGACAATTTTCAGGATTGTCATTTATAAATATTTGGGTGTTTGGATCAGCAATTTCATTTTGACCTATCAAATAACTGAAGGACACAGTAATATTTCAGTAGTAGGTTTATTGGATTAACAGAAAATGTGCAATATGCATCAAAACGAAATTAGACAGGTGCATAAATTTGGGATCCCTTGTCATTTTGTTGATTTGAATACCTGTAACTACTTAGCACTGATTAATTGAAGCACACAATTGGTTTGGTGAGCTCATTAAGCCTTGAACTTCATGGACAGGTGCATCCAATTATGAGAAAAGGTATTTAAGGTGGCCAATTGCAAGTTGCTGTTCTCTTTGACTCTCCTCTGAAGAGTGGCAACATGGGGACCTCAAAACAATTCTCAAATGACCTGAAAACAATGATTGTTCTACATTATGGTTTAGGGGAAGGCTACAAAGTTATTGCAGAGATATAAGCCGTCAGTGTCCACTGTGAGGAACATAGTGTGGAAATGGAAGACCACAGGCACAGTTCTTGTTAAGGCCAGAAGTGGCAGCCACATAAAATATTGGAGAGGCAAAGGCGAAGGATGGTGAGAACGGTCAAAAACAGCCCACAGACCACCTCCAAAGACCTACAACATTAACCTGCTGCAGATGGTGTCACTGTGCATCATTCAACAATTCAGCGCTCTTTGCACAGGGAGAAGCTGTATGGGAGAGTGATGGGAAAGAAACCTTTTCTGCACACATGCCACAAATGGAGTCGCTTGAGGTATGCAAATGCACATTTGGACAAGCCAGCTTCATTTTGGAATAAGGTGCTGTGGACTGATGAAACAAAGATTGAGTTATTTGGTCATAACAAGGGGCATTATGCATGGTGGCAAAAGAACACAGCATTCCAAGAAAAACACTTGCTACCCACAGTAAAATTTGGTAGCGGTTCCATCATGCTGTGGGGCTGTGTGGCCAGTGCCAGTACTCGGAATCTGGTTAAAGTTGAGGGTTGCATGGATTCCACTCAATATCAGCAGATTCTTGAGAATAATGTTGAGGAATCAGTCACAAAGTTGAAGTTACGCCGGGGCTGGATATTTCAACAAGACAACGACCCAAAACACTGCTCAAAATCTACTCGGGCATTTATACAGAGGAACAAGTACAATGTTCTGGAATGGCCATCCCAGTCCCCAGACCTGAACATCATTGAACATCTGTGGGATGATTTGAAGCGGGCTGTCCATGCTCGGCAACCATCAAACCTAACTGAACTGGAGATGTTTTGTAAGGAGGAATGGTCCAAAATACATTCATCCAGAATCCAGACACTCATTACAGGCTATAGGAAGCGTCTGTTATTTCTGCTAAAGGAGGCTCTACTAAATATTGATGTGATTTTTCTGTTGGGGTGCCCAAATTTATGCACCCGTCTAATTTAATTTTGATGCATTTCGCGCATTTTCTGTTAATCCAATAAACCCCATTTCACTACTGAAATATTACTGTGTCCTTCAGTTATTTGATAGATCAAAATGAAATTGCTATTCCAAACCCCCAAATATTTATAAATGACAATCATGGAAATTGTCAGGGGTTCCTAAATTTTCCTAAACGTTTGCATACAACTGTATTTCCAGACAGACTCAATGATGTTGAGATCAGGGCCCTGTGGGGGCCAAACCATCACTTCAGGACTCCTTGTTCTTCTTTACACTGAAGATCATCACAAATTAAATAATGATTAGTTACATTTATCTCATTATCTACTTACACTGTATTAATATCAAGTCAATTATTAATTGTTCTGATTTTACATTCATTAATTAATTTTTATCCCTCATTTATATTCCATCATCTTTTCAGTGTTTTTTTAATTAATACAGATGCCATCTAAGAAGTGAGTTGTATTTATTATATATCATATAATAAATAATAGATTTTTATAATAGCTATAAATAATTGGCCATAATAACAATAAAAATATGTATTTTTAATTGCCAATTGATTTATACTAGATGCAAATGTATCGATAAAGCATGTGCTGATCCATTAGTTTTATCCATTAATTTATTTTTTCTTTTCTTGCTCTTTATATACATTTTTATGGTGAGGTCAGGGGTTGCGTGTGGATCTAGCTTGGTGTGCGCTCCAGGAGAGAGGCATTCCTTATAGCAGGGTTTCTCAACCAGGGTTCCGTGGAACCCTAGGGTTCCCCCAGAGACTGCTAGGGGTTCCTTGAGCAATGGTCAATTTCTACCTCTCAGATAAATTCCCAATGATACCACTGATCTTTTTAGCTATCTGTAAGGGGGTAATTCTTCCCAACGACCACAAGTGTAAGGAGCATTCTTCCCATTGACCATCACACTAATGTATCATGAGTTGTAAATTTTTAATTTTTAGCAGGGGTTCCCTGAGACCGGAGAATTATTTCAAGGGTTCCTCTGTGTTGAAAAGGTTGAGAAAGGCTGCCTTATAGAGTGCATACACATGTCCTTGATGCTTGTAGATAGTATATACATCGGATCTACGGTAAGGATCTGTATTTATATTTCAGTTATCCTATGTGCACACTGATAATACATATCTTTGAGAGAGCTCTAAAATGATACTAATTGAGATGGATTATCATTTGTTGTTTCTTTGTAATTATATGGATCTGCACTGCTTGTGTTATTACACTGGAGATATAGTCGGTTTAATCTTCTATTCAATTTTATATTATTCTGGGTACCATATATTGATTATAGATTATGCACTTATCAGCAGTCTTGACTATAGGGTGCAGAGGATGGGCATCCAATAATTAAAATGTCTATGGACACACACAGCCCAGCTCGGGAGTGAGCCTGCACATCTGTCCTTATAGCAAGCAGCTTGCTATGGGGGCAGACAGATAAGAGAAGAAACTGACAGCGCCGGCAGGGGACCCCAGAAGAAGTTTGGGGCCTCTCTTTGCAATACCATTTCACAGAGCAGGTGAATTTATTATTTTAATAAGAATTATTAAATTGGCTTTAGAAATGTTTTAAACATAATACAAAAATGATTATTTACTGTAAGAGGTAAAATATAGAATAGCACAAAAAAAAAAGAATATGTTTACAGTACATATACACACACCCACACCCACATATATACATATACTATTTATATGTAAAATATCACAGGCATTAGACGCATTTCCGTCTGGTGTCCACCTAGTTCCAGTGACGCTGCTTACACCCGCCCTGAGGGGAGGCACTTCCACACTAGTGTAAGCAGAGGAAGTAGTGTATATCACTGGCAATATGGCCGCCAGTGAACCATCCCGCGGTCTACAACAAAATGGCCACCGATCTATTTCCGGGTTTTCTAGATAAATTGACAGCATTGGCATCCAATCCGGTTACCCTGATGAAGTCACGTGACGTGACGTAACGCGTAGGTCGTGGCCGGATTGTTTACTACACTGGAAGCACAGTGAGGAGCGGTCTTGTACCGCAAGCTTATTATTTGCACTTACAGCGTGTTTTAATGATTCTTATGTAAGCAGCTTATTGTCATTTAATAAATTCTTTATTTTATGAAATACTACACTATGGGGGCACTCTTTTACTTCTTTTTATGACCGAGCACTGACCCAGCCATTACCAGCCGAAGGTTAGGCTGATACTGCACCATTTAGCCTTATCTAGGAAGATTCCTTTGCCATTACCACATCCCATACTATCGATAAGGTACAGAGGATAAGGAGACGACCTTAATAGAAAGGAGGACCACCCTACAGGGATACCCATCGAGGACTATACCCATTGCGTACTTGTGAGTTATCTGAGGTAAGAGTCCTGAGAGCCTGGGGTTCCCTATATTTATACTGTTGCCTACCTGGCGGGTGGACGAAGAATCATGATCAACATAGATTGGAGATCACTCACATATTCGAATTATGCGCGCTATTTACTAGCACACTGCATGGACTTGTTTTTGCAATCACTGTTGGACATTGAATGTAGTTATTTTGTTATTTTATTTTTTTGATTCCAATACTGCACCATCGTTCTACTATTGGGTAATTGTCAGCTTGTACAATACTTGAACTCTCCACATAGCTGCAATTATCTACTTCTATTCACTTTCATTTATTAGCACGTTACACCTACTCCTTTCTGGTGTGAACATTGATATTGCACTATATATTGCGTTTTACATTTAGCCCATTTGTTAGCATACGCAGCACCTGAATTTACTTCACCCTCTTATATTATGACTGTGTCTAATATTTTGCATTGCAGCATCTGATCTTTATACTTGGGCCGCAATAGTAACGTGAGGGCCATTCCACTTTATTGAAATACGTTTTGTCACGCTCTGACTTTGTCTAGCACTGTACCTTGGTTACATGATTATTCGATTTTAGATTCTACCTAGTTGGCAGCATGCGCAGTGCCTGCACTCACCTCACCCTATTTATATGTAAAGTTGAGCGAACCAGGACTGTAAAGTTCAGGTCCGTACCGGACTTTAGGATGTCCATGCCCCGAACCCGATCCCGAACATTTCAAAAAAAAGTCCGGAATCGGATTCGGTATTCGGGTATTTTTTGGCGCCTGTTGAATAGCTGCAGGGCAGCCAATCAACAAGCGTGTCACTCGTTTGCCCTTAGAAGCCATCACAGCCATGCCTAATAATGGCATGGCTGTGATTGGCCAGTGCATCATGTGACCCAGACTATTTTTGATGCCTGTTGAATAGCTGCAGGGCAGCCAATCAAGAAGCGTTTCACTTGTTTGCCCTTAGAAGCCATCACAGAAATGCCTACTAATGGCATGGCTGTGATTGGCTAGTGCATCATGTGACCCAGCCTCTATATGAGCTGGAGTCACGTAGTGCCGCGTGTCACATCATCTTGTACTGGGGTAGGGAGAGGATGCTGCCGCCGCTGTGAGGCAGGGATTAACGCTCTAATATCATCTCATCCTGCATTAGAGACAGGTTCCTGGCGGTGCTGTGAGAGAAAGATTAGCGTTCTAAAACCATCTGATACTGGAGTAGGTATAGGTTCCTGGTGCTGTGAGGGAAAGATTAGCGTTCTAATATCATCTCATCCTGCATTAGAGACAGGTTCCTGGTGCTGTGAGGGAAATATTAGCGTTCTAATATAATCTGATACTGCATTAGGGACAGTTTCCTGGTGCTGTGAGGGAAACATTAGCATTCTAATATCATCTGATACTGCATTAGGTACAGGTTCCTGGCGCTGTGAGGGAAAGATTAGCGTTCTAATATCATCTCATACTGCAGTAGGGACAGGTTCCTGTCGGTGCTGTGAGGGACAGATTATCATTCTAAAATCATCTCATAGTGGAGTAGGGAGAGGTTCCTGTCGGTGTGGGAGGGACATATTATCGTTCTAAAATCATCTCATAGTGGAGTAGGGAGAGGTTCCTGTCGGTGTGGGAGGGACATATTATCGTTCTAAAAACATCTCATAGTGGAGTAGGGAGAGGTTCCTGTCGGTGTGGGAGGGACATATTATCGTTCTAAAACCATCTCATAGTGGAATAGGGAGAGGTTCCTGTCGGTGCTGTGAGGGACAGATTATCGTTCTAAAATCATCTCATAGTGGAGTAGGCAGAGGTTCCTGTCGGTGCTGTGAGGGACAGATTATCGTTGTAAAATCATCTCATAGTGGAGGTAGGGAGAGGTTCCTGTCGGTGCTGTGAGGGACAGATAATCGTTCTAAAATCATCTCATAGTGGAAAAGGGAGAGGTTCCTGTCGGTGCTGTGAGGGACAGATTATCGTTGTAAAATCATCTCATAGTGGAGGTAGGGAGAGGTTCCTGTCGGTGCTGTGAGGGACAGATAATCGTTCTAAAATCATCTCATAGTGGAAAAGGGAGAGGTTCCTGTCGGTGCTGTGAGGGACAGATTATCGTTGTAAAATCATCTCATAGTGGAGGTAGGGAGAGGTTCCTGTCGGTGCTGTGAGGGACATATTATTGTTCTAAAATCATCTCATAGTGGAAAAGGGAGAGGTTCCTGTCGGTGCTGTGAGGGACAGATTATCGTTCTAAAATCATCTCATAGTGGAGTAGGGAGAGGTTCCTGTTGGTGCTGTGAGGGACAAATTATCGTTCTAAAATCATCTCATACTGGTGTAGGGAGAGGTTCCTGCTGCTGGTGTGAGCAGTGCATTTCTTGCACAAAAATAAAAAGTGCATCTACGTTGCTGTTTTAAAAAAAAGAATAATAATTTATTATTCTTTTTTTTTTAGTATTAATAAATAGTGCTACATAATACATTTGCGTCCAGAATGAGGAGAGCATCAAATAAGGGCCGTGGTCGTGGTGCTGCTGGTATTGGTGGTGTTGGTGAAGTTCCTGTTGCAAGGAGAGGACGTGGTCGATTTGTGCCAGCTACACGCACAAGTGAAACACCTTCCTCAGGTGCGAGTAGCCGACAGAACCTTCAACGTTATATGGTAGGCCTTAATGCCGCTCAACAAATGGTGAGGCCAGAACAAGTACAGGCGATAGTAGATTGGGTGGCTGACAATGCCTCCAGTTTCTTCACATTGTCTCCCACCCGGTCCCTTGATGAATGCTCAGAGTTGGCACCTGAACCCCATGGCCATCTGTCTTTCACCTCAGCCCCTTGTAAATCAGCTAAGCAGTCTGAGCCCCAAGTCATGCAGCAGTCTCTTATGCTTTTTGATGACTCTGCTGGTGTGCTTTCCTTGGACCATCCACATAGCCCTGCCCCAGAAGTGGAAGACATTTAGTGCACCGATGTCCAACCACTTCTGTTTCAGGATGAGGACATGGAAACACCACCGCAGCACGTCTCTGATGATGACGAAACACAGGTGTGCAGACTGACAAGGAGGGCAGTGGTGAAGGGTGGATGGAAGATGATGTGGAGGATGATGAGGTCCTTGACCCCACATGGAATGAAGGTCATGCGAGTGACGTGTGCAGTTTGGAGGAAGAGGTGGTGGTCGCACAGAGGCAAC
>BLSH010451033.1:163944-184163 GCA_018402905.1 Glandirana rugosa | reverse complement strand
GCTTCCCAGCCCCGCCCTAGCTTCTTTCGGGAAGCAACACAAGGTAAAGGGGGGGGGGGGGGTGCACTCACTGTGATGTAAGGGAGGTTGGGGGACTCTTTACTTCTGATGGCGGGGGGGCTCTTGACATCTGATGTAAGGGGGGTGGGGTGCTTTGGACATCTAGTTTTACTGATACAGCCGGCCCTTTGAGGGCAACCAAAATGCTGATGCAGCCCACAATGAAATTGAGTTTGACACCCCTGGAGGTCATTTGCATACCTCCAAAAGCCTGGCTGAAAAAACTCACAGGGATGGCATTATCCAACCCTGTCTTGTTGCTAGGATGTTGCTAAGACGCTCCCAACTGTTACTGCTAATCCCCACCATGACAGGAGTAAGCTTTCAAACCTCTGCACATGTGTGATCCACTATCTCCTCAGATGCAGCATCACTGAGCTCAAAGATACTGTGACGGGGGAGAAAAAGTACATGTGATGGGGTTAGAATTGGCTGGGAGCATCTTTTTTTTTTTTTTAACAAAGATTTTATTGAGTTTCAAAGTTACAATCAAAGATTTGCATACAAAAGTCAGTAAATACATTTTCACAAAAATAAGATAGCGTAGAGTAAAAGATGGTGGAAAGGAGAACCAAAGGAAGGTGGGGGGGGGGGGGTGTGGCTGCATTTAGGTTCCCATTTATCTAGTTTTGTGGTGTAAACCAAGTCATATAATTATGTCATATAATTATCTTTGGGAGTACGTGCTCCCCACTCAGAAGGGGGGGGGGGGGTTTGATGGACTCCCAGCCATCCTATCTGGGATAAGCCAACTAATAGCTTTCGGGATCTTTTAGGGCTAGGGATGGTTGGGATGACCCCGGATGGACCTGTCTTACGTGTTCTTTTATGCTGTTCCCTTATCTAATGAGCATATATCTAGGACTTCGCTAAGCTGGGAGCATCTTAGCAATGTGCTAGCAACAAGGCAGGATGGGATAATGCCATCTCTGGGAGATTTTCGGGCCAGGCTTCGAGACGTACATAAGTGGCCAACATCTTACAGCAAGGAGATTATTTAACTTCAGTCAAAGGTGAACAGTTTGTTTTTATCTACAGGCACTTCTTACCTGCATAGGCACTTTTTTGGTAAAGGTAAACTAACTCTATAATAAAGCTAGGTGTGGACTAAAAAGCAAAATACCTAGCCCATACACCATACCCCCATTTAAATAATCTACATCTTTTTAGAAAAAAAACTGCCTAGGTTTCCTTAAATTCTTATCTGAATCTGCAGTTGCATTGCAGGCCTTATCCCAGGACTTCTTTGTTTAGGTCTGTCGTGTGGAAGGGTTCTTGCTCCATGGTGATGTGGAAGCTTCCCATTGGCTGTAAAGAGAGTTCTTCAGTGGGGTCCTCAAAGGGATCTGAAAAGTTTCATTGGTGGTGTCACATAATCATGACGTAAATCAAAGGTAGCAACATGACAAGTGAACGGACATGGGCTGAATTGGCAGAACACCAATCTCTACCACCGAAAAAGGCACCACAGAGGGTTATGTGATGAAGGACTCTGGTCTGTAAAAAAAGATTTAGGAGGGTTTTTTAAAAGGATTTGTGGTGAGTAGGAGTGTGATGAGTACATATTGATTCAGCTCAGAGATAGGCTTTAACGTAATTCAAAATTATATAGATAAAACAGAATTTCTACTTGCATTCAGCTGTCTCTTCCATTAGGGTATTCGGGGACGGAGACTAGATGGATACACATTTAGTAGACTTAGACTAGCAGAGGTGTATTTGCTGCTTTGCACAACCTTTTTTTGCCTTGCCTTTCTTTAACTCCACTTTTTGCCTCAAATTCTGCTTAGTTTTTTTTTTGTTTTTTTTTGTTTTTTTTGCACTTTGCCTTGCTTTTTTTAGTCTTTCATGATAAAAACTACTAAGAAAAAAAACAAAGCAGAAAAAGGAGAGAAAGAAGAATGAAGTGAAGTATAAGGTAGAGGAAGAAAGTGTAGAAGGGAATGAGGATTAAAAAAAGGTAGATAAGGAAGAAAAGCAGCACAATAGCAATAGTAGGCATAGGTCTGGAATCCAGGGTGTTATCCAATTGCCAATTTGGTGTCAGGAAGAATTTTTTCCCCTTTAATTCATAATTGGCAAAATTGTCTCAGGGAGGTTTCTTTACTTCCCCCTAATTATTCTGAGCAATGAGACCAGGCCAGGCACTTTACAATTAAGCACTTTGTGCAAAACGCTTAAAGGTTTCTTTGATGTTGGTTTATGTGTGTATGCTTGTACACCTTCACAATAAATCTTATGGTCAACAAAGACAAAAACACGAAAATGAAACAGTTTAATTTTATTGGAATCTTGCAGACTCCATTGAGGTTTAAACATGATTTTCACTGTGATTTGTGTAAATTAAATCTAGAAAATGTAAATAAGGACTAAATAATGTAGTAATATTTGCACATTTCTTGTCCTTACCTGTACATTTCGTAAGCAAATTATGAGACTGAATGCAAAATTTGAGGGAGGCTAACATACATGCTTAAGGTAATAGGAGAACATGTATAGTTGTAGCTCTCCAGTCCCTGGAAACCAAAGAATCAGGGTCCATCCACCATGGTAAAGGGGACAGAGATAGTTCCCCAAACTAATCTCTGATGAAGGAAATGGACTATCTCGGTACCACAAAGTAAACATAAGTTGATATAAAAAGCATTATTTATTCAAAACGGGTAAAAAACATGAAAAAACAATATTTTCATTGTACAAAGACCAGGCAGTAAAAATAAGGTGTCTTATATAGATCTACTGGTACTAAATACACTCCAAAGGGGGACCAGATATAGTTGGTCCGCATAGGACGTATATTCCTCAACATGTTTCGCGGTGTTAATACCGCTTCATCAGGAGGGGGTCTAAAAATACAAAACACATATTTTACAAAAATATTAATTCGATAGTACAAATCATTATACATGAGTAGTACATATTAATGTTTGGGGAAGGAATAGATGAGCAATGGGTTACCCAAACAGTCTGGTAAACAGGACACATTAACGCTAATATCTTCTCATGACACAAAAGGTAGTCAACTGCCTTTAATGCTGCCGGAGGATGTTAGGTGGCAGTGCAGGTTATGCTGGCTGGCTCGCCTTCTGCCCCCCAACTGCCACATGACCTGGCCCCCTGCAAACCATGGAGCGGCAGCGGTACGTAGCCCGGGGGTTGTTCAAGTGTAATGGAGTCAGCTACAGAGGATAAAGAGTTAACAGTGTCATTTCAGCTCACTTCTAAGTGCGGGATACCTGCTTATTGTTGACCATCACATGACCACAGCTCGCAGCCTGAGTTCAGGAATTAGTGAGTGCATTTCCACTTGTTCCTGCTAGGGCACCTGAGCCCCTCCCACAAACTAACAGGAGCTTTAGCCCTTCAAAACTAGAAAAAAAGTAGTGGCTATAGATTTGGATAGAAAGTCTTTCTTTGCATAGCAGAACCGTCTGGTTGCAGAGAACAGAGTGATAGAGAGTTGAGCTCATCAGTGTGCCGCTTCTCTTTTCACTGTTCAGCCACAAGATGGGGAGAAGGCCTGTAAGTGAAAGTGAAACTGCAGCAGAAAAAGATCAGGTCTCCTTCCCTGCCAGAGAAAACTGTGCTGTGTGGCAAAGTATTATAAATCTCATAACTGGATGGGCAGAAATAAAAAAAAAAAAATCCTCAAAAGGATCAATAAAATCGAGGAAATGGAAGATCTCATCCACCAAGCGAAGGACACACCACACAAATTCCGCACAATATGGGCATGTTGGCAACACTTCAAAACTTCAGAGGACTACACCTCGCTAAAAACCATCAAATAAACCAACAGACCCCCTAACAGAAGGAACTAATGACGTCGTTCCTTGAGTGACTAGCCCCAGAGACTTACGACCAACCACCCCCTCACCCCAGACACAACCAGCCCCCCGAACATCACAGACGGTCCAGACACCACCATTCTGGAACAACTGATAACCCCAACAAAGGAATCACCACTAACGACTGAAGTAGATAACTAACAGTAACATCCCTATCTAACTGTCCCGAGGAGGGAAGTGCACCTACTTAACAACAGCATCGTTTAACAATGCTTAGTATATTATCAATAAAAGTTTTCTCCGACAACATGTAACAAACAAAAAGGGGAGACTCGGGGTTGCCCTGGTGGGTCGGATCCCTGGGCCCCTACCCGGTCCCAAAGTCCCCATTTGGGGGGATTGGGTGGTCTGGAGGTGGGGGGAGGAGACCCCCCCCCCAGGGCAACGCGACCAATTGTCATATGGAGAAACGGTTATGCCTAACAACCTAAAGCCCCTTTTCTAAGGATTGTTGTGAAACAATTGTTGTTTAAAGATTATGACTTCTTTGGCCTTCAAATGACAACTCTGTCTATAAGGAAGTAAGCAAACGTTTAATAGTCATTCTACATGCAACCATTGTCATTCCAAGAATGTTTAATACTTTTGTCCTCTATTCTGAATGCAATACTTCAATAAAATTGTTTTGAAAAAAACAAAACAAAAAAAAAACACCCTATAGTGGATAAAACAACTCTCCTATAGAAAGAGGGAAAAAAGTATTTAATCCCCTGCTGATTTTATACGCCACTGATCCATCTATAATTTTAATGGTAGGTTTATTGTTATAGTGAGAAACAGAATAACAACAAAAATATCCAGAAAAAAAATTCAAAAAGTTATAAATTGATGTGCATTTTAATGAGTGAAATAAGTATTTGATCCCCTACCAACCAATCAGCATCATTTCTGGCTCCCAGGTGTCTTCTATACAGGTAACAAGCTGAGATTAGGAGCACTTTCTTAAAGGGAGTGCTCCTAATCTCAGCTTGTTACCTGTATAAAAGACACCTGTCCACAGAAGCAATCAATCAATCAGATTCTAATCTCTCCACCATGGCCAAGACCAAAGAGCTGTCCAAGGATGTCAGGGAGAAGTTTGTAGACCTACACAAGGCTGGAATGGGCTACAAGACCATCGCCATGCAGCTTGGTGTGATTATTGGCAAATGGAAGAAACACAAAATAACTGTCAATCTCCCTGGGTCTGGGGCTCCATGCAAGATCTCACCTCGTGGAGTTTCAATGATCATGACAATGGTGAGGAATCAGCCCAAAACTACACAGGAGAATCTTGTCAATGATCTCAAGGCAGCTGGGACCATACTCACCAAGAAAATATTTGGTAACATACTACGCCGTGAAGGACTGAAATCCTACAGCACCCAAAAGGTCCCCCTGCTTAAGAAAGCACATGTACAGCGCTTCTGAAGTTTGCTAAATAACATCTGAATGATTCAGAGGAGAACTGGGTTAAAGTGTTGTGGTCAGATGAGACCAAAATCAAGCTCTTTGGCATCAACTCAACTCGCCGTGTTTGGAGGAGGAGGACAGCTTTCTATGACCCCAAGAACACCATCCCCACCACCAAACATGGAGGTCAAAAGACGTACATTAATGTCCTGGAGTGGCCTAGCCAGTCTCCAGACCTTAATCCCATAGAAAATGTTCGAGTTACCAAACGTCAGCCTCGAAACCTTAATGTCTTGGAGGGGATCTGCAAAGAGCAGTGGGACAAAATCCCTGAGATGTGTGCAAACCTGGTGGCCAACTACAAGAAACGTCTGACCTCTGTGATTGCCAACAAGTACTAAGTCATGCTTTGCAAAGGGGTCAAATATTTATTTCACTCATTAAAATGCAAATCAATTTATAACTTTTTTGAAATGCGTTTTTCTGGATGTTTTTGTTGTTATTCTGTCTCCCACTGTTAAAATAAACCTACCATTAAAATTATAGACTGATCATTTCTTTGTCAGTGGCCAAACATACAAAATAAGCAGGGAATCAAATACGTTTTCCCTCACTGTATGTATTTCATGTTTGTATTCAGCCATTTGCCTAGAGTATAGTTTTAAAAATGTTAAATATGCTGTGAAGTATTATGGGCTATCCTGAATTTTAAGGCTTTACACACAGAAAATTAGTTAATTAAGCAAATATTTCTACAGTCACCTAATTAAATTCATATAGTTAGTAACTTTTTTTTTTAACTGTGCTGCCGAATCCTTCTCGCAAATTGAAGTATAACTATTCTGGGTAAAAACGGCAAATCTTCAGTTGTAAAAATTGCTGTGATCATTAACGGTAAAAACCACCCTAGCCATAGAATGGTTAAACTGACTTTAAGATGAAATAACGCCCCAGATTCCCTTTCTGCTGGCATGCCATGGAATTTAAATGAAAGTTAAAAGGGTTTTTACACATTCAGTGTAATGGATTTGCAAAGGGGAAGCTGCATAGTCTTTCTGCTCACCAGAAGAAAATTGACCAGTTTTAAGTACTGCTGAGGTCATAGAGGAGTCTTGTGACTTGAAAGGTTTTGTTCACATCTAAATGGTCTCCAGCAGGAGAAGACAGTCAGTTACTGCAGGCAAACTGCAGCCAGCTATACAGGTTAATCAGTCCTGTTCATATCTCAGGGCTGAAGTGGAAAATATTATAGAATACGTGGCCTGCATGAATGTTATTCAAGCAATGCATGCTTTAAGATCTCATAGAAAATTAATGCTAACACATTTATGGATATATTATAGATATTTACACTATATTACCAAAAGTATTGGGATGCCTGCCTTTACACACACATGAATTTTAATGGCATCCCAGTCTTAGTCCGTAGGGTTCAATATTGAGTTGGCCCACCCATTGCAGCTATAACAGCTTCAACTCTTCTGGGAAGGCTGTCCACAAGGTTTAGGAGTGTCTATGGGAATGTTTGACCATTCTTCCAGAAGTGCATTTGTGAGGTCAGGCACTGATGTTGGACGAGAGGGCCTGGCTCGCAGTCTCCGATATAATTCATCACAAAGGTGTTCTATCGGGTTGAGGTCAGGACTCTGTGCAGGCCATTCAAGTTCCTCCACCCCAGACTCACTCATCCATGTCTACATATCAGCCAATTAAAGTATTAAACCCAAAATCAAACATTTATTATACTGCAGCTCAGGGGCTTCGCCAAGGGGTGGCTATCAGGGCTTCAGCCCCGAATGTCACGCCCTCAGCCCAGAGCCTCCCAAGGGGCCTCTAATGGCAGTGTGAAGTCGTCCGCCCGGCCCGCTGAGTGGCCTGCATTAGAAGGGAGGGATTAGAGAGAGCGGGACGAATGAGCAGAGATAACATCATCTCTCTCTGCCCGCCTGCATCACTGCTCTTCCACCGCTGCCTGCACTGTGGAAGAGAGTGGAGGATCCTCTCTCTCCACAGCCCTGAGTGCCGGACCTGAGGGGGGGAGGGGGGGGCTGTCAGAGCCGTCGACCCCCATGGCGGCGGGGGGATGTGCTCTGTACTGGGGGGCACCTGTGATGTAAGGAGGGACTCTGCTGGGGGCATCTGTGATGTAAGGAGGAACTCCACTGGGGGGCACCCGTGATGGAAGGAGGAACTTCGCTGAGGGCACCTGTGATGTAAGGACGAACTCCACTGGGGGGCACCTGTGATGGAAGGAGGAACTCCACTGGGCGCAGCTGTGATGGAAGGAGGGACTCTGCTGGGGGCACCTGTGATGGAAGGAGGGACTCTGCTGGGGGGTACCTGTGATGGAAGGAGGAACTCCGCTGGGGGCACCTGTGATGTAAGGAGGAACTCTGCTAGGGGCACCAGTGATGGAAGGAGGAACTCTGCTGGGGGCACCTGTGATGGAAGGAGAAACTCCGCTGGGGGCACCTGTGATGGAAGGAGGAACTCCACTGGGGGCACCTGTGATGGAAGGAGGAACTCCACTGGGGGCATCTGTGATGGAAGGAGGAACTCCACTGGGGGGGCACCTGTGATGGAAGTAGGGACTCCACTGGGGGTACCTGTGATGGAAGGAAGGACTCCACTGGTGGCACCTGATGGAAGAAGGGACTCCGCTGAGGGCACGTGTGATGGAAGGAGGAACTCCGCTGGGGGCACCTGATGGCATCTGGTAGCAGGCGACAGTGGCAAGTGACATGCTCGGGGCTCCCACTGCATTATGGTGAGTTGAACTATTTCATTTTATATTACAATGTAATAATAGAAATAATGCACTTCAATCATCCTGACACCATAATAACCATGGTGCCGGGATGATTGAAGCGCCAGCACCAGGTGATTGGAGTATCTTTATCTGCAGACTGTTAAACTTTCTGGAATACACATATTGTATTGTGGTGTAGGATCTGGGCCTGCTGTCCCTCCATCCCAACTTCTTTCCTTCCTTCTCTTCTCTCTCCTTCCCTCCCCGTCTCTTTCTTTCTTCCTTCCTCCATCCCTCGTTCATCTCAGACATGAGCCACACCCATAAAGCTACTCCCCTTTAAGCCACACCGACTATTTAGTTTAGACCACACCCATTTTTTTGCAGCTTCGCGTGCTGCATTTCTCCGGGCTAGGGCCCCTGGTCTTTTTTCCACCAAGCAATGCCTCTGCTGTAGATTATCAATTCTTAGATGTGATGGCTTATTTTCTTTTTTAGGCTTTCTTTCTTTTATTTTTACCTGGTGCTCTGGCCAGTAAGTCTTTTGTTTTTCAATAGAACAAGCTGTCCTGCAGATGTAGCAGTTAGGGGGTTGAGACAAACCACTTACCAATGACAGGAGTACGTACAATGATCAGCTTTTACTTATTTATCAAAAACTTTATCCCAAAAGGAACAAAACTGTTGCTGTAACTGCTTATAAAGTGTGAGCTGGAGTATGGCTTTAGGCCTCATACACACAGGCGTTTTGTACAGCCACATTTTTGAGCATTTTTTACAGCTCTTCATGTTATTCAATGGCCCCTTAAAAATGCTGATGTTTTTGAGCTGTAGAAGGCTTAGGCATTAGTGAGCTGTAACTGGAACGCGGGACCAGCGCGTTCCGAAACTGCAGCGTCATGGCATTTTTGACGCTGAGCCAGAAAAACACTCGTATACACAGTGTTAAGCCTCATCAGGCGTTCTATTCAAAATCAATGTTTCCCTATGGGAGCCCATTGATTTGAATAGAAGTCACACTAGAAATCGTATGATGATGATCCGACTTGTGGAGTGACTTGCGTGCAGAGGATCTTGAAGGGGAACCCCCGCAAGAGGTACCAGGCCCTTAGATCTGGCATGGATTTTAAGAGGAACCCCCACGCCGAAAAAACAGCATAGGGTCCCCCTCATAATCCATACCAGACCCTTATGCAAGCATGCAGCCTGGCAGGCCAGGAAAGGGGGTGGGGATGAGCGAGCGCCCCCCTCCTGAACCATACCAGGCCGCATGTCCTCAACATGGGGAGTATAGGTGCTTTGGGGCAGGGGGGCTCTGCGCCCCCCACCCCAAAGCACCTTGTCCCCATGCTGATGGGGTCAAGAGCCTCTTCCCGACAACTCCGGCCGTTGGTTGTCGGGGTCTGTGAGCGGGGGCTTATTGGAATCTGGAAGCCCCCTTTAACAAGGGGGACCCCAAATGCCAGCCCCCCCACCAATGTGAATGAGTATGGGGTACAACGTACGAGTTACATGACACCAGATTTGGACATTTTCATTTAGGGGTGTACTCACTCTTGTTGCCAGCGGTTTAATTTACACTGTTATACAAGCTGCACACTCACTACTTTACATTGTAGCAACGTCTAATTTCTTCAGTGTTGTCACATGAAAAGATATAATAAAATATTTACAAAAATGTGAGGGATGTACTCACTTTTATGAGATACTGTATCTTTGAAGGAGCTGCAGAGGTCCACAGCTCAGGTGGGAGAATCTGTCCACAGGACAACTATATAGTCGTGCACTCCACAAATCTGGCCTTTATGGAAGAGTGGCAAGAAGAAAGCAATTGCTGAAAATAAGCCATAAGAATTCCCCGTAGATTAGTATGACAGAGGAGCTGGCTCTAATTGTTCTCTACTTTTACTGCACATACTAATAGTGGCAGGAGGGGGAGAGGCACACACAGGAGCTGGCAGGCAGGGAAGGGGGGAGAGGGAAAGAGGAGAGCAGCGGGATGATGGAGGCATGTAACCTGACCACGCTAATCAGGGACCAGCAGCCAAGATTACCTTGGTCAGCACCCAGAGGGGGACACAGGAACAGGCAGGATCAGCCAGGTTTTTACAGTTTAGAAATGGGCAGATTAGACAGCACATGCATTGTGCTGTTTAAATGCTTAAAGTGGTTGTCAACTTTCCAAAAAAAACCCTGCAAAACAAAGGCATAATGAGTTAGTATGCATCGCATACTAGCTCATTATGAAATACTTACTTTGGAATGAAGCTGTTGCAGCAGTCTCGGCACACCGCTGTGACCAGCGACATGCTTCTTCCGGGTTCCGTTTCTCCGGCCAATCACAGCGCAGGCTCCAGCGCTGTGATTGGCCGGAGCCGCGCTGACGTCACTCCCGCGCATGTGCACGGGAGCCGCCGGTTACAGCACTGGAGAAACGGCACCCTGGGGGCGATTCTTCAGTGCGCATGACATCGGCACATGAAGATACAGGGAATATCTCCTAAACTGTGCAAGTTTGGGAGATATTCCTGGGACCTACAGCTAAGCCTTATTACAGGCTTACCTGTAGTTCAAAGTGGTTGTACAGAGTTGACAACCACCCTAAGGATCGTCCTACGTACATGTACTGCAGCAGGGTGGCCCTTAAGCACATAATCACGTACCTATACACCATCGTTGTCATCGGCTCTGGGTCACGCGTGCGTGCCGCCGGACCCGCACTCCTGATGTGATTGGACACAGCGGGTGCCAGTCAGCTGGTACGGCGGTCGCGCCAGCCACCGGCCACCTGCGATCGTTAAGAGGAAAGACAGAGTGGCGGTCTGCCTGTGTAAACAAGGCAGGCCGCCATTCTGTGAAGGAGGAAAATTGAGATCTTGTGTTTCTGCTAAGCAGAAACACAGATCTCTGTTTTCCTCCAGTGTCAGCACTCCCCCTACAGTTAGAAAGCACTCCCTAGGAGCACACTTAACCCTTTTATTGCCCCTGATGTTAACCCCTTCCCTGCCAGTGTCATTTATACAGTGAGAGTGCTATTGTTTAACACTGATCACTGTATTGGTGTCACTGGTCCCCAAAATGTCACTTAGTGTCAGATTTGTCTGCCGCAGCATCGCAGTCCCACTAAAAATCGCTGATCGCCACCATTACTAGCAAAAACAATAAAAAAAAAGTCCATAAAAATATCCCATAGTTTGTAGACACTATAACTTTTGCGCAAACCAATCAATATACACTTATTTTTTTTTTTTAACAAAAATATGTAGCAGAATACATATTGGCCTAAATTGATGAAGAATTTTGATTTTTTTTTACATTTTTTATTGGATATGTTTTATAGCAGAAAGTAAAAAATAATGTTTTAATTTTTTCAAAATTGTTGGCCTTCTTTTGTTTATAGCGCAAAAAATAAAAAAAAATGCAGAAGTGATCAAATACCACCAAAAGAAAGCTCTATTTGTGGAAAAAAGGCATACATTTTGTTTGGGTACAGCGTCGCACAACCGCGCAATTGTCAGTTAAAGCAACGCAGTGCCATATCGCAAAAAACGGCCTGGTCAGGAAGGGTGTAAAACCTTCCGGAGCTGAAGTGGTTAATCTGCTATAAGGGAACAGGATCTCTCTTTTGTCTTTTTTTTAGGGTTACAACCACTTTAATTTAGGTTTATGATTAGGGGTGGACAGAAAACATCTAGACATTTAAACATTACCTATTATATACTGCATGTATCTTGTGCCTGGAACAGTTATTCCCTTTTTCCATTGCAATGACTCCAATGTTTAGGAATGGGTTGGGAAACCTTGTCTTTGGACAATAATCCCCCAATAAAAGGGTCTAGTGAATATGGAAGAGATAAACTTTTTTTTGTATAAAAGCTTCTAGTGCTGTTGAATGCTTTCCAAAGTGTCTTTAAAGCTCACCATAATTTAAGCACACAGTCCGAGCATTACTAGCAGATGGCCATTGTGTGATTAATCAGATTTACAGAACTGCATGTGTGATGAACCAGTTTGACACAATGTTCACAACAGGATTAATCGGCAAAGAAGCCAAGAGGTCAGGGACATCAGTAAAATGTCTTTATAGCAACTATTTAGCGATGGATGTAACCGCATTCACTTACAAGGCAGGGGGTTAGAGACCTGAGCAGTAACAATGTACAATAGGGCTCAACAACAGTCCATCCCTAACTCTTTTGTCTGTAATCTTGGGTTCCTGGAACACACATGCGGGTGATGCCGCCACACTTACTCCTGATTTAAAAAACAGACTAGTTCTAATAGGCTTTTAACAGCCACTTATCAGATTTAAGCCTGCTTTGGAAGTTTAATGGTACTAGAGATACAAAAAGCAGAGATAGGAAGTTATGTAGCACAGGAGGCACACTCCTAATGCCCCCCCTACCAATCCTGTATAGAGGTCAGTGAGCTTATTCTGCAGCTGATTCAAAACACAAAGGCAAAACTTCTATTTAGGTTTGGATAGAGTGGTGATGGGTTAGAACAGGTTTGCATTTCTGTTTGTGTCCCTATTATTGTGTTCCTATCTGACCTAATTACCTTAATCACTGAAAAATAAATGTGAGGGTAAATTCGAAATTTTGATTTGCCCCCCGAACAGGAATACAAATGTAGCTCCTTGAGAGTGGCTGGTAGTAGTGGTTCACCTTATAGCTGCCCTCAATCCCACCATATCTCACACATCCATAGACACTGACCAGGCCGGCACATGTTTTTGTTGTTTTATTTAGGGGCAATAACTTGGATGGGGAAAAGGGGTGACTGTGGCATACCCCAAGAATTACGGTACATGAACTCCCTATACATTCCTGTATATGTACAGTGGCACTGTAGACTATCCTTCTGCAAACTGTTACTCCTCGCAACTCTCCAGCACATCACTTGCTGACCATTTCTCCTATAGATCTCTATCCAGCACTGAACTTGGAGACTATCACTCCTTCACTTCTCTCCAGCACATCAATTCGTTTCCAGCTCAAAAGAAAATTTATCAAGCTTCTCTACTCTTTTCACTTCACCACGGCTAGCACATGGTGAGGCCTACACTGTGTCAGCAGGACCTGAGGACCACCCATTACATGCCAGGGATTACGAGCCCCCGAATATATAGCAAAGCACTTGAGTGCTAGTCGGGCCTTTGATTGACTACAACTCCTAGCCCATTCCTCTTCCAGGTCCCACGACCTGCTTTTCCTCAGTGACACTCCTTCCACTGACTGGCTCCCAAGGCTTCCACAGACTGTCCACTATTCCTCTCCCAGCTCCCCCAGGGTCTGTCACTCACCGACACCAGTGGATCACTTTAAAGTCTCTCTCTCTGTAGCACTTCCGATGTTCTCCTGTTCCCTTGTGCAACTCCAGGAATCACCTCCACTCCTGGCTGCACCCGAACCTCCAGGCCTCAAGGTCACCCCCCAGATGGGTGCGACCTCCCGGGTAGAGGCCTCCACAGTGCCTCCTGCTACATTTCAGACTTCCACCCGACACTCTCCTCCAGACTGACACAGACAAGAGTATATCAGAAGGCCTGCCCCCTGCCAATCCAGATTGGGGATTGGTCATGGCTTCCCATGACACGCCAAATGATGACACCTCTTGTCCCACCTTCATTCTGGAAAGTTCTGGTGCCTCCCAGAATAAGGTAGGAGGGTTTAGTGACATCATCTGTTGGGCTGCCCCAGTCCTACCTGAGCAACTCTCCAAGCCCAGATCAAAACATTCAGGCCTGCACACACAGTCAGGCCTGACTAAATTTTGCCTCTCCTAGCAAAAACTCACCACAAAACGCACCTATACTATGGGGACGCTACACTCACCCCCCCCCCCCCCCTAAACATCAGCTGGTCCCCAGCTGAAATAGAAAAACACATTCTGTTACCAGAAGCAGGGCATCCAAAAGTCAAAAAGAGGGAGGGGACAAGGGAACAAACTTGGAAGTGGAAATACAAAACTGTACATGAATAAATAAGTATCAAAAATATATCATCTCCATTTTTTTAATATTTACAATATACGGTTTATCAGTTTATCACAGTTCCTATCTACAATCCCTGCAGCTATCCACATTTATTTATTTTTATTTTAGGTACTTATATATATATCAATTTACACAGCGCTTTACATATATATATATTACATTCACATCAGTCCCTACCCTCAAGGAGCTTACAATCTAAAGTCCCTAACTCACATTCATACACATACTAGGGACAATTTAGACAGGATCTAATTTACCTACCAGCATGTCTTTGGAGTGTGGGAGGAAACCGGAGTACCCGGAGGAAACCCACGCAGGCACAGGGAGAACATGCAAACTCCAGGCAGGTAGTGTCGTGGTTGGGATTCGAACCAGCGACCCTTTTGTTACCAGACGAAAGTGCTACCCACTACACCACTGTGCCGCCCACATGCAGACTATTATACATTTCCTGAGTCAGAGCACCTCCCCCTAAAGGGAAGCCCTCTACTTGCCTAGTTAGTAGAAGTTGAGGTTTGGCTTGACTCTTGACGGATGGAGATGAACAGTTGTTCCATCCCAGGAATCCTAAGAGAAGGGAAACACAACTACCTAAACTAACTAACAAACCAAACAAACTATCAGGAGGGGGTTATTGACCTCCTAATAGAGCAACATTTCACACAAAACTCAGTCTTCTTCTTTACCTCGCTGCCCCTTCAGTGAGGGGTTATGATCCCATTGCAGGGGCAGAAGAAGGGAAACGTTTTTAAGGTAGAGTCCCCCTTTTTTAAAGTTCCTGACGCGAGGGGCACCTCCCTGGGCAACAGACTTCAAAAACGGGATTGAACAGGGCAAACTTCACCCAAGTGTCCTGCAATGGGTAGACTCCTCCACTGGGCACAGGGTGGCAGGCTAGTTTGTCCTGCCATCAGGAGGAATTTACCCCCGCTGTCAACGGAAGTGTTCCTACACTCGCTGCAACTCCAACAGTCTGATTAGATGTAGTAATGGGGATCGGGCAACCTCTTCCAACCTCCCCCTTCCTCCCAGATGGATATTGAATAACTCCTTGCGGGCTGATTGGGCTTGACGACCATCACACAATCTCTCCTTATAGACCGTCCAAGACTCCATTCCTGTTTCAATTCCTTAAACCTCTCCCAACAATTGCTCTCAGGACCCTGCAAGGGCATAGGAACATGCAGAAAGTCCCATGTCATACCGTCCTCCCACTCCTCCCTTGAGCTCTCAATGATCTCCATGACATGTAATGGGATAGTCCAGCCCCCACTCCAAAGCAACCCGGCATTGTACTTCCCTTTGATACCGAGAGAATCTGGGTAGGCTGGCGAGGTTCTCCTTCCCAGGCTTGACTTGTGTGTCTGGGGACTTCACCACCATCTGCCGGTATGTGGGTGCTCTGGTATGGGTAGTGAAAGGCCTGTTTTAGAAAGTCTGGTAACTGAGTCTGGGGGTTCCTGTTGCTGATCTGGTGTCCTGAGCGGGCTCCGTCTCATTCCCTTCGGAGAAATAGAGGGTCTGCGAACTCCCTGCCTGCTCCCCTTCTCCCGACCCCTCACTTGGAGATGACCACTCCACCAGGGTGACCCCCAGTCTATGGCCCTTTGCTCTCCATCCTCATCTGACTCACCAAAGGGCGCTTCCCCATCAGATGCTGACTCCAGCCTAACTGGGATACTTGCTGATAGGGAAACAGCTGGTATTTCAGGGACACTGGGCTCCCAGGCAGCAACATCCGCAGTAAGTATCCACAGTCCGGACATATGAGACACAGCTGCTCCATCCCTTCGATGACTCCCTGGGCGATTCCTCCGTTTGGCTCCAACCGGACCCCTGTGTTGATCAGGGTCCGCTACCGAAATTTGCGGCAACCAGGTTAGCGGTGGTACAAGTCTCCCACCTTCCGTCATCTCTCTCCTCGTGGTGGCTGATGCTAGGTGCAGGCGCGTAGTTTCTTCCAGGGCGTGGCACCACCCCCACGTTTACCAGACGAGCTGGCACCAAATGTCCTGATAAGCAGGCTTGCTGCGTGTCACTATGCTGTAACCCCTTGTGTGAAGGACAAAACTTTACAGACACTCTGATGCTAGCAGGACTTGTCCAAACTTTCTGACTCTGATGGTGGTTGCCGGTGGCAACAGTAAGTTCTAGTATCCACTGTTCTACTGGAAAGCACACCTCAAACACAGTCTCTCCCCTTAGCAACAAGAACAATCCCAGGCATTCTTTACGGTTTGCAGGAATTGGAGCAGACATTTTGCAAAGCACTTTTAATGCCCAGCTTTAGCAGAACGCTGGGCATATTTGTAATCCAATGGTAATATCCAGCCGTGGCATGGCGCAGAACATATTAGTAATCCATGGGCGCGTTTGCCCGCTGTGATTGCCACGGGTAATGACACATGGTACATGTCATTGAATTGAGGATTAGTATTTAAGTGTCCATCCCCAGCGCTGTGTTGGGGCGACTGGGTAAGCAGGACGCAATACTGTTTTTTTTTTAATCAAAGAAAAACTTTTATTGATACAAAAAGCAGTAGGCATTTCCATCACAGACATAAAAGTACACAGTTCTTACAAAAAATAGAAGTATCAAAAAATGGAATAGATCCAAATATATTCATAGCATCTTCACAGCTCACATTGAAAATTACATCCAGCTATCTTCCCACTGCTTTTTGCGAACAAATTGAAGGAAGGAAAAAAAACCACAATTAACTACCCTGCTGTCGCCCATGTTCCCGGATTTAACAAACCACACGCAATACTGTTTGGCGGCTCCTGCTGGTTGCTATAGACAACGGCACACTTATTTAGCACAGTTCAAGGCAGAGCACACAAATCCTTTTTCCACAATTAAGTCTGCATTGACAATAAAACAGATCACACATTGCCCTGGCTCAATTCTCTTGCGGTTGCTATTGGCGACGACTGCCAGCTTTACAGGGAATCCCGGAAACGAGACCTCAAATGTAGCCAAATGCTCCCTTGGGAGTAGCTGGTAGTAGAGGTTCACCTTATAGCTGCCCTCAATCCCACCATATCTCACACATCCATAGACACTGACCAGGCCGACACTTGTTTTTGTTGTTTTATTTAGGGGAAATAACTTGGATGGGAAAAAGGAATGACTGTGGGATGCCCCAAGAATTATGGTACATGAACTCCATATATAGTCCTGTATATGTACAGTGGCACTGCAGACTATCCTTCTGCAGACTGTTACTCCTCGCAACTCTCCAGCACATCACTTGCTGACCGTTTCTCCTACAGTTCTGTCTCCACCACTGAACTTGCAGACTATCACTTCTCTCCAGCACATCACTTAGTTTGCAGCTCAAAAGGACATTCTTCAAGCTTCTCTACTCTTTTCTTTTCACTACGGCTAGCACATGGTGAGACCTACACTGTGTCAGCAGGACCTCAAGACCACCCATTACAGGCCAGGGATCACAAGCCCCCTAATATGTAGCAAAGTACTTGAGTGCTAGCCGGGCCTTTGATGGACTACAACTCTCAGCCCATTCCTCTTCCAGGTCCCACCGACCTGCTTATCCTCAGTGATGCTCCTTCCCCTGACTGGTTCCCAAGGCTTCCACAGACTGTCCACTATTCCTCTCCCAGCCTGCTCCAGCACTTTCTCTTCCAGCTCCCAGGGTCTGTCACTCACCGACACTGGTGGATCACTTTAAAGTCTCTCTCTCTCTCTCTCTGTAGCTCTTCCGCTGTTCTCCTGTTCCCTTGTGCAACTCCAGGAATCACCTCCACTCCTGGCTGCACCCAAACCTCCAGGCCTCAAAGTCACCCCCCCAGATTGGGGTGACCTCCTGGATAGAGGCCTCCACAGCGCCTCCTGCTACATCTCAGACTTCCACCTGACACTCTTTTTCAGACTGACCCAACCCAGAGTATATCAGAAGGCCTGCCCCCTGCCAATCCAGATTGGGCATTGGTCAGGGCTTCCCATGACGCTCCAAATGATAACACCTCTTGTCCCACCTTCATTCTGGAAAGTTCCAGTGCCTCCCAGAAGAAGGTAGGAGGGTTTAGTGACATCAACTGTTGGGCTGCCCCAGTCCGACCTGAGCCACTCCCCAAGCCCAGATCAAAACATTCAGGCCTGCACATACAGTCAGGTCTGACTAAATTTTGCTTCTCCTAGAAAAAACTAACCACAAAAAGCACCTATACTATGGGGGTGCTACACAAAGGATATCTTCTATTGGGAACACTTGTTCTTGTAATAACTGCCTAAGAGGAAATTTTCTTCACAATGGCATCTATAATCTCTTAACTTTTTGTAGAGTCTGTAGGACAGGAAGGGAGATTCCTCTAATAAGTCATAGAGGACAAATGGAACTGGCAGGATTTTAACCCTCCCCTATTCTATTGAAATGAAAAAAAAATTGGCTTTAGATAAACTTAAGGGTAAACTGAATGACGTTTCTGACTTTTACACAGCTGCTGTGTTTACTGAAAAGAGTAACTAAATGCTTCCTCTTTTGCTTGAAATTTTCTTTATTGCACACCTTTTAATGTCAAGAGAGCCTAACATAGCTAGGGATGCCTACACACCTAATCGTATCTTCTACTGTACTGCTGAAGCCCAAAACCCAGGGCCCGTGATTATTTAATGGCATCTATAAACTCTGCTATACCTCATCCTTCTATGGAAAGAAATGTAAGAGTCATTGGAAGAAATTACGTGTAAAGAAAACGTGTAGGTTCTGTATATAATTGTATTCTATTTTGTATGTATTGCACACTGCACTCACTGTGCACAGGACACTAATAATGTTTTCATTACATGTTTGCATTCTTTTGAGTCCTGATTAGAACTAGCCTCCCCATATTACGCCCCTTGTTACCATAAAAGTACAATTGTAACATTAATGTGATACCTACGTATCATGTATATAAAAACTTTCAATTGCGTCAAAATAAAACAGAACAGTTATTTTGGAAAGATGCTGAGTGTATCTTTTGTGTCTGTTCCCTACTGCAGTAGTTATTATTAATTTGGAACCACTAATCAATATGAGGATAGGAGTTGCCTATCTATAAAATATCCAGAACAATGCAACTACGGGTGATACTCAAAAAATTTGAATATCGTGCAAAAGTTAATTTATTTCAGTAATGCAACTTAAAAGGTGAAACTAATATATGAGATAGACTCATTACATGCAAAGCAAGATAGTTCAAGCCGTGATTTGTCATAATTATGATGATTATGGCTTACAGCTCATGAAAACCCCAAATTCACAATCTCAGAAAATGAGAATATTACATGCAATCAATAAAACAAGGATTGTACATAGAACAATATCAGACCTCTGAAAAGTATAAGCATGCATATGTACTCAGTACTTGGTTTGGGCCCCTTTTGCAGCAATTACTGCCTCAATGCGGCGTGGCATGGAAGCTATCAGCCTGTGGCACTGCTGAGGTGTTATGGAAGACCAGGATGCTTAAATAGCGGCCTTCAGCTCTTTTTCATTTTTGGGTCTCATGTCTCTCATCTTTCTCTTGGCAATGCCCCATAGATTCTCTATGGGGTTCAGGTCAGGCGAGTTTGCTGGCCAATCAAGCACAGTAATTCCACGGTCATTGAACCAGGTTTTGGTGCTTTTGGCAGTGTGGGCAGGTGCCAAGTCTTGCTGGAAAATGAAGTCAGCACCCCCATAGAGCTCGTCTGCGGAAGGAAGCATGAAGTGCTCCAAAATCTTCTGGTAGACGGCTGCGTTGACCCTGGACTTAATGAAGCACAGTGGACCAACACCAGCAGATGACATGGCTCCCCAAATCAACACAGACTGTGGAAACTTCACACTGGACTTCTGGACCAGACATTGAGTCACCAGGTTTCAGGAGAAAAGACTACTCTCGTTTAAAACGTAGAGTAAACCTTTGGTTCCTGGGTCTCATACCTCCTTCTTACCTCTCGGTGTGTGACGTTCTACGAACTTCAGGTCACACTTCAAAGGTGTCAGACACAACTAAACCCCTCGGTACAGTAGACGACCACAACCAGGTGACACGAAGTAATTCAGGTCCCAGTTGCGTCGGCAGATGGTCTTCTAAAACCTCGTGAAGTACGAAGGAAGGCGTCTGCTCGAGATACCCCCACGACTGAAGTAAAAGGTCGTTCTGAACCGTGGACGGGTGT
>BLSH010451033.1:102748-115260 GCA_018402905.1 Glandirana rugosa | reverse complement strand
ATTTTACTTGATTTTAATTTATTTTCCCTATCCCCATTTATTTGTAGGGCACTTGCCCTAGTTTGAAGATGATTTTAGAACAGTTATATGGCTTCTACCGTTAATTAATACTTTTCAGACACAGTTTGAAGATGATCCACATTCACCTCCATTTTTGCTTTTTTTATGTTTTTATTTTTTTAAAAATATTTACAGTTATTTCCCTGTCCCCATTTTTTGTAGGGCACTTGCCCTACCCTTACCCCCATTTTACTTCCTTTTGCAGCCCTCTGGGGCTTTCCAGGACTTTCCTACAGCCATTTTTGTGCCTAAAAGTTCGGGTCCCCATTGATTTCAATGGGGTTCGTTGTCCGTGCGATCGTTCGGGTTCCGTCCGGACCCGGACCCGGACTTTGTCCCGAAGTTCGGACGGACCAGCAGAACCCGAACTTCCAGGTGTTCGCTCAACTCTAATAGGCAGTCATAAAATAAAAGCTGCATAAATTGCAGAAAATGTACCCTAGTTTGTAGATGCTATAACTTTTGCGCAAACCAATAAATATACGGTAATTGACTTTTTTTTACACGAGACATGTGGCTGAATGCATTTTGGCAAAAATTGATGACTAAAATTTAGTTTATTGTATTTTTCTAATAACAAAAAGTAGAAAACATCATTTTTTTCAAAATTTTTGTTCTATTTTCGTTCTATATTTCGCAAAAAAGAAAAAGCGCAGAGGTGAAAAAATACCCCCAAAAGAAAGCTCTATTTGTGGGAAAAAAAATTACACAAATTTTGTTTGATTACTGCATTGCATGACCGTGCAATTACCAGTTAAAGCGGTGCAGTGCCAAATTGAAAAAAGTGCTCCGGTGCTAAAGCTGGAAATCCTTCCGGGCCTGAAGTGGTTAAATACAATACAGTGAGTGAGCATTGTCACCCTAGGACATCCAAGTGTGTTACTGACAAAGGAAAAAGCCTGAAATAAGAAAACTGATGTAGCCATCACAAATAAGGACTGGTAAGGTGCAATAGATTACATTTGTTCTTGGATTTAAATATACTGTACTTTAAGTTAACATCAGAGAACGCTTTGCACTTGCATGTGGCAGCGTATTGCAGAAGACATCTAATAAATGGTTCTGTCTACTGAATTGTAACACTTTGCTATGGTGTCTCAATGCCGTTCGGATATTAGTGAGGTAAACTGAGGACAGCTTTGAAAACTACATTGTGCTAAGACTCTTTGGTTATATGACCTGGTTTATTGTATTGTGGTTTAGGTAGTGAAATGATGGAGACAAAGTAAATAAAAATAAAAGGAATATGCCAGACAGATTTGCATGCATAAAATTGGGCTTTAAATAAAAATTCTAAATATGTGAACAGGCATGTTTGTCTGCAATACTGTGTCTTGTCTGCAGTAAAGCATTTTTATGTTATTTCTTTAAATCAGCACAAGGCACTGTACTTACACTCACCAGCCACTTTATTAGGTACACCTTGCTAGTACCGAGTTGGACCCCTTTTTGCTTTCAGAAGTGCCTTAATTCTTCGTGGTATAGATTCAAGTGTTGGAAACATTCCTCCAAGATTTTGGACCATATTGACATGATAGCACCAAGCAGTGTCTGTAGATTTGTCTGCTGCACATCCATGATGCAAGTCTCCTGGGCAGTATGAATGCATGATTTCATGTTTACGCCAAATTCTGACCCTACCGTCTGAATGTCGCAGCTGAAATCGAGACTCATCAGACCAGGCAACATTTTCCAATCTTCTATTGCCCAATATTGGTGAGCCTGTGTGAGTAGCACACGGGAGACATCTGTGTGGTGGTTCTCTAAAGACTTCAAATATATGAAAATATCATCAAGGTAAACCACTACACATTGCTGCAGCATAGCTCAGAAGACAGCGTTAATGAATTCGTGAAAAACTGCAAAAGCGTCGCGGTGACCAAACGGCATTACAAGGTATTCGTAATGTCCGATCCTGGTAATAAATGCAGTTTTCCATTCGCCGCCTTCCTCCCTAATCCTCATGAGATTCTATGCCCCTCTCAAACTGAGCTTAGTGAATACCGTTGCTTCCTTGAGACGGTCAAATAATTCTGTAATCAATAGGATTGGATAAGCGTTCTTAATGGTAAAGCAATTGAGACCCCTACAATCGATACGTGCTCTCAGCTCACCACTCTTCTTTTTCAGAAGAAACCAGCACTGGCAGGAGATGAGGATGTGCGGATAAACCCCCGGGAAAGTGAATCGGCAACATAGTCCCCCTTGGCTTTATCTTCCGAGACAGACAAAGAGTAGACCCGGCCATGAGGAGGAATGGCACCAGGTTGAAGGTCAATTGTGCAATCATAAGACCGGTGTGGAGGCAAAATACCAGCCTGATCTTTGTCAAAGACATCACTAAATTCACGATAATCCTCTGGCAAGGAGGAGAGTGAAGACATGCACATGACCTTAATCACTTTCTGAAAACATGTTCTATTGCATTGTGGTGACCAAGAGAGAACCTCGGCATGATGCCAATCAAAAGAGGGATTGTGCCTCTGTAACAAAGGGTACTCGTCTGAAGCACACCGAGATGGAGAATGAGAAAAATAACTTGTCATGGTGAAGTACATCAAAGTTATTGATAAAAGCTTAAAATCACACTTACAATGTGTATGTATTAACTCGCATGATTCAATTATCCCAGGACATGCTCTGTGCTGCATCTGCATCCCAACCAATCAAAGTAGTGTGACACTGGGGAAGCGGAGCAGAACCAAACATACCTCTTACAGAGGTAATATTGGAGGCAGGTGCCTGCACAGAGACCAGTGCTGCAGCAGGGACGGCTTTCAATACTGGTTGTACCAGAGCAGCCAGAGTGGGAGGATCCAGGTGAGCAGTTCGAATCAGGAGCATCTGTAACACCATGGTGAACGAATGCATGCGGTGGTCCTGTTCATTCAATCTGGAAAAAATATTACAACCAGGTGGATTGCCTGCATTTTCTGAATTCATGGCCTTCGCCTAATGTCAGGAACCATGAATCAAACTGACACAGAAAATGCAGGAAAGTCACACCTTTAATGTAATAGTAAAAATAGCACAGATCAGGAATGTAGTCAAAACATAAGCCAGGGTTCAGAAGCCAAAATGGGTAATCAGAGGAACCATTAATCAGAAAGCCAGGGATCAGCATAGTCGGAAGCCAAAGATCAGGATCAGGAACCAGAAGGGACGTCAGTCGGGCAAAGTCTTTAACAGGAACTCAGCAGAGACACTCAGGATATGTTGACCAAGGTGAAGGCACCAAATGAATGAACCAGGCAGTTTTATATAGCCAGAAGGGGCTGGCTGTGGGCTGGACTGATGAAACAGGTAATGGTAACCGGGTAAGTGACTGTGGAAACAATGAGTGGCTGGTAATTAACTGACAGCTAAACAGCCTTGAGCACTGAGAAGAGAGCTGCTAGAAGCCCATCCCTGGCACTGGGTTGTAATGGTGGTTATTTGAGTTACTGTTGCCTTTCTATCATCTCAAACCAGTCTGCCCATTCTCCTCTGACCTCAGACATCAACAAGGCACATTTAGGCGCGTTTACAAGCTGTTTGGCATTTCAAATGCCTCTGAACTGGTGTCTGAACACATTTTTTTGTGTTCCAAAAAAGGCCTCTAAACTCAACTGCCTGGAAATGACCTTAAACAACCCTGTGTAAATGTACTGATAAGATAACATAGAGGAGAGTTCAGGGGCAGCTGAAAAAAACTCCCAAATGCCTCTAAACTTCCGTTTACCAGCAGCAGTGTACATGAGGCCTTACAGACCTAATTACCAACCCTCTCGTATACAACCCCCAGTGACTCTCCTACTTATATGCTGGGGATTATACTGGTTAACTTAGGTTGCACTGTATTTACAATCTTGATGTCACTATTGATAGTAGTCCTTTGTTCTATTTCTGTTTGGTGATTATAGTCAATCACCCTCACTTTATTACAGTAAATGTTCACGTTACAACATGTATTCCTTGCTGTACTTGATATTTTCCTATTGGACTTCTCTAAGTGTTAATAAAATGTTTATGCAAAAAAAAAAAAAAATTCTCAAACCTGCGTGCACTCACAAATGGAAAAAAGTACGGTACCCAAAATTATCAATAGGAGACGATTGAATTGCCTTTACAGCTCATCGGTGTAGAGTCGTATATAAAAGACATAGGGTTATTTCTCACACTCCAGCATAAATAGTAATACCCATTATGTATTATGTAATTGTTGATTACATACGCGTGTTTGAGTTCATATGCATGGACAGCAGGGGTGTTCTCAACTTTTAAATTTTTATTTATTATATTGTATTTACATTTTTTTACCCACATTTTATATTTTTTCTTATAACTTTGCTGATAACAAGCCCTGATGTAGTTGTAATAGGCAGGTAGCAGGTAAAAATATATGTATAATTCCGTGCTTATGGTGTGCTACTTTTTTTAATAAGTAATGTGGGTAATGGGATGCTGCTCTAATTAAAGTGCTGTTCCTTTAAGAAAATATACAGAGCACTACCCCAAATCTAATTTAATATTCCCCTTAATAAAGCCTAACCACTTTAAAACTTTAACTATTTCTAATAAAGTGCACAAATACATTAGTCCATATGCAAAGTTCATAGTGTATATCTTCACATATATGAACTGGATATACCATCGTGCAAAGTGCCAAAATACTGTAATACTTCAAATAAAGTGCAGAAAGTGCTCCCCTTCAGTGTGCCCACACATTTACCAGCTTCTATAGACTACCACTTATAGGAGTCATAAACGCCTGTTTGCTGGTTGTTGTTGTCCCACTCCTTGAGTCTGCTCCTCCATGTCAGAGCAATAAAATACTCATGTGCAGAATACAGGGAAAAGGTCAAGAGAGATCTACATAGTGTAATTCCATTTATTGGTAAAATGACAGATTGAAAACATGAACACTCAGATTTACAGAGAAGCATCAATGAAACTGAAATTGGAAGTAAACAGCGGCATGCGTCTCACTGGCCAGAAATGACATCACCAATCACGGTCACTGACGCGTTTCATCCCTCCCTCGGGGCCTTATCAAAGGCCTTTCTTAAAGGTAGCAGGTGCACTTTATAAAGACATCAGGGGTCTGTTAGACCACTATTGTTTCTCCTGTGTTCGGTAACAACAGATCAAGCACAGACTGAGCTTGATCTGCTGTTTACCCAGCTTTTTACATTTCTGAACCTGGAAGCGCTCAGTGATAAGTGGATCACATTCTGCAGAGTATTTTGAGGAGCATATGCTCCTTGGTATCATCCCAATCTCTATCTTGATTGGTTTTTAGGGTCCTGGGCTCCCCAGAAAAGCATAAACGCCCACAAAACCACAGAAGGTTGGTTTGCTGGGGGGGGGGGGAGCAACACCCCCATAAAAGTGCCACAGCTGCCCAATTTTTACTAAAAAAGCTGGAATCCTGCTGTACAAAACAGGTACAGGCTCAGAAGCTTGTCTTGATCCCTAATGACTTTGGGCATAGGGTATCCTGACAATAAATTATATCTTTAGACATTGAGATGTGGGAAAATGTATTAGGGCTGGTTCTCACCTGAATCACACCTGATTCCTGTGTGTTCTTGCACGATATGATTTTGCAAAATGCATAGCACCACATCGCAAAGTACTGCGGTACAATGCGATCTGCATTAACATTACATTGGCACCAGCAGCAGATCGCAAAGGCCATGCATTTTGAGAATGGTGTGGGAAATGTGCACAGAACGCGCCTTTCCTGCACTGCATTCTGGTGCAAACCAGCCCTTAACCTGATTAATGGTAATAAAAATATTTCACACATAAGAGATTGTCATATGCCCAAAGAGGTTAATTTACTACAGGAGTAAAGAATGTTCACTTTGCAAAATGAGGGCTCACATAGTTTCATAGTGAAGTTATGTTTATTATCAATACCCAATCATGTGCAGGGGAATAGTGAAGTTATGTTTGTTATCAATACCCAATCATGTGCAGGGGAATAGTGAAGTTATGTTTGTTATCAATACGCAATCATGTGCGGGGGAATAGTGAAGTTATGTTTATTATCAATACCCAATCATGTGCAGGGGAATTACCAAAAAAAAAAAATTTTTACTTCAGACATGATTGGGTGATTGCAATGAACACAGCTTCCCTTTATTCCCTTCAATAAGCCAACATTATTTGCTCTATTAGTAATTCAGCTCCTATGTATTTTGAAGAATGTCCAGGCTTTCTTGAATCCATATTTTTCAAAATCTCGGGAGTGCCATAATGTTTTGTATCAATCTGTTTCCTAATCAAAGTGTTTATTTTTTCATAAGTGGAAATTCCCCTGTTTTCCATTTTCCAGAAATGTGCATTTTAGCTGCCATATTAAATGTATAAAATGTATCAGCTTATTACTAGTCTATCCCCAAAAGAGAAATGCAGGCTAAAACATAAACATTCCTTCCCACTTCTGCAATCAGTTAAAAAAAAATATTTTATATCATTGATTTTTTTTACAGACAGAATCCAGGAACTAAACTTCGTATCATGTAGCACTCGTTTACATCAGCCCATGTGTGTTACAGTATGCTCCGTATGATACGTGCCCACTGGTATGTGATGTGTTGTCATAACATTACACTGGTTATCTTTTTGTTTCTATCTTTTTTTTAAATGTCATAAAATTACATTTTATTCAATTCTGTGCACCTCACTTGCCTGCTGGGCACTTTCACCCCCTTCCTGCCCAGGCGAATTTACAGCTTTCAGCTCTGTCACAGTATGAATGACAATTGCGCGGTCATGCAACACTGTACCCATATCAAATTTTTATCATTTGTTTCTACACAAATATAGCTTTATTTTGGTGGTATCTAATCACCACTGGGTTTTTTATTTTTGCTAAATAAACAATAAATAAAAATGAAAAAAATGTTTTCATAGTTTGTTATAACATTTTGCAAACAGGTAATTTTTCTCCTTCACTGATGGGCACTGATAAGCTGCACTGATGGGCACTGATAAGCTGCACTGATTGACACTGATGAGGTGGCACTGATGAAGCAGCACTGATGGGCATTAATCAGCACTGATAGGCTGCACTGACTGGCACTGATGAGGCGACACTGAGGAAGCAGCACTGATGGACATTAATGGACACTGATAGGCTGCACTGATTGGCACTGATGAGGTGGCACTGATGAAGCAGCACTGATGGGCATTAGTGGGCACTGATAGTCTGCACTGATGAAGAAGCACTGGTGGGTATTGATGAGGAGGCACTGATGAGGCAGCACTGATGGACACTTATAAGTGGCATTGATGAGGAGGCACTGGTGAGCACTAATGCAGAGGCACTGATGAGGCGGCACTGATGGACACTTATAGGTGGCACTGATGGCCACTGATAGTTGGCACCGATAGGGGGCACTGATAGGCAGCACTGATGGGCACTGTTAGGTGACACTGATGAGGAGGCACTGATTGTCCGCACTGTTGGGACTGCACTGATAATCAGAACACATAAACACATAATCAGTGCTTTGATTATCACTGTACATGTTCCTATCACACAAGCCTGTTATCGGCTCTCCTCACACTGTCTCGCTTCTGTTTACATCGTGTTCAGCTGTGATTTGACCCAGCTGATCACATGGTAAAGAGGCGTTGAATTGGCTCTTTACCTCATTTGTGATCAGCAGTGTCAGGTGGACCAGGGCGCCACAGCGGGCACGATCATGGGAGGACGTCATATGACTGCCTCCCAGAACTGGATGACCGCGCTGTAACCATCATTCGGCTATAGCGCGGTCAGAAAGTGGTTAAACTATCTGTATACTGTATACCTGCATCTCATTTTGTATGCTTTTTCTAGTGCAGCCAACATCCCTGGCATTATACTAACTCTTCTGCCAAGTTCTCACATTCTTAAGACCGTGATAAGAAATGATTCCACCTATGTACTGCTTACAATTGTAATACTAATGTGATACCTACATAATCATGGCTAGAAAAAAAACTCTAATGTGCTGAATAAAAATAAACTTTTATTTGAAAAGATGCTGGCTGTTTCTTTATGTGTCTGTTCCCTACTGCAGTAGTTATTATTAATTTGAAATCTCTGTTAAATATTAGAATAGGAGTTGTCTATCTAGCCAGGCACACATTCACAGTCACTCTTTGACTCAATAACAAGTCCAGGGGTGGTGATTTTGTTGTTTTTATATTTGCAGTAACTGGGATAGGGTTGAAGGAATTGAGTGGTATACTCCAAAATGAGAACTATGTACAGGTTGAGGACAATAAACTCCTTTCTGAAAAGCTGAAGCAGAAGTCCTTGCAATAGCAAACTGTGGACTTGGCTTGTAGTAGAAGCAGTGAAAAGCAAGCTTACTTCTTTAGAGCACCAAGAGCAGAGTCCCTTCACAAAGAACTGGATAGACTAAGCTCTTCAGGACACCAGCCGATGTCCCATTTGGTCAAACACACCCAGCTGACTCTCTAGCACAAGAGGGGTGGCAGCAGCCCAAGAAAATTCTAAGATCTCTCACAGCAGTCTGTACTCAAAAAACATCCAGGGACAGTTGGTTGCCTAATTCCAACTTTCAAGTGACACCTTTCTCTAGTGATACCAGGCTAGATCTTCAGCATACAGCCCCTTAATCAGCTCTCTGTAGCTTTCTGCTCCAGCCCCTCAGGTCGCCCACCTGAGGCAAGCACATGGCAGCGTAGCCTTGGAGGGCAGCAAGCCCTCTAGGCTGAACCTTCCCTCTGCAGGCAAAGACCCAGAAGCTCTGTGTCTCAGAGTATTTATACAGACTCCCTGCAGCCTTCGGGGCAATCCTCCCAAGGGATTGGCTTGGGCTGTATAAATATTCATGCTGCTATTTACATTTCTTCACACCTGTGTTCCAAAGAGTTCTCTAGAAAGCAGAGGAAACAGTCACCACTAGCAGCAGCTTAAACACTAAGCAGACTTAAATATACACATGCAGCTGCACTGATTACAGTGAGCACAACCAAATTTACCAAACACAACAATTACAGCCACACTGGTTACAGTGAGACAAGCTACATTTACCTAGCAAACAAAAACACAGCTCCACTGACCACAGTGAGTCAGCACTAAATTGAACAAATCCTACGTATAACATTTCCAAGACACCAGCACCATGGTCTGCTGAGAATGTATGCTGGGCTTTGCATGGGCAGCTCAGTGTGTGTTCCAAAAGAATATTGTGAACAAACAGGTAAGTTTGTTTTATTGTAGAAGAGACATAGCATGTGATTTCTGCAATTAAGAGCCTGTCAAAAATTTAATTTGTTCACTTTAGTTCCACTTTAACATAGCTCAGCGGACATGGTGTGAATGAGCCCAAATTATTTTACAACCCTTGAGACAGCAGCTTGGGAACTATGGATATAACCTGTATAAAGGCTCATGTCAACAGGCCTTTTTTCGCTTCAAGGTTTTGTGTTCCCATACAAGTCTACAGAATGGAAATGCAAAACCTGCTTCTAAAGGCACCTTTAGAAATGTTTAGTAATGTTAGGCTAAGAGGTTATATATGCAATGCTGAGGTATGTCCCACACAGCAAGTTAAATAATGTTGTTGTAATATAGTGTACATTTATGAAAACTTTTTTGAATCTTATATGTTGTTATTCATTTTTAGAAGATTACTGTACTATACTCATGTGTCCTGATGAAGCATAACTTTGGCGAAACGCGCGGACACATGAGGATTTCTTTTTATTGGCTGTATCAAGCAAGAGCAATATCAATGTTCTATGTACAGTTAATCAATCTAGCATCATATAATAATGCTTTATGAAGTTTCTTGCATTTTAATCATGTATAATAGTAAATTAGACATTATATCTTAAGACCTCCTTGTCTGGCCTCTACAGTCCAATACTTGTTTCTTTGTTTTTGATGTTTAGTAATAGCAAGCTATAAATAGGCACTTATAGATAATTGAAGGCTTTTGATTCTTTGCATATTTAATTTTTATTTTTCTCCCCAATCTTCACACGGTGGCCATTTTTATTAAGGGCAGATGTGCACATCATCAGGGAAGGCACTCTTGATGTAGCCCCCCAGGGCACATCTGTGAGGCCCTGGATACATTACCAGTGCCTCGTTCAACCAGGAATTGGAAAAACAGTAATTGCAAGTAAAAGCAAAAAAAAAAAAAGTTAACTTTTTTAAAAAATAATACAGTGGTTCTTATTCTTTTTTGAGTCACGCATCCCTTTAAGAATCGGATAAAAGCTATGGACCCCCTCCCCATAAATAATACTATTGACAACTTTGCATGCAATGAATATATATACTATATTTTATTGAAATTTGATTGCCTAATCTTAACCCATAACCCTAATGAAAAATAAATAAATAAACAAATAAATAAATAATACATACATACATAAATACAAGTTTAGGGTTAGGCATTTTTTTAATTTTTTGGTCTTTTTTAGCTTTATATAGCAAAAAAAGCTGTGGTATTTAAATAGAATAAAAAGAAAGCTCCATCTGTCTCAAAAAAATAAATAATATTCATTCAAGTAACTGTCAGTCAAACTATCACAGCACTGTAAACTGAAAAAGGGCCTGGTAATGAAGCGGTTTATACAGGTTGATACTCAAGTGTTTAAGACAGCTTTTTCCCATTAGATGTTAAATGGCTACACGCCCATTAAAAATAATTTGATAGGATTGATTTTTCCTATACAAATTTCAACAATAAACTGTATCTGTAAAACCTGTTTTTCTTTGATCATTTTCCTTTGAAGGTATAATCTTTGTGCATGTCTATTTTTCCATGTGCAGGATCTGCCTGACTGAAAACAACAGCCTGTCTGTAATCACCTGAAATGCACGGGCCTATTGTGTTCAATATTACTTGCTACTGGTGAATTCTTTCAGGTGACATTTTTAGTAAAGGAAATTGTTATTGTTTGTGGAGCACTTTTTCGTAAAAAGGGTCAATCATCCCATGGAATCAACCACAAATCTAGATCACATGGTCTATAGCTGGCTATACACATTATAAACTGATTGTATAATCTCTGTAACATCCCCTTAAAGGCCTGTACACACGATTATCGGCCAACAACGGTCGTACGACAGCCTTTCACCTGATAATCCGACCGTTAGTACGCACAATTCAACAGCCAATTTCCAATTATCGTCCAACAGAAGTTGTCTGTGAAGACTCAAAACCTTTTGTCTGCCAACTAGGCGTTGGCCAATTTTCGGCTCGTGTGTACAGAAGTTGGCCAAACAAGATGGAAGTGCAAACACGCATGCTCGGAATCCAGGAAGTGTTCGGTCGTGTAACCTGTGTCCGTAATTCACAAATCACAATCACCTGAACTTCCTTTTTATACGTTCGTAGCACGTCACTACGTTTGCCTTTGTCGGACGATTACTTGACTACCATCAGTACGCTAGACAAAACCATGGACAGCCAATTTGGACAAAAGTTGGATGTGCGGTCGTACGATAATCGGTGCGTGTGTACGTGGCTTAAGTTTACCAGCTACTGTGATGTAAAATGACCTACCTAAAAAAACAATTATGGTCAATCAGTTATGCTCCACAATATAAAATTGTAGATTGTAGAATGTGCAGGCAACTTCATGCCAATGGATACCCTTAGAACAGGGGGTCTCAAACTGGTGGCCCTCCAGCTGCTGCTGAACTACAAGTCCAATCATACCTCTGCCTGAGGGAGTCATGCTTGTAACTGTCAGCTTTGCAAAGCCTTATAGCAGTGTTCCTCAACTCCAGTCCTCAAGACCCACCAGCAGGTCATGTTTTAAGGATTTCCCTCAGATGAAACAGCTGTGGTAATTACTAAGGCAGTGAAACTGATCAAATCACCTGTACAAAATGATGGAAATCCTGAAAACATGACCTGTTGGTAGGCCTTGAGGACTGAGTTGAGGAACACTGCCTTATAGGACTTGTAGTTTTCCAACAGCTGGAAGGCCGCCAGTTTTTAGACCCGTGACTCATCAGACTAATCAGATCCTAAAAAGGTTTTTTCCATTTTGTTTACAAAAGATTTTATTGGAAGGTAGGTACAGAAAACATTGTAAGCATACAATATCAATAAAATTGAGATGCAATTAGGTAGGGAAAAAAAAAGATACAGATACAAAATGTTTGCAGGGTAACGTTGAAGAACAGTAGTGATATATGGGACGTTTGTAAAACATAGACATAGAAAAAAAAAGGGATGGATTAACGTAGAGTTAAAATAACTATAACATACGAATGTTACAAAAGACATGGATGGAAGGTTATTTTAGAAAACATTTGTTTTACCTTTTTTGGAAAAATCCTAGACTAATCAGACTACTCAGTGCCCAGATTTTTGACCGCCGGAAGGTCGACAACCTTTTGATGTTCAGGATATTCCGTCACAAGGAGTTGAGTCAGGAGTTCCGGATGGTTGTCCAGTACAAAAGTCCTAAAGGTAGTA
>BLSH010451033.1:8262-56049 GCA_018402905.1 Glandirana rugosa | reverse complement strand
TGAGCTGTATACTGTGTCCTGTGATGCTGAGCTGTATACTGTGTCCTGTGATGCTGAGCTGTATACTGTGTGCTGTGATGCTGAGCTGTATACTGTGTCTTGTGATGCTGAGCTGTATACTGTGTCCTGTGATGCTGCGCTGTATACTGTGTCCTGTGATGCTGAGCTGTATACTGTGTCCTGTGATGCTGAGCTGTATACTGTGTCCTGTGATGCTGAGCTGTATACTGTGT
Organism: Glandirana rugosa; assembly: GCA_018402905.1. Classification (NCBI taxonomy): domain Eukaryota; kingdom Metazoa; phylum Chordata; class Amphibia; order Anura; family Ranidae; genus Glandirana; species Glandirana rugosa. Next base: position 55,816 of record BLSH010451033.1, on the reverse strand, counting down.
CCTGTGATGCTGAGCTGTATACCCCTGACACAATATGTGGAATACAGGGGACGGAGTGGGTGGATTCTATAAGGGGTGGGGCTTATTAAAAGTAGGAGGGGTCAAAAGGAAGGACGGGGCCAAAAACTTCACCAGCCGCCACTGGTCACAAGGCAGGCTGGGGTCAGGGCAGGCAGCGATCAGACAATGATGAAGGAGAAGCCGGGTCAAGGTCACAGAAGACAGGTAACAGGATCACAGGTTTCAGGAACTCAGAAGCTGCAGACCAAACAGCAAAGTGTCAGTGCAGAAGCCTGGTTTAAATAGTCCTTCTGGCGCCAACGTTCCAACTGGTATCCAACGCGCGCATCGGTGCGCGAGTGCGCATGCGCGTGTGCTGGGACTAACGGATTGTTCCGTGGGCTTCCTGACACCTGTGGTTGGTACAGGTAGGTTGCGGATTGTGACAGTGCTCCTCCCCCACAAGGCATGCCCTTCAGGAACACAAAAGGACAGGACAGCCAGGATGACATCTATGGAAAGAGTGCACAAGTGCAGGAGCATGCACATCCGAGGCAGGAACCCAGGAATGATCTTCAACACTAGTCTTTCCAGTGAATCAAATATTCCACACAACCATGGCTTAATCTAGTATCTAAGATGTCCTCAACTACATATTCTTCTTCTCCATTTACAATAATAGGATCGGCAGTAGGTTGGAGCGAGAGGGACAAGGATCTGGGACAGCAGGCTTCAACAGAGAAGTATGAAAGACGGGATGAACCCTATAGGAATTAGGCAGACTCAATTTCATTAGAGCAGGAGAAATGATACATTCAATAGCAAAGGGTCCCACATATGTCGGTCCTGATTTTCAGGTAGGACATTTCAGTTTTAGGAACAAGGAGGACAACCATACTCGATCACCTGGTTGGTACTGAGGGCAGGATCATGGTGTCTGTCCGCACATGCCTTATAACTAATCCAGGCACAAGTTATGGTCTTCTTTAGTACTGAAAAGCTCTTCACAATTTCTTTTAAACGTTTATTAGCAGAAGGTACAGTATCAGCAACTGGGGATCCAGGCAACATAGTGGGATGGTAGCCAAAAATAGCATAGAATGGAGAGGAGTTAATGGAACTGTGGAATTGAGGATTATGCAAATTCTGCTAAATTAAGGTATGACTTCCAATCATCTTGAAGATAGGTTGTATAACATTGCATGGCAAGTAATGACATGCTGCGAGTGCGAGGACCCCTGCGGTTGGTACAGGTAGGCAGGGCTGGACTGGGACAAAAATTTGGCCCTGGACATCATCCAGACCAGCCCACTTTAATTTTGCAAGCATGCACAAAAACAGTATATAAACTATATGCAACTGCACAAAAAAAATAAGTAAAAACTTTCCACTGTAAGTATAAGCTTTTTTTTCAACCCTTTTTTAAAGAAAAATATGCATTCTAACATTATATGTATGGATGGGGATGGCTGAGTGTGGATGAGCATGGCGGAGCATGGATGAGATGGCTGAACGTGGATGAGGGTGGCTGAGCATGGATGGGATGGTTGAGTGTGGATGAAGATGACTGGGTGTGGATGAGGATGTTTGAGCGTGGATGGGATGTCTGAGTGTGGGTGGGTATGGCTGAATGTGGATGGGGATGGCTGAGCATGGATGGGATGGCTGAGCACGGATGGGGATGGTGGCTGAGTGTGTATGAGGCATGAGGATGGCTGAGCGTGGATGAGATGGCGTGGCAATCATTCATTATCACTGGAAGTCTGACACTACTCAGTGTAAGCTTAGTGCTTACTTGCTGGTTCTAGTGGTTCCTCCTCCATGGTTCCTCTTTCTCTCATCCCACCTCCGGCTGTGAGTGACATCATGCTGCCAGGATGGGTCTACAAAGCGCCTTATGGGGAGACTGGATTCTGGAGTGAAGAGGGAGTGGTGGCGCTTACAGTTATGATGGCTGGTGCGGTGCTTGTGCCGGGCGCAGGAGTGCACTCGGCACATTGTTAGAGTGACACATACACACGGCGTAAGGATGTACAAAGAGAGACACTTGCGGTGCAGGCTACTGTGAAGCACTGCCTGCCTGGCACTTCACCTGCACCCCCTCCTCCCTCAAGCAAATTGTACCACCCAGCCCAGGGCACCCTCACCTTCATTGTACCAGCCCGGCCCTGCTTTAGACAGTACAGCAGTACACGATTGCAGACTGCCAGCAGTGAGAGCTGGCGGTGCAGAGGATGGTCTATGTGAACAGCTTTAACAAAAAAGAAAAAATGCTGCGCCAAACCCCTACTTGCTAATATATAGGGAAGGCTCCCGTATATATATGTGATATAGTTATAACCAGTAGCCAACACAAACACTGTTGAACGCAATGTAATTACAATATAAAAAAATGGTGTAGCGCTGATAAAAAGTCCATTCAATATTAGATCATAATGTTGTTTCTTAACATCAAAAGGAGTTTCAGTCCTGATATATGCACATTCCTAAAGTCAGAGATGGTGATAGATAGTGAAGAGACCGCCACCGTCACCGCACACACGGACTCTTACCCCCTCAGGTGGACCCTTATTACAGGGGTCTTTATGCGCACGCGTCAAAGGGTTAATGTGTCTTTCAACGGACCACTATCTCCTCCTGCTCCGCTCTCAGCAATGCATGTAACCAAAGAAACAATCCATAGTGCAGTATGCATAGACAAAAGAATTTATTTTAAGCCCCCTGACGACGTCAATGTGTGACGAAACCGGTAGGGGAGGGGCTACCCGTACGGACGGAACAGTGAACGAGGAACATACAGCCATCTAGGATGTGGGAAGTGCTGGACGCTTACTACTACCAATTTTAAAAGGCGTATTTCTGTCTGAGGACATGTGAGTGTAAAATTTTAAGCTTAAAATAAATTCTTTTGTCTATGCATACTGCACTATGGATTGTTTCTTTGGTTACATGCATTGCTGAGAGCGGAGCAGGAGGAGATAGTGGTCCGTTGAAAGACACATTAACCCTTTGACGCGTGCGCATAAAGACCCCTGTAATAAGGGTCCACCTGAGGGGGTAAGAGTCCGTGTGTGCGGTGACGGTGGCGGTCTCTTCACTATCTATCACCATCTCTGACTTTAGGAATGTGCATATATCAGGACTGAAACTCCTTTTGATGTTAAGAAACAACATTATGATCTAATATTGAATGGACTTTTTATCAGCGCTACACCATTTTTTTATATGTGAACAGCTTTACCCCGGATGCCTGCATACTTAGATGTGCCTCTTTTAATCATCAACCATGTGAGTTGCAAAATGTTGTACCTTCATTAAATGTAACCATATTGCTACACTTAGAGGCTCCTCTTTTCTCTTTTATACCTCCTGCTGGATTTTGCTTCTAATCCCCTTGTGGAGGCGGCCAGTTGTGGATGGACATTTTATGGTTACACAACCAATCACATTGCTATAATCATTTTATATAGACTGATGGACTTATGAATACATGGTTGTGGAGCAAATCATCTGAATTTCCAGTATTTCTTATGGGGAAATTCACTTTGATATATGAGTGCTTTAGATTACAAGCATGTTTCCGGAACAAATTATGCTCACAATCCAAGGTTTTACTGTATACGGAATCCAAGCTACCTCAAATAGAATTTTTTCCCCCTTTTTTTTTTACAACATACTTCATCCTTCCCAGTCTCAGTATCAAAAGTTCCTAGACTTTTTATAACTTCCATACCTAAAACCCTTATTACCCTTATTAAGAAAAAAAGAAAAAAGGAGGAAAAAAAAAAGGGAGTTGTTCCCTCTCCTCTCTCCCTCCCTCTCCCCCCCTCCTTCCTCCCCTCCTTTAAAAAAAAAAAGGAGGAATCACCCCTAAAGTGTTTTTGTACCCTATTTCCCTTAATCCCCCCAACGCAGTACTACCATATTACCCTTCAGAATGTATCTACATTCAACTCCAACAATGTAAAAAAAAAAGGGGAGGGCGGGGGGAGAATTGTGATTGTGTTCCCCATATCTCCTATTGCACCCTGTGCAACAATGCAATAATGCAATATGACCCTACAAAACGTGCCCCCATTTGCCCCAACCATATAAAGAGTGTAGTGTAAAAAAGGTGCAGAAGAAAAAAAAATGTTTCATTGAGGGAGAGGGTCAATCCCCCCTACAGTGTTTGTGTACCCCATTTCCCCTATTTCACCCAATGCCATACTGCCATGTTACCCTACAAGACGTGCCCACATTCAACTCCATCACTGTAAAAAGGGAAAAAAGTGTATTGTGTTCCCCATATCTCCTATTGTACCTCACGTAATAGTGCAATATTGCCCTATGAAACGTGCCTGCATTTGGCCCTGTCCCTATAACAAAGTGCGGTGTGTTAGGGAGTGTAGACAAAATAAAAAAAAAAAAATAATAAAAAAAAAAAAAGGAAGCCAACAGCAAACCATGGCACAACCTCGTATCTGAGAGGAAGGAAAAAAAAAAAGAGAAAGAAAAAAAAAAAAGGGAAGGATGGGGCGGGGCTAAGGGGGGAGAGAAGAAGGGAGGGGAAAAAAAGGTGGAAAAAAAAAGGGAGGGGGGAAGAAAGAAAAAGGGCCAAGGGGGAGACAACAGGAATGGCATGAGTCAATGCGGCCCTACCAATCTATATTGGAGGATACCTCTGTTTGCCATGGGATTTCTTGCCTTTTTAATCTATTTGATCTCAGACTCAATTTGCTCCCATATTGCCCATATATTTTTAAATTTCTCTTGTTGATTTTTAACCAGGTGGACCCATCTTTCTGCTTCCTTTAATTTATTCACCTCTCTTTTCCAGTCCAACACCGTTGGACATGTACTCTGTCTCCAGAACTTTGGAATTAATGATTTCGCTACATTTAATAAGTGTGGAGTTATATTTTTCTTATACGCCTTGCTGGACATAGGTGTCACATGAAATTGTAACAGGGAAAAATTTATCGGGTCTCCGTCATCCTCTCGATCCATGGGGCAATTCCCTCCCAAAATGACCTAATCTTAGGGCACCCCCACCATAAATGGAGATATGTGCCCTTCTGTTTATACCCTTGCCAGCAGCTGTCATCCCTAGTCAGCTTCATCTGCGCCATCTTGGTTGGGGTTCGATACCATCTAGCCAGAAATTTATATGACATTTCCTGCGTCCGTGAGTTTATTGAGGTGGCATGAGTAGATTCAATAATTTTCTAAATTTCTATTGGTGAGAAGGTATAGTTCACTTCCTTCTCCCATTCTTTTATATAGTAAGGGGTTGTTATACTTTGACTGTTAAGGACCAGTCTGTACATCTGGGACAGTGAGTGCCTACTTCCATTGGAGCCCTCACATAATGCCTCGAATGTGGTCAGCGAATCTGCCGTCCTCACTCGGGGCCTTATTTTATTTAAAAAATCTGCTATTTGATAGTATCGCCGGGTCGCCATTAGTATATTCCCCATTATTTGGATCATGTCCGTCAGTGCTAACAAAGTCCCCTGAGGGGCGAGTCTGACTCATGTTACCTCTCCCACTGCCTCCCAGGATCCAAAGTAGCCTTTCTCTTCTGGTGGAAACCACGGAAATCCTCTTAATGGAGCCAGGAGAGATGTCCCTGGTGCAAGCTTCCCTAATGTATTCATTCTGTCCCATACCCTCAGGGTATTGCCCGATAGCGGGGACACCCATTCCACAAGACCTCTAGCATTGGCTAGGATCCAGGGGGCTCCTGCCAGGTCCCATGCTGCCATTATTTTCTCCACAGCTACCCATTGTTTACTTGGTGTCCTGGCATCAATCCAATATACGCACTAAGGCCATTGCCTTGTAGTTCAGCGCTATATCGGGGAGTCCTATTCCCCTCATCCCTTTGTTCCTACGTTACAGGTCGTAAGCTGTCCTGGGGCACTTATCTTTCCAAATGAAAGTTAAAAACATCCTCCTGATCCTTTTAAAAAATTTCTGGGGCAGCGCTATAGGGACTGTCTGTAGCAGATATATTATTTTAGGTAACATGACCATCTTAAGAGCACTCACTCTCCCAAACCACGTCAGTATATGGTCCCTCCAACCCTGAATATTCCCTTCTATATTTTTTAGCAAGGTGCCGTAGTTGCACTCATATAATGCTTTTATATCTGGGGTAATGTGGGCGTAAGGACATGTTGACGTAGCGTTCCTGATTCCCGGAACCCCAGGCAGAGACAGAGGAGAAGCCGCAATCTCAACGGCCAAGCCTGCAGCCTCTCCTAAGCCCCTCTCCAGCCGCCCTCAATCCTATAGCCGCCCTCAGTTGCTCTCAGCATCGCTCGGCCATCAGCCAAGCAGGAAGCAAACTATGCCGGCCCATCACAGGGCCAACTCGCAGCCGCCGAATGAGGGGAGGAGTCGGGCTCCGAGCCTACCTGACCCACCAGGCGTTGGATGTAAGTCCAAGCAGGAAGAGGACAGAGGAGACCGCAGCCCAAAGCAGAGGCACCCCCGCAGCAAGCTGTGAAGCAGGGACAGGGATAAAGGGATGTGCTGGCGGGAGAGGATCACCTGGGCCTGTCAGTGATAATGGTGGCAATGTGGATAAGAGGCCGGGAGCAGGCTGAGGAGCAGCAACCCCACACCAAGAGCCTCCAAGAGCTGGGACTTCAACAGAGGAGAAGGACCTTGGCACCCGGAGAAGCGGGGTGCTGGAAGGTGAGAACCCGTTTCCTACTGTTAAGGGGCATTCAGTGGCATTCAGTGGCAGCCAGTGTGGATAGTTCTATTCAGGAGCAGACACACTTGAAAGCTGGGGGAAATATGGACACTGAGGAGCCTAGTAATGGACCGGGATCCCCCGACCCATTGACTTTTGAAAAAAACAGTATGGCGCAGAGCTTGGGAGGTACACTTAGTGGAAATAAGGACTGCTTATGGGAAGTAAATCCTGGAGAGCCTGGAGGGGTAATACAGAACAAATACAGAACAAAAGCCCAAGACAGGTCAATGGACAGACAGGCCCCATAACAGAACAGACCACACCGGAGGCTGACTGGGACTTAAAGGAACACATAAAAGCTCTCCCTACAAAAACAGACATTCAACAGATGATGAGAGCAGTAGAACAATCATGTAGGCAAATGGCTCAGGAGATGAGAGAGGACATAATGACCCTGGGCTACAGAGATGGAAGGAGATGGAAGGAGATGGAAGCTGGACAAGATGGCCTGACGCCAGCCATTGCTGACATGCAGGATAGTATGAAACAACACGAGTAGGCACTGAACTCTTTTTTCAAAAGATAGGATGGACAATTTTGAAAACAGGGAAAGCCGGCAGAATATACGTATACGTGGGGTGCCTCAGACAGTACGGGTGTCAGAACTAACTCACATAATACAACAAATCTTTGGTCAAATTTGGGAGATGCAGGACCAGGGGTGATTGAGCTATACAGAGTACACCAAATAGGCTCTCAAACAGCGGGTGATGCGGACAGACCAAGAGATGTTATGTGTAAACCCCACAAATACTCAATGAAAGAGGCCATTATGAGTACAGTGCGAGGAAGAGAGGATGTAGAATTGGGTAGGACTAAGCTTAAGCTCTTTGCCGACCTGTCACAGCATACTTTTTTTTTTTTTTAAAGACATTTTATTGAAGTTTTTCAGTCAATACAGATAAATAATGCATAGATTAACAGCAAAATTGTCAGCTAGATATCTTGAGAGATATGCCATGAAGTTTAACATGGTATTTAACTACAGAAAATACAGAGAATACTTGCGGGAGCTGGGTGTATAATAGTGGGCGGGGGGGGACAGAAACAAGGGGGGGGGACAGAGGGGGGGTTGTCCAGGTGTCCATAGTCCAGCAGTACAGTTGCCAGGTCAGGTGTACATATCCAGGCTCATGAAGGGGGGTTAGAGTGAACATCAAGAGTGCTGAAATTGGTAAATGTTTTAAGTGGAATTGTTCATCCGGAGCTCAGGGGGAACAGGTGGTCTAGCCAGGAAGGCTTATGTCGTAGAGTCACGCATTGGAGGGGGGCGTGAGGCTTGATATTGGCTAGTCATATTTGTTGCGGGGGGGTTATCATCAAATTTATGTTTTAGGGACATAGGGACTGTGGAGTCTTCCGGAGGGAGATATCCGATGAACCCACCCCATTTATGATAGAAGCGATTTGTGGTGTGTTGCATCGAGGGAGGCAACTTAGATTGAGACAACCCAAGATCCAGACTCTCTTTTTTTAAGAGAGTCAATAGTTCCTGTTGGATTGATTTAGTTGTGGGAGGATTGGGAGAGACCCAATGTCTGAGGAAGGCTCTCCTGGCGACCATGTAGAAAGTAAGAAGCCATGGTAAATTATCCTGAATCGTCTTAAGGTGGGGGTTGCGGGGAAGTTCTGTGAATGAATGATGCGATCCAAATAGAAGCAACTGCAAGTCTCCATGGGGTTGTAGTCCCATTACTGACGCTGCCAGCTGTTCAGCTTGCCTCCAGAAGTGTGAAATTCGGGGACAAGACCAAAGCCTGTGTAGAAGCGAGGGTTGGGGTTCAGTGCACCATGGGCAAGTTTGTTTGGTGATGTCGTTGCTGCTTCTCTGGTAGGGAGCATATGCTCGGTGCATGATTTTAAATTGTTGCTCTCGCCAAAACTTGTTGGTGATAAATGTCCTGGTCAGGTTGTAACCCCGAAGTATGTGGGTGGGGGCGTCTGCAAGACCCAAGTCTTTATTCCAAGCAGCAAATAGACTGCCCTGAAGAGGTTTGGCAGCTGCGGAAGAGAGCGGTTTATATAGGTGTGAGATTTTGTAGGTTTGTAATTCCGTGAATGCATCCGTTAGAGAAGACCTAAAACGCTCTGTTTTTTGTGGACATAGCTTGGTTGCAAAGTTGATCGCTTGACAGGCAAAGAGGTGGTGATGGGGGGACAGGTTAAATTTGTTTGCTAAACTTGCAAAAGGGATCGGAGAGCCTGATGTAGTGTCGAACAGCTGGAAGAAGCGGGTGAGGCCCTATGCAGTCCACCCATTAAAGGTGGGGTTTTGAAGTGCCTGCGGAAAGAGGGGATGACCCTTAATTGGTAAATGGTTGGAGATCAGGTGTGGGACCCCTAGCCTTTTCCTTATCTCCCTCCAGGCTATGACAGTGTCTTTGATAAGTTGTATTTAATCGATGATGGGAGGAGTTTAGGTTCACAATGGAGTAGAGCCGCAAGGTCAAAGGGGGCCACCATTTGGGTTTCAAGGTCGTAGTTAGAATAATGGGAATTATGTGTAATCCAATCCAGGCCAGATCTTAAGAGGCAAGACAAATTGTATAAACGTGTATTCGGCATGTTTATTCTGCCTTCGTGTTTGGGTAGAAACAGTTTCGGGAGTGCAATTTTGGGTTTGCGGTTTTGCCAAATGAATTCAAATACAGCTCCATGGAGCTTTTGAATGTCAAGGTGTTTAAGTAGGAGTGGGATGGTTTGGAGCGGGTATAGAAGTTTTTGAAATGATACCATCTTATAAAGGTGACAGCGGCCAAAAAAAGAGAGCGGGAGGTTCATCCAGCTGTCTAGTTGGTTTACTAATTTGGTTACCACTGGAATGAAATTAAGCTGATAGAGTGAATGCGGAGTTTTACCCATCTTTATCCCTAGGTACGTTATGTGATTGCGGGCAATTTGGAAAGGGGAGTTGATCGTCCATGAGGGGCGACGGGCATGAAAGAGAGGTAGTATTTCGCTTTTTGCAAAGTTTATCTTAAAGCCCAGAACACTGTCTGAAGTGAGTAAAGATTTGTTGTATGCAAGGGATGTCTGACTGGGGGTCCGAGGTGAATATCAGCACATCATCAGCAAACATTGCAGTTCTGAGTTCAGTAGTGCCCACTTTGACGCCGTGAAGGTTGGGATGGGAAAGGAGGTATCTGGACAGGGGTTGCAAGGCCAGATTAAACAGAACGGGGGATAGCGGGCAGCCCTGCCTTGTACCCTTGTGTAAAGTGATTCTATCTGATATGTGTCCAGCCGCTATGACTTGCGCGAAGGGGCGAGCGTACATGGTCAAAACTAAATGCACGATCGGGCCTGTGAAACCGAATCTCTCAAGGACCAGGCGCAACCAGTGGAAGCTCACATTGTCAAACGCTTTTTCAGCATCTAGCGTTACTATCACGTTCTCCGAGGCCCACCCAGTCCCAGAGAGCTCCAGAACCGCAAGGACCTTTCTGATATTCGAAATTGCTGAATGACCTTGCGTAAAACCTGCTTGGGTAGGGTGTATAATAATGGGCATTATGGATGCCAATCTACGTGCCATGATTTTTGAGAGCAATTTTGAGTCCAAATTTAGCAGAGAGATTGGACTCTGTGGGATTTTTATCTTTTTTGGGGATGAGTTTGATATATACCTGATACCCAGAAGGGAGATACGGGGCACCATTCAGTATGTGTTGAAAGACTGTGGCAAGTGTGGGTGAGAGAGTGTTAGCGGTCAGCTTGTAAAATTCTGAAGTGATGCCGTGTGGGCCTGGGGCTTTGCCAGGGATAGGGATTTTATTGCCTGTGTAATTTCTTATGGAGTGATTTGGGCATTCAGACTGGCTAGTTGGTCTTGGGTGAGCGAGGGAAGAGCTATTTGGTCTAGAAACCATAAAGCCGTTGGTTCATCAATAGTGTAAGGACCATTGAGGGAGGCATAAAATTGTTCTAACACTTTGTTTATCCCTGTAGGGGATGTGATAAGATTTCAATGGACATCTTTCAGCGCAGCTATGTGTGAGGGAGTGTGTCCGCCCTTGCATAGCCGTTCCAAGAGCTTTCCAGGTTTATTTCCATATTTGTGGAAGTAAAGATCGTGCATCTTTTCCTGTTCCTCCTACCACAAGTCAAATAATTCTCCCTCGAATGACTGCCTTTCCCGCTTCCCAGAGTAGGTTAGGATCAGAAGTGTGAATTGCATTTGTGTCATTGTAATCTGACCATGTGTCTTGGAGTATCCTACTAAGAGTTTGATTGTGGGCTAGATAGGAAGGGAAATGCCAGATTTTCACTGGATTTGGGTTGGCCAGGCCTGGGATCTCTATCGATACGGGAGCATGGTCAGAAATGGCGATGTCCAAAATAAGGGGGGAGGCAGTATATTTCGGCGAATTGGCCAAAATGTAGTCAATGCTGGAGAGGGAGTTGTGTGGAGGGGAGAAGAAAGTGAATTCCCTGCCTGTTGGGTTAGCCTGTCTCCAGATGTCTATCAGGTTTAGGCCTTCTACAAAAGTTGCCATAGGGGTCTCGGGGGGCGGCCACTGTCGAGGATGGCTACTACAAGACTTGTCCTCTATAGGGTTTATCACCTGTTTGAAGTCTCCATCGAGCAGAAGAGGGATATGAATGTGGGGAGCTAGGATGGATGTAAGAAGTTGAAAAAATTGTTTATTGGGCGCCTTGGGGGCGTAAACATTGCACAGGATCCATTCCCATGTGCCTGTCTTCAGCTTGGCTACAAAGATTCGACCATCTTGGTTTGTGTGTATCGGGGCTACTTCGCAGGGGAGAGACTTATTAATTAGAAGCAGGGTTCCCGCCTTACCTCTGCTAGCAGATGAACCTATTACTTGTCCGACCCATAATTTGCACATGCGGTGATAGTCTGCAGATAGTAGGTGTGTTTCTTGGAGGATTGCCATGTCAGCATGTAATCGCTTTAAGTGCCTGAGGACTGCCTGTCACGTACCTGACGGTGGAGTCTGTCTTGTGCAGGGAACAACCGCTCTTGCGCACCCGATTCAAGGACCCCTGGTAGTGGGGACAGAGGCCCAAGAGTGCGGGATGGCACGAGGGCTGGAGGGTCACCGATGATGTAGCGAAGCTCCAGGAGGCGTGCAGGTAGAAGGATGGTCGTTCAGGCTGGGTCGGCAACGGGCAGGCAAGAAGGTACAAAGGATCAGGCAAAAGAGTAGTCAGAGTCCAAGCAAGGTTCGTTACACGGGCGGGCAGCAAAGGTACACAGGAGCAGGCAATCGGATGGTCTTGGGTAGCCGGGGTCGGAGCAGGTAGCAGACAACAGGTCGGGACAAGCCGGGTCAAACAGGAGGCAGAACAACACAGGAACAGGTATCAGAGGCTGGGGCTCACAGGTCGGGAACGCTGTAGAATGAGCAGCACCTGTCTCCAGGGCCTCCAGGTTTAAATAGGCCCGTTTGGTGCCGTTTCCGGCACAGGAGCGCGTGAACGCGCACGGGAGCGCGCACCACCGCGGAAATGTCTAAAAACAGCAAAACTTGTTCCTTTTCCTAACACTGCCATTCGCTTCTGGGGGGAACACAGGCCTTTAACATTCCAGGAGATCACTTTCATGTTATGGGTTTATGGAAAATGGATGTAAAGGAAGGGGGTATGTGGCTTAAATACGTGAGATTGCCTCGAAACGCCTATTGATGGGGTTTGGCTCCCTGTTAGTAAACAAGTGCCTGTAAATGTCTTGCGTCTTGGATCTGGACCAATACAAGGGGAGGGGAGATTGACCCAACAGGGGTCTGGAGGGCAAAAGGGGGAAGTATACATTTCTGGAAGTCCATACTCCTCTTTTTTCCTCATGTGACCTTGCCACCTGTGACAGTGTTACCGGGAGGATAGAGATGCCTGCCCGCTTAGCGGAATAGTACCATGTATCTGTAGGGCGCACATCCTGAAAGATAGAAGGCAATATCAAAAATCATGCCTAATGAGCAGGTATTCTCCTTGCAGTAAGGATGAGGCAGGACGGAGGTCCGGTAAACATTCCAAAGTTATGCTACAGTTTGCAACCTTAAGTGCAATGTACAGTCTTGAATACAAATGCCAACCATGGCAACCGAAACAAAAACATGGGGCAATCTCAGTACCTTAGATAGGACCTCGGGACTGCTAAAGGTAGTTGAATGGGAAAGAGATTGTTCCCTTATCCACAGGATTAGCATCGACATCAGGCGCAGAGGAGATTGCAAAGTGTGGGAGGGAGACTCGAACTGGAAAGAGATAGTCTATTAACCAACCTTGGAGCCTGGATAGGCTGTTTATTCCAAACCCATGATCTTAGATCGACGGAACCTCTTTAGAGGGTCTTTCCTGGGACTACGTTGATCCCGAGGCACCGAGGACTGTGGATGAGAGGTCTCGGTTGTATCCATTGGGATATGAAGGTAAGCTTGTAGGTATTGGGAGGCTTCCTCAGGGTGGGTGAAAGATTTCTGATCGCCCTGCTGACTTGTGAAGCGGAGGGTTGCAGGATATCCCGAGAATTTGATTCCCTTTTGATAGAGTGCTTGACATATTGGCTGGAAGGCCTTCCTTCTGCGTGAAACTTCTTGTGAATAGTCTGCAAAGACTAAGGGCTTGTGGCCGTCTATTTGGAGTGCTTTGGAATTGCGGTAAGATCTCAGGATTTGCGACTTGTCCATATAATTCAGGTATCGGACTAAGATGGGCCGAGGCGTGCGTCTGTCATTAGATGGAGTGCCGAGACGGTGGGCCCTTTCCACTACGCACAAAGATGACATTCCTAGTGCATTGGGGATTCATTTGCTGCAGAGATCATTTAAAGAGTCTGCGTTGAAGGACTCGGGCCGGCCAACAATCCTCAGATTGTTGCGTCTCGAGCGATTCTCGAGGTCGTCTAGCTTTTCTAGGAGGTATTGCTGTGTGTTCTGCGTCTGTTGTTCAAAGGAGCGGAAATTGTGCAGTTCGTCTTCTACATCAGACGTGCGGAGCTCTAGGTCGGTCAGGCGCTTGGTGTGGTCCCCTAATTCCTTGCGCAGTTGAGCTATTCCGTTCGCCATGACATTGTCCACAGCGGCTGTGATGGTGGGCAGTATCAAGGCTGCAACTGCCTGGGCCAGGCCTGCGTACTGGTCTTCAATGATCAGTGGTGCAAAAACGATCAGATTTTTCGTTACGGAAAGATCGTTCGTTTCAACAGCCACGGTCGGACCAACAGAGGTGGAGGCGCTCGGAGGTGCGGCCACCATGTTGGCCTCGTGTAGCGCTGAGGGAGCCGGGTCTGAGCCTGGAGATGTGTCAGTCTGCTGGGGCCCATGCCTGGTTAATTCCTGAGCGCGTCGCCCCAAAAGTGAAGGTAGGGGGTCGGTGCGGGCGGTATATTTGCAGACTTGGAAGCTCTCACTCGTCCTCACATGAAGGCACCGGAACCGGAAGTCACAGCGTACTTTGATGCAGAGACGAATGGTCAAGCCCCTATTGGAGGCGATGCGAGCAGCAGATATCTCATACCGTGGGGATTTCCTTTCTGCTTAAAAGCATCATGCAATGGTAAAAAGGCAATATTAAAAAACAAAGGATGACCTACCGCATCTTGCAGAAACACTGGAGCTACCGTTGGTGGATTTTATGGACTGGAGGCTGAGTGCCAACAAGCAACTAATACAATGCCCTGAGCGCTGGCAGAAAGTGCTATCTAAAAATATACTGCAATTGTAACAGGACCGGGCAGAGGGGAGAGACAGATCGATTAGACCACACTGAGGGTCAACAAGAGGGGGCACTCTTAACATAAGGAACTAGTGGGAGTAAAGAAACTGGGAGGCCTCCTTGCCCCCCATGGGTGGTTCATGCTTAGCATTTTGTCTACAGAGTGGAGCACGGGACCTGCTATAGGCCCCTGTTTTCCCCACCGGACGGTTGGCTCCCCTTCTTTCTCCTTTTTTCTAATGGGTCCTGCCTGGGGAGGGAAGAAGGTGCTTGGGGATAGGGATTAATCACCTGTGTAATTGGGAGAGTGTTTTTTTTTCTGTGTTTGCCCACCAGTAGGTCGGTCCCATTGGACGGGACTAGTTTTTTTTGCCCTCGGCAAAGGGTAGGGGGTTCCGGGGGAGGCTGGATAACAGCTGCCTGGATCCCCTCCCAAAATAGTTAGGTAAGATTGTAATATGAATGGTATGAGAGAGATGGGGAGCGTGTGTGAGGGGAGGAGGGGGTTCCTTTTTTTTTCTTCCCTCTCACCTTCCATTTTTTCATAGGGGAGAGGAAAAAAGGGAGAATACAGGACAGACTGGAGCAACTCCACAGGATCAAAAGCTGAGATATATGTCAAAAGTAAAAAAGAGTCATGAACAGATTAATAAAGGTAGTGTCTTATAATGTAAGAGGTTTGGGATTGCAGTATAAAAGGGGACGACTCTGGTGTGAACCGCCTTGCAGTGGAAGTGATATTCCTGCAGGAGACGCACTTCACGACAGAGTCTTTCCCCCGACTGCCCCTGCAAGTGTATGATAAGTGGTATCATGCGGTATCACCCATTGCGAGGGCTAGGGGGGTGACGATCGCAGTTAAAAGGTCTTTGCTCTCTCTCTCCCTTAGACACGCAGATAGACCGAGAGGGACCTTTTCTTTTTATAAAGGGGACTATACAGGGCCAGTACTATACGTTCGCCTCTGTATATGCCCCGAATCCCCGAACCACGAATTTCCTGTGTAAGACACTGAAGAGACTTGATGATTTTAGGGCAGGGTGCTTGGTATTAGCAGGGGATTTTGATATTGTGCTGGATCCGAGCCTAGATACTTCATCCGGTAAATCCTCGCTATCCTTCAAAGTGATTAAACATGTGAAACAAGGGTTAAGATCGCTACACTTAGTGGACTGCTGGAGGGTGCTACATAGGAAGGAAAAAGACTATAGCTACTATTCTAAAACACACAACACATATTCCTGATTGGAATTGCTGTTGGTTGATCAGTATCATCTAGGGAATGTTTTAGCGGCCACTATCGAATCCATTACAATATCTGACCATGCCCCGATTACGGTGTCATTGCGTCCTCTCCATGCTATACAAAGGGAGAGGACGTGGAGACTAAATGAAGCGTTGCTGGATAGGGAGCATGTGGTTGAGGCGGTGACACAAAGGCTGGTGTCCTACTTCGAAATAAATACAACAGAGGAAGTATCAAGACGGGTAATATGGGAAGCCCATAATGCAGTAATTAGGGGGGAACTAATAGCCCATGGTTCACGCATTAAAAAGGAGAAACAGAAGGAAATGGAGGAGATACTGGGGAAAATACACGATCTGGAAACCAGACATAAGGTATTGGCTAGCGGAGGGGTAACCCAGAAACTAGAGGAGTTAAGAGAGGAGTTATCCAAGCATTTAGATCAAAAAATTAGGGAAAGAGGAAGATATTTTGCTCATCGGCTGTATGAACAAGGAAACAAGTGTGGACATCTATTGGCTAGACAATTACATACAATAAAAAAACAACAAGATTCTTGTCATGTGCATAAGCTGCATAGCACTAACGAAGAGATAATGAACACTAAGTCAATAGCAGCAGAATCCATCGTTTCTATGCAGATTTATATAATATTCCAATATCTGGTGAGAAGGATAAGGAGAAAAGGTTGGAAAGGATCTGAGAATATCTTAAAGAAAGCCACCTGTCAAAGATACCGGTAGAAGTAACAGAGGGATTAGAGAGGGATTAGAGCAGCCTATCACCACTGAAGCAAGATAATTCTAACAACCCAATGGGGAAAAGCCCGGGGCCAGATGGCCTAACGAACACTTACTATAAAAAAAATGATCTTGCAGCTAGTGGGGCCCTTAAGTGACCATTTTAATCACTTTACAGCATCCAACCCGCTACCCCTGGAGGCACTGCTGGCATATGTGACGGTCATACCAAAAACTGAAAGATCTGCGTCACTGTGCCAACTACAGACCCGTCTTTCTCCTTAACTCCGATACCAAACTGCTGGCCAAGGTATTAGCACTTCGACTGCAAGATCATATAGCGAGTCTAATCCACCCTGATCAAACAGGCTTTATGAAAGGCCGTGAGGCCCGAGACAACACAGTAAGAGCACTTAATGTTCTCTACTGGTCCCAAGCTGATCCAGAGAGGGCCGCAAGGGTGATACTGTCTATGGATGCCGAAAAGGCATTTGACAGGGTGGATTGGACTTTCATGGGCAAGGTGCTGAGAGAGATGGGCCTGGGAAAATGCATGATGGACTGGATTTTGGCCCTATATGCGGATCCCAAGGCAAGGGTGAGAGTTAATGGTACAGTCTCAGAGTACTTTATTATAAGAAACTGGACCAGGCAAGGGTGCCCTTTGTCACCCCTGATATTTGCAATGATACTGGAACCCCTTCTTAATAAGGTACGGAGGAACCCAAAGATAGTAGGGATTGGAATTTGGGGAGAAGTAACATAAGGTCTCCACGTATGTGGATGACCTTCTGGTCTATCTCTCAGCGCCTAGGACAACACTACCGGTCTTGATGTCGGAGGTAAATAGATTTGGGGACCTCTCTGATTACCAAATCATTTGACAAATCCTTGTTATTCCCTATACATGTACCAGCCAAGGAAGTGCCTCTCATAAAACAAGCATTTCCTTTTATATGGAGAACAGATGCCCTACCGTATCGGGGAGTATATATTACCCCAAATAGAATTAGACCAGCACACAATCCCAGTGGACTGATGGAAGAACAAACATATTTACAGAACAAGTCGGTTGGCATCTATAATGAGAGAATACCTACCTATAATAGATATCAACTGCTGTATACTGTAACTCCTCAGTAAGAACCCCCAAGAAGGGAATACCAAAACAGCACTAAGGTTTTCAGTAGGGTATATCAACAAAGACTTCCAGGAGGGCACTAAGTAAACTTTGGAAGGAGTTGGAGAGAACAAAGAGAAAATGAAGGGGAACAGAAGGGAATACTCAGACAAAAAAAAAAGTTTAAAAATACCAACAGAGAATTTGAAGAAACGAAGGAGAAGAACAAAGAGAGGATGTAGGGGGGTCAGCATAAAAAGAAGATGAGAATCTTAGAGGAGGGGGTGTTTAATCAAATTATTTTATATATTTGCTTATTTGCACAGAAGATAGAACATTATTTAAATACATGTTTTTATAAGTTTAACTGCTTGCCACCTGCCCACAGTAGTTATAGTGCAGGCAAGCGGCACAGCCCCACCGAAGTACTGTGCTTTTGTCAGCAGGTCCCAGCCAATGATTCATGAATGAGACCTGTTGATTGGCTGTGTCCCTGTGTTTAAAAATATACAGGCTCTGTATACTGATCAGTGATCTGGCTGTTTCTTTCCCTGCAAAGCAGAGAGAAAAAACAGCCAGGTAGCAAAGTAAAAGCACACATTACAAATTGTTTGGAACATATTTAACCCCTTGTTTGCCTCTAGATGTTAACCCCTCCCCAGCCATTGTGTCATTAGTACAGTATTAACATTGATCACTATATTAGTGTCACTAGCGATGTCAGTGTCAGTTAGTGCCAGATTGCCTGTCAACCTAAGTCGCTGATCACCGCCATTACAGTATAGCAACTACAGCTGTGTAAATTCCCGTATATATACACCATAGTTTACAGATGCTATTACTTTTGAATGAACCAATTAATATACACTTTTGGGATTTTTTTTATAATGATATGTTTTACAACAGAAAGTAGAAAATATGTGCATGGTTTAGCACAGAAATTGAAGACACAGTAAGCAGTGAAGTTTATTTTTATTTTTTTATTTCATTATATTTTAATAATGAAATAACACAAACAAATCATAGGTTTTCTAGCAAGTTTTATTCAGGTTTACACAGTGCATAGCTTTTAAGGTATAGTGCTATATCAATTTGTATGTGACATGGCATTACTGTAAAATGGTGGAGCTCCAAAAAAATGGGTAGGTCCTTTCAGGACACATATTTTAAATGTTTCTCAACTCTTCAGAAGTACCAAGAAGCATTTAGCTATTGCTGGGGTTACTGGAAGCATTCCAACACTTAAGATAATGACCAAAGACTTCCAATTCATGTAAGGATGGTGAAGTTTCAGGGCACCATTCCACCAACACATGATGTAAAGATATAATATTTTACAGTTCCATTGACACTGGCTATGTTGGTTTGTGAAATAAAGTACAACTGAGATTCATTTTTGGGTATATAGAAACTCTCCCAGTACAGGAATCAGATGCAGAATACAAAAAAAGGAACAAGAGACAATTAGGTAAGGTTCATCGGGTCCATGTTATTGCAGTGAGTGCTGATAGCATATCATGATGGAGCTGATTGGATCCCTGGTGTGACATCTAGTCTATGCTTTAGGCCTCATTAGTCCACCTCCTGGCACTGCTTGTATGATTTTGCCTGACATGGGGCATAATGATAAAAATATCAAGATATACTTTGGAACAAGAGAAAGAAAGCTGATATAGCTGTATTATTAAGAGGAAAACTGTCTAATACTGTTGGATATGTTTAATTCACACAATTGAAACCAACGTTTGTATATACTGTATATAAGACTGCTCAAGATAACATCAGGAACCTGCTCTGAAACAGGGCATACAAGGATTTGTATGAATGAATATCTATAATGCTTTTTTTAATATGCAAAAT
This sequence comes from Glandirana rugosa, assembly GCA_018402905.1. Lineage (NCBI taxonomy): Eukaryota > Metazoa > Chordata > Amphibia > Anura > Ranidae > Glandirana > Glandirana rugosa. The sequence goes on along the minus strand of BLSH010451033.1, from coordinate 36,425 downwards.
AGATGCTTTTCTATTTCGTAGTGGTACAATATTCTTTGATTTAGTTAGTTTATTAAGTATTTTCTGGGTGTTTAGAAAGTGATAATCTACCCTGAAAATGAACAGTATAAGCTCTAAAAAATAGACATATTTCTGATCATTGCAATTATATAGCCTGCAGGGGTTAAATATGTCTAGATCATGGGTTCTTAAGTACGTCAAAGCAAAATAATAATTATTTTGAAAAAAAAAATTATATATATATATATATATATATATATATATATACGGTATATACACTATATTGCCAAAAGTATTGGTACACCTGCCTTTACTCACACATGAAGTTTAATGGCATCCCAGTCTTAGTCTGTAGTGTTGAATATTGAGTTGGCCCACCCTTTGCAGCTATAACAGCTTCAACTCTTCTGGGAAGGCTGTCCACAAGGTTTAGAAATCTTTGACCATTCTCCCAAAAGCGCATTTGTGAAGTCAGGCACTGGTGTTGGACAAAAAGGCCTGGCTCATAGTCTGAGCTCTAATTTATCCCAAATGTGTTCTATCAGGTTGAGGTCAAAACTGTGTGCAGGCCGGTCAAGTTCCTCCACCCCAAACTCACTGATCCATGTCTTTATGGACCTTGCTTTGTGCACTGTTCCAAATCATTTGGTGGAGGGGGGTTATGGTGTGGGGTTGATTTTCAGGGGTTTGGCTTGGCCCCTTAGTTCCAGTGAAGGGAACTCTTAAGGCGTTAGCATACTAAGACATTTTGGACAATTTCATGCTCCCAACTTTGTGGGAACAGTTTGGGGATGGCCCCTTCCTATTCCAACATGACTGCGTAACAGTCCTGACCTCAACCGGATAGAACACCTTTGGGAGGAATTATCATCTGACCACCTTAAATGCACCTTGGAGATTCTGAGGACACATAGGAAAGGTGTTATAGTCAGATGAGACTAAAATTGAATTTCCTGGCCTCAACACCAAACAATATGTCTGGCGGAAATCCAATACAGCTCACTATTCAAATAACACCATTCCTATAGTAAAACATGGAAGTGTAAATATCCTGTTATGGGGGTGTTTCTCTGCAACAGGGACTGGAGCACTTGTCAGGATAGAACACAATGGATAGGGCAAAATACCATAAAATTCTTAAGGAAAATTTGCTGCCCTCTGCCAGAACGTTGTCAATGGGAAGAAGGTTTACAGTAATGTGCAAACGTTTTGCTGTTAAAGCGGAGTTCCACCCAAAAGTGGAACTTCCGCTGGTTGAATTCCTCCCCCCCTCAGGTGTCACATTTGGCACCTTTCGGGGGGGAGGGGGAAGAGGACACCTGTCTTTAGACAGGTGTCCTTTTCCACACATCCGGGAGCTCTGACCGGCGGCCGCGGCTGCTGACGTCAGCAGCCCGGCTCCCTCCTCCCTGCTCGCTCTGCTTCTGGCTGCCTGGCCAATAGCAGAGCGCGGCAGAGCCTCGCGCATGCGCAGTAAGGTGCCCAGCGTGAAGCTGTACTGCTACACGTCCGGGTTCCCTTACCCGCGATGGAGGCGGCTGCACCCGTCCCCCGATCCAAAGATCGGCGGTGGGTGCAGACATCGCTGGACTCCAGGACAGGTAAGTGTCCTATTATTAAAAGTCAGCAGGTACTGTATGTGTAGCTGCTGACTTTTAATTTTTTTGTTTTACCTCGGACCTCCGCTTTAAGTAAAAATGCTTTAAAAATGTATATTTTAATTGTTTATTTTTAGTGATTTACAACATGCAAAGTGAGCGAACAGAAGAAAAATCTAAATCAATATTTGGTGTTAGTACCCTTTGGCTTCAAACCAGCATCCATTTTTCCACTTGTACACTCTGTACACTTGCACAGTGTCAGGGATTTGGTAGGATTAGTCAAGAGTATGATAAATCAATTATACCAAACAGGTGCTAATGATCATCAATTTCTTATGTAGGTTGAAACACAGTCATTAACTGAAACAGAAACAGCTGTGTAGAAGGCTTAAAACTGAATGAGGAACAACCAAACTCTGCTACTAAGGTGAGGTTGTGGAAAACAGTTTCATGGCACAGGTCATACGCCATGACAAGACTGAGTACAGCAACAAGATACAAGGTAGTTATACTGCATCTGCAAGGTCTCTCCCAGGCCAAGACTTCAAAGCAAACTGGGGTTTCAAGATGCTCTTTTGAAGAAGTGCTAAAATGTGCAACATTGAGGACTGTAGATGCAGCGGCCAGCCAAGGAAATTTATGCAGCAGATGAAAGACGCATCATGCTTACTTCCCTTCAACAAAAAAGCCATACCTCTGACATGGAAACAAGGCTAATAGACTCAACTATGCACAAAAACATAGAAACTGGGGTGCAGAAAAATGACAGTTGGTGCTCTGGACTGATGAGATCAAAGTCAGAAATATTTGGTTGTAGTAGGAGGCAGTTTAACCTGGGAAAAGTGTGTGGGCCTCTCAGGCTCAATAGGGAGTGCATCTGCAGTTGCTTCTAAAGTGCAGACAGGGGATGGAGGCGGTCCTGGCTCCTGCAAAGGTTCAATGAAGGAAGAGTGACCCGTGGAAGTCGCACATCTATGGTGTCCTGCTGCAGTGTATGGATGGAGTGGCAACCTCAGCCTGGTCTCCGACCAGGCCACGGCACTAACGTGTTTCACTCCACCCCCCCGGAGCTTAGTCATGAAACACGTGAAACGAGTGAAACACATTGGGGGCATGACCTGGTTGGAGTCCAGGCTGAGGTGGCCACTCCATTCACTGCAGCAGGACACCATAAATGTGCGACTTCCAGGGGTCACCCTTCCTTCCTTGAGCAGAAGGCAGTTTGTTTGCTGAAGGGCTGGAGAATAGTACAATAATGAGTGTCTGGAGGAAACATGGTGAAGGTTCCTTGCAAGTTGACTGATGTTGTTCCTCCCAATGTGTGACATCAGAAACCAAAAGCTACAAGGATTTCATAACTTCAGGTTTTGGTTTTTTGTTTACAGACAAATACTAGCTTGTACAAGCATCTGATCAGACCGATCTCGGCTTGATCAGATGCTTTGGAGGGCAGAGGAGAGATCTGGGGTCTAAAAGATATTTTGCAACATAAAAATTTGCAGCACCCACCATTTTATTCTCTAGGGCCTCCGCTTAAAAATACTGTTTGGGTGGTTTAAGTAGTTTTCTAGCAACAAAATGATGTTTTTTTACATGTAGAAGAGGAATGTTAAAATTGACTTGAGCTGGAACTTGGGGTCCTCTCCAGGCAAACCTGCCCTTAATTTACCCACTGCTATATGGCTCTCAAATGTAGAGTTACGGCCACAGTATACAGAGGAGCCTTGACGAGGCACTGTGGCTTCCACATATATTTGCAAATGTGTGCAACTAAAACCTCTATTTTTAACGTGAATTGTTAGACAGGGCTAATTTGTTTTCTGTGTTTTTTTGTTTGTTTTTGTATTTGCAGGCAAGCTAGTTAGTGTGCTGGGAAATTTTTTATTTGTTTTTGAAAAAAGGGAAAAGCCTAGAAAAAGAAAATGAATGTGGCTACACACCTAAGGTTGATAATCAATAATATATACATTTTTTTGTTTTTGGGTTTAGATATGCTCATTGGTGGCTTGTGGTATGGAAAGGGAGTCATGGCAGCTATCTACACCAAGTCAAGCTCTCACTATTTATTATATTATTATATGGGATTTATATAGCACCAACAGTTTGTGCAGCACTTATCAAAATGAAGACAGACAGTACAGTTACATTACAAATGGTACAAGAAGAATCAGAGGGCCCTGCTCATCAGAGCTTACAATCTAAGTGGGAGGGTTAATTGATACAAAAGGTAATAGCTGTGGGGGATGAGCTGATGGAGGAAGTAAAACAGTGTATTAGTTAGAAGCAGGATAGGCTTTTTTAAAGAGAAGGGTTTTCAGGGATTGTCTAAAGATGGATAGATTAAGGGACATTCGGACAGATTGGGGTAGGGAGTTCCAAAGGATGGGAGAAGCTCTGGGAAATCCTGGAGGCGAGCATGGGAGGAGGTGACAGGGGAGCTGGAGAGCAGGAGGTCTTGGGAGGACCGAAGAGAGAGGCTTGGTTGGTATTTTGAGACTAGGTGATGTAGCTGGGGGCAGAGTTGTGGATGGCTATGTACGTTTTTGTTAGAGTTTTGAATTTGTTGGTGAGCGTGAGCCAATGGAGGAATTGAGACAGAGAAGTAGCAGATACTGAACAGTTGGTAAGGTGGATGATCCTGACAGCAGCATTCATGATGGACTGAAGGGGGAGAGTGTATGTAAAGGTAATCCAATGAGGAGGGAGTTGCAGTAGTTGAGGCGAGATATAACCAGGGAGTGAATTAGAAGCTTGGTGGGGTCATTGGTTAAAAAGAGGTTAAGGCGGCATGATTTGGACAGGGATTGGATGTGGGCCTGAAAGGACAGTTCAGAGTCTAGGGTTTCTTCTAGGACCCTGGCATGAGGGGGCGGACTGATAGTTGTGCCATTGATCTTGACAGTCAGGGGGAAGGGGCATGTGGGGGAGGAAATATTATGAGTTTGGTTTTAGATAGATTCAGTTTGAGAAAGTGGTGTGACATCCAGGCTGATATGTCTGTTAGTAAATCAGTGATGCATAAGGGGACTGATGGGTTGAGCTGAAGGGTAGAGCTATAGATGTGGATGTCATCAGCATATAAATGTTAGCGGAAGCCATGGGAGAACATGTATATCGAAAATAGTAGAGGTCCAAAGACAAAACCTTGGGGGACCACAACTATAGAGTACAACCAAGAGTGAGGGATTTTAAAGGTATACTTAAAAGGTTCTAATGTTAACCATAACCTTTATGACGAGACAGGTTCACTTTAACCCGGCGATTGTTGTAGCAGAACTGGCATCGTTTCTTTGAAGAGGAATAAAATAAGTGTATTAAGAACGTGGCACTGAATGACCTAGAACTCAATATTTTTGTTTTCTCTCCATTGAAGCATTCCCCCAGCTGCATATGAAATCAACAAATTATACAATAATAACCCAGACGCTCTTGTTACGCGTTTTATGAGAGGAGATATTTTAAGCATATATGTGGAATAAAATATTACCCTAGAGAAAGCTCATGACAGCGATTCATGTGGAGAGTTCTTGAGATATCATGATCGGGGAGGAAGCAGCTGCAGATCCCTGCCATCAAGTGTCTGGGAAATGAAAAATACATAATAGTCAGACGTTATATATTGCTTTCATTTCTGCTCATTATAAAACAACTAAAATGTTCCTTTTTGATAGGGGCTGCTTATATCATGCGCTAAAACTACTTGCCCGAGGCACTCCCTTGCTATAGATACCGGTTCAGTTCTCCAGCAACTCCTTTCCTAACACAACTCATCTCTGATAAGGATTTCAAACAACCCTCTGCCTTCCCGTGGGTACAAATAGTATAAAGAAAGGCTGCAAAACACTTTAATGTGTAACTCCACTTCTGCAGCCATATTGGGATAACATTTTATACATATATGTTGCATGGTCCCATTCACAAAGCATAATTTAAAAATAAATAAATAAATAAAAATTGTTGTTGTTTTTACTTGCTCTTTTCTGAAAAGCCCAAACCTGAACTTTTCCCCTTGCTATGTAAAATTCAGGAGGAACTGGGGAATAAATTCTTAAAGTGCAAGTTTACCTTTTCTCAAATAATGGAAAGGTGAACCAACAACTTACATTCGCCCATCCCCCGGACCCTGTTGCACTTACCTCCGTAGGTGATTAGCTATCACTGCCGACACAGCCAATGCAACAGTCTAGTGATTTTCTTCCACAAAAGTGGAACTTCTGCTTTAAAGGAAGGTGACCTCCCAACATGCCACAATTGGCATGTCAGTTTTTGGGTCCCAGGTCCACTTCCTCTCCTAGAGCCACTGGAAGTTCACCCCCCCTCCCTCTCTGCGATCTTCTGGGACACGTCACAGGTCCCAGAAGATAAGCCGGCCATTCACAAGGCGCAGCGCGTGCCCGGCTTTGAAGCCAAAGCAGGGTGCCCACACTTGTGATGCCGGCGCCACCGAGGGGAGGGGGAGAAGAGTGAGCCCTCGGGTGACCGCATTGCTGGAGCCTGGGACAGGTGAGTGTCTGATTGTTAAAAGTCAGCAGCTCACTTTTTGAAGCTGCTGACTTTTAACTGGGTGGAACTCCGCCTTAAGGACTGAGTCTCTTTTTGAGATTTGGTGTTTACAAGTTAAAATCAGTTTTTTTTGCTAGATAATTACTTAAAACCCCCAACATTATATATTTTTTTTCTAACACACTGGAGAGTAAAATGGAGGTCATTGCAATACTTTATGTCTCACCGTATTTGCGCAATCATCTTACAAGGGCCATTTTAGAAAAAAAAAAAAACACTTTTTTTGAATTAAAAAAAAAAGAGCAGTAAAGTTAGCCCAAATTTTTTTCCATATTGTGAAAGATAATGTTACGCGAAATTTAAAAATTTCTACAGGTTACCAGTTTTGAGTTACAGAGGAGGTCTAGTGCTAGAATTATTGCTCTCACTGTAGCAATCGTGGCGATACCTCACATGTGTGGTTTGAACACCGTTTTCATATGCGGGCGTTCGCTTCTGTGCGCAAGCTCAGCAGGATGGTGCACTTAAATTTTTTTTTTATTATTTATTTTACTTTTTATTTTTTATTTTTACACTGTCCTTAAAAAAAAAAAAGATTACTTTTATTCCTATTACAAGGAATGTAAACATTCAGATCTCATATTTACAATGCAATAGAAAATAAATAAATAAATAAATAAATGTCATTTGAAAAAAATATATATATTTTTTCTCCTTTAAGAGCAATGGGTGGAAATGATGTTTGACGTCACTTCCGCCCTGCAATGCTATGGAGCTAAGTGGGAGGCATCTTCTGCTCACTCGGCTCACAGGCATTGGGAAGAGCGGATCGATCATCTCCGCTGCTACCGGCGGTTCCGGTAAGTGGCGGAGACGGTGGAAAAGAAAGTGGCGGTGGGGGGGGGGGTAAATCCGCCGCAGGGACCACTTTTATCTGAAACCCGGCCGGCCGCCGTTTAAAAAAATAATGGGGTTATAGTAGCTATCTGCTAGCAATGGTATTCAACTGCAAACTACTGCCGTATAATGATGGTTGGGTGGTCCGGAAGTGGTTAAACCATGTTGGAACTAATGACAGAATACATGGAAGATGGAGGCTCCTTAACCACTTCAGCCCCGGAAGAATTTCCCCCTTTAGGACCAGAGTACTTTTTGCGATTCGGCACTGTGTCGCTTTAGCTGACAATTGCGCGGTCGTGCGACGTTGTACCCAAACAAAATTCCTTTTTTTCCCCACAAATAGAGCTTTCTTTTGGTGGTATTTGATCACCTCTGCGTCATTTCTGATGGCCACTATAAACACAAAAAGAGGGACAATTTTGCAAAAGAAACTGTTTTTCTTACTTTTTGCTAAAATACAAATCCAAAAAAAATATAAAAAAACATTTTTCTTCATCGGTTTTGGCCGATTTATATTCTTCCTCATATTTTTGGTAAAAAAAATCACAATCAGTGTTTATTGATTGGTTTGCGCAAAAGTTGCCGCGTTTACGGATGATGACAAATTAATTTCTGGGGTTTTTATTTATTTATTTTTTATTAGTAATGGCGGCGATCTGTGATTTTTAGCGGTACTGTGATATTGCGGCGGACATGTCGGATCATTTTGACACTTTTTTGGGACCATTGGCATTTATACAGCGATCAGTGCTATAAAAATGCACTGATTACTGTTTAAATGTCATTGGCAGTAAGGGGTTAACCCGCAGGGGGCGATCTAGGGGTTAACTGTGTTCCCTGGGCGTGTTCTAACTGTGGGGGTGCTGGGCTACCTTGCGCATAAGAGATTTAACTGATCCCAGTGACTGGGATCAGTAGATCACCTATGCCCACACTGACAGAGCGGGGAACCGCCGTGTTTACATTGGCGGTTCCCCGCTCTTTGGCTTTGGCAGCTCATTGCAGCTCTCGGGCACACACCTCTGGAGTACGGCGGCACACGCCCCCTTGCTGCCACTCTGCAAATCGCCGCTTATTTACGGCGATTCGCGGGACGCATCCACACTGCTGCCGTAAATATACGGTAGGCGGTGTGGAAGTGGTTAAGAATTAATTTAAAGAACTAGACTGCAAGTTGAAGGGAAGGTCCTCTGAAATATTGCCTGTACCATGCGCAATACAGGAAAGAAAGGGGGAGATTAGGGAATTGAATGCATGGCTAAAGACCTGGTGTAAGAGGGAAGGATTTGGGTTTCTAGAGCACAGGGCCGACTTTTCATTGGGGTACAACCTATATGCTAAAGATGGTTTGCACCTAAATGGAAGGGGGTCTGTTGAGCTGGGGTAGAGGTTTATGGGAAGACTGGAGGAGTATTTAAATTATAATGGGGCAGACAGGGGTCAGTCCCTATTGGTGTGTGGAATGGGGAAATATGGGGGGGAGGGCTATGGCAGGTGATAAGAAGGTTCCCATGTTACAAACAGCTATTGGAAAAATTAGCAAAATATGTGTGCAAAATGTGACAATGAATTAAAGTATTTGTTCACCAATGTAAGACGTCTGCCAACCAAAATAGGAGAGTTGGTAGCTTTGGTGCATGAAGGGAACTATGATTTAATTGGTATTGCTGAATCTTGTGTGGAGGGTTAGATCAATGGGGATCACCTTTCCTTGAAAAAGGTAATCCAAATGGCAGGTTTTCTTAAAATCTCACTTGTAGCCAGGTTTATTTACAAGGTTGCACGTAAAATCAAATAAACAAAACAGAAAATAAATCCTTGCCATCCAGGCACTAACTAAACATATCCACCTTTCCTAACTCAGAGGTGAAGGGCTTTTCCCAGTCACCCACAAAACAAAGATAATGCTTCAGTCACAAAGCAAAGTTCAGTTCAGCAGCTCTCTCAGGCTTTGGCTTCCTGAGTCCAGGTCAAGAGCAAGCTTCCAATCTAGACCTGCTTCCTTTATACCATATGTTGGTGGATACGAGTGGACCGCAAAACCTAGCACGGAGCCAACCCTGCCAAGGTGGCTGGTAAAACCCGGACCGGACTACACCCTAATTTCCTGCAAATTAATGCATAACGTCCATTGATCACCTCGCCTTTCATAATGCAACACTTGGCTTCATTCTTCACTTAACTGGGCTATTAATATTCCTGGCTATGCAGTCTAATGGGAAGACAGGGTAAAAAGGAAAGGTGGTAGTGTCTGTGAGTAGTGATCTCAAAGTGAGTGTGAAAGAAGACCTAGTTGATGGAGAATGTGATAAGGCTGAAACATTATGGGTGGAACTGCACATGAGTATAATTACTACAAAGGTAATCATTGGAGTTTGTTATAGACCTCCCAGTGTTAATGAGGAGGTGAAGACTCAGCTTCTTTCACAGATAGAAAGGTCTGCAAGGGCTGGACCATTGATAATACTGGTGGATTTTAACTACCCAGAAATTAACTGGAGTATTGGCACTGCTGGAACATTTAAAGGGCAACCATGTATAAACCTATTACAATAAAATATTATGGTACAGTTCATTGAGGCTCCGACTAAGAATGATGCTCTAGTGGACCTGGTAATCTCAAATCATGCAGAGCTTATTACTTATGCTCCTATAAAAGAACATATGGGTAACAGTGACCATAACACAATTTAATTTAATGTATTCTGTAAACAACAAACCCATACGGGAAAGATAAAAACACTTCACTTTAAGAGAAAACATTTTCCAAGGACGAGGGCTGCTCTGACATCAATGAACACACATCGATGGGAATTCTTCAAAAAGACTATATGCAAACTCACTGCAAAGTATATTCCCATGGGCAATACGTTTAAAAGGCTAAAAATAAAACCTACATGGCTCACGGCCAAACTTAAAAAAGCTATAAATAATAAGAAAAGAGCTTTTAAAAAATATAAAAATGAAGGAACACTACCAATCTTTAAATGTTACAAAGAATATAAAAGAAAAATGTAAAAAGGAAATCAAGGCTGCAAAAATTCAAAATGAACGTCAGATTGCAAAACATAGTAAGACAAACCCCCCAAAAATTTCCAAATATATGAATAGTAAAAAGGTCAGGTTTGAGCATGTAAGCCCTTTACAAAATAAGCTAAAGTGACTGGGGACAAAGAGAAGGCAACTTTATAAAATCTGAGATGGGTTGTTGACAGGTATTCTGATGAGCTGGTGACAGGTACTCAGGTACTCTGATGGGATGGTGACAGGTACTTGGGTACTCAGATGGGTTGGTGACAGGTACTCGGGTACTTTGATGGACAGGTGACAGGTACTCGGGTACTTTGATGGACAGGTGACAGGTACTCTGATGGGCTGTGACAGGTACTTTGATGGGGTGGGGACAGGTCCTCTTTATTAGGGGGGGTTGATCAGTGTGCTTGGTGTACACAGTATGCGGTAACGAGCTGTTACCGCAATCTCCCTCTCACACACGATCGGTGTGTGACAGGGAGAACTGTTTGTTTACATCACATGACCGGCTGTGATTGACACAGCCGGTCACGTGGTAAAGAGCCAATTCTATTGGCTCTTTACACTGATCAGAGCTGGGCTTTGTCTGAGGGACAAGCCTCAGCCCTGATCGCCGGCGTGCACGTGGAGGTCGGTAGTGACCGGCTGTGATTGGACACAGCCGGTCACGTGGTAAAGAGCCAATTTTATTGGCTCTTTACCCCGATCGGGGGGGGGACACGACCCCACGGCACACATTCGATCATATGACGTCGGCCCGGATCGACGAGCGGTTCCTGCCGACGTCATTTTAATATGACTTGGTAGGGAACTGGTTAATGTTGATAAATGTAAAGTTATGCATTCGGAGACTAAGAATATACATGCATCTTACATACAATGAGGGGAAAAAAGTATTTGATCCCCTGACGATTTTGCACTTTTGCCCACTGACAAAGAAATTATCAGTCTATAATTTTAATGGTAGGTTTATTTTAACAGTGAGAGACAGAAGAACAACAAAAAATCCAGAAAAACATGTTTCAAAAAAGTTATGACTTGATTTGCATTTTAACCACTTCAGCCCCAGAAGAATTTACCCCCTTAATGACCAGAGCACTTTTTGCGATTCAGCACTGCACTGATTTAACTGACAATTGCGCGGTCGTGCGACGTTGTACCCAAAGGAAATTGACGTCCTTTTTTTCCCACAAAAGAGCTTTCTTTTGGTGGTTTTTGTCACCTCTACGTCACTTCTGATCACCGTTATAAACAAAAAAAGTACAACAATTTTGAAAAAAAATACAATATTTTTTACTTTTTGCTATAATAAATGTCCAAAACAAAATAGAAAAAAACAAATTTATTCATAAGTTTTGGCCGATATATATTCTTCTACATATCTGTGGTGAAAAAAATCGCAATCGGTGTTTATTGATTGGTTTACTGGTAATGGCGACAATCTTTTATCGGGACTGCAACATTGTGGCGGACAGATCAGACATTTTTGACACTTTTTTGGGACCATTGACATTTATACAGCAATCAAAGCTAAAAAAAAAAAAAAAACTGATTACTGTGTAAATGTCACTGGCAGGGAAGGGGTTAACCTGCAGGGGGCGATCAAGGGGTTAACTGTGTTCCCTGGGTGTGTTCTAACTGTGTGGGGGCTGGGCTGGCAGGGGTATGACAGATCTAACTGATCCCGAGGACAGGGATCAGTAGATCACTGTTATGCCACCTGAGAGAGCGGGGAACCGCTCTATTTACATCATCGGTTCCCCGCTTTTCTGCTGTACCAGGTGATTGCGGGTCCCCAACGGACATCGAGTCTGCCCAACCCGTGGCCCCACTCAGGGAGCATGCGGCGGGCACGAGATGGTACTGGCCACAGCACGTGCTCGACCCTTAGCTGTGCATACGTGAATCGCCGTTAATAGATGGCGATCTGCGTAATGCTGCCAACTTGCAGCATTAAATGTATGTGAGCTGGTTGGAAACTGGTTAATGAGTGAAATAAGTATTTGACCCCTTCGAAAAACATGACTTAGTACTTGGGGGCAAAACCCTTGTTGGCAATCACAGTGGTCAGACCTTTTTTGTAGTTGGCCACCAGGTTTGCATACATCTCAGGAGGGATTTTGTCCCACTCCTTTTTGCAGGTCCTCTCCAAGTCATTAAGATTTCGAGGCTGATGTTTGGTAACTGGAACCTTCAGCTCCCTCCACATATTTTCTATGGAATTAAGGTCTGGTGACTGGCTAGGCCACTTCAGGACCTTAATGTGCTTCTTCTTGAGCAACTCCTTCTTTGCCTTTGCCTCGTGTTTTGGGTCATTGTCATGCTGGGATACCCATCAATGATCCATTTTCAATGCCCTGGCTGAGGGAAGGAGGTCCTCACCCAAGATTTGACAGTACATGGCCCCGTCCATTGTCCCTTTGAGGTGGTGAAGTTGTAATGTCCCCTTAGCACAAAAACACTCCCAAAGCATAATGTTTCCACCACAATGTTTGAAGGTGGGGATGGTGCTCTTGGGGTCATAGGCAGCATTCATCCTCCTCCAAACAAGGTGAGTTGAGTTGATGCCAAAAAGCTTGATTTTGGTCTGATCTGACCACAACATTTTCACCCAATTCTCCTCTGAATCATTCAGATGTTCATTAGCAGACTTCAGACAGGCCTGTACATTTGCTTTCTTGAGCAGAGGGACCTTGCGGGTGCTGCAGAATTTCAATCCTTCACGGCGTAGTGTGTTACCAATTGTTTTCTTGGTGACTATGGTCCCATCTGCCTTGAGATTATTGACAAGATTCTCCCCTGTAGTTCTGGGCTGATTTCTCACCTTTCTCATGATCATTGGCACTCCATTAGGTGAGATCTTGCATGAAGCCCCAGACCGAGGGAGATTGACGGTTATTTTGCGTTTCATTCATTTGCAAATAATCACACCAACTTTTGTCACCCTCTCACCAAGCTGCTTGGTGATGGTCTTGTAGCCCCTTCCAGCCTTGTGTAGGTCTACAATCTTGTCCCTGACATCCTTGGACAGCTCTTTGGTCTTGGCCATGGTGGAAAGATTAGAATTCGATTGATTGATTGATTGATTGATTGATTGATTGCTTCTGTGAAAAAGTTGAGATTAGTAGCACTCCCTTAAAGAGCCAGACATCTTGCTGATGATTGATAGGGGATCAATACTTATTTCACTCATTGAAATGCAAATCAATTTTATAACTTTTTGAAATGCATTTTTCTGGATATTTTTGTTGTTATTTTTCTCTAACTGTTCAAATAAACCTACCATTAAAATTGTAGACTGGTCATTTCTTTGTCAGTGGGCAAACATACAAAATCGGCAGAAGATCAAATACTTTTTTCCCTCACTGTACTAGGAGGAATACAACTGGGGGAATCGATGGTGGAGAAGGATCTAGATGTTCTGGTATATCATAAGCTTAATAATAGCATGCAATGCCAAACTGTGGTTTCCAAAGTCCTCTCTTGCATTAATCAAGAGAGGTATAGGCTCCAGAGAGATAGATATGATTTGCCCCTGTACAAATCATTAGTAAGACCTCATCTGGAATATGCAGTTCAGTTTTGGGCACCAAATCACAAAAATAATATTGGGGAACTGGAGAAAGTGCAGAGAAGAGCAACCAAACTGATAAGAGTAATGGGGGAGCTCTATGCCAGCTCCAGCTATGAGGAAAGATTAGAGGAACTGAATTTATTCTCTCTTGAGAAGAGGAGATTAAGAGGGGATATGATCAACATGTACAATTACATAAGTGGTCCATATAGTGAACTCAGTGTAGAGTTATCCAGCTTAACCACTTCCGTACCGCCGGACGTCATATGACGTCCTTGGCTTTGAGTGGTGATATCTGAGCTGTAGGCACCATTCAGATAGCGTTCTTTTCTTCTGGCGATTCTCTTAGTCTTGGTCTTAGCGGCTGATTTGCAGCGAGATCACTTTTATCAGAAGCGGGAGAGGTGCCCCCCCTCCCGCCGCTTTCCCGTCATCTCCGCCGCTTACCGGAACCTCTCCCCCCTGTGTCCGTGAGCCGAGTGAGCGGCTTCAGCCGCTCACTCGGCTCCATAACACGGCGGGCGGAAATGACGTCAGAAGTCACGTTCGCCCAACGGTCTTTTTTTTGGGCTGTAATTTTTTTTTGATTTTTTTTTTTTTTTTTGCATTTTAGTGTAAATATAAGATGTGAGGTCTTTTTGACCCCAGATCTCATATTTAAAAGGTCCTGTCATGCTTTTTTCTATTACAAGGAATGTTTACATTTCTTGCAATAGGAATAAAAGTGATCACATTTTTTTTTTAAAAAAAAAAGAACAGTGCAAAAATAAAAAGTAAAAAGCAAAATAAATAACTAAAAAAAAAAAAAATTAAAGTGCCCCGTCCCCACGAGCTCGCGTGCAGAAGCAAAGGCATACGTAAGTCCCGCCCACATATGAAAACGGTGTTCAAACCACACATGTGAGGTATCGCCGCAATCGTTAGAGCGAGAGCAACAATTCTAGCACTAGACCTCCTCTGTAACGCAAAACTGCTAATCTGTAGAATATTTTAATCGTCGCCAATGGAGATTTTTAAGTTGCAAAGTTTGTCGCCATTCCGCGAGCGGACGCAATTTTGAACCATGACATGTTGGGTATCATTTTACTCGGCATACCATTATCTTTCACGATATGGAAAAAAATTGGCCTAACTTTACTGTTTTCTTATTTTTTAATGTTTGGGGGTTCTAAGTAATTTTATAGCAAAAAAAACTGGTTTTAACTCGTAACCACCAAACTCAAAAAACAGGCTTGGTCTTGAAGTGGTTAAGGTCATCACAGAGGACAAGGGGGCCCTCTTTACGTCTGGAGGAAAAGAGATTTAATCTCCAAATATGGAAAGGTTTCTTCACAGTAAGAGCTGTGAAAATGCAAAATAGACTCCCTCAAGAGCTGGTTCTGTCAAGTTCAATAGATTGCTTAAAAAAAGGCCTGGATTATTTCCTAAATGTAGATAATATAACTGAATACTAACTGTATAGGTAACATTTATCTAGGGAATACCTGACTACCTCTTGGGGGTTATGGAAGGAATTTTCACCTGCTGGAGCAAATTGGATCATGCTTTGCTGGGGGTGTTTTGCCTTCCTCTGGATCAACTGTGGGTATAGAATTGTGTATATAGGATTGTATAATCCTATCCTTTTATCAGTTGAACTAGATGGACTTTTTTCAACCAGACTAACTATGTAACTACAGTATATGTAAGAAAAGGCAATGGTTGGTGAAAAATGCAGTGTAGAGTTTTATTTTATCTCTGAAATCTCAGTAAAAAAAGAAAAAAGAAAGTTGCACTTCTAACAGTAAGGAAAATGTTCTTGGCACTTAATAATAGATTTTTGATTTTTTTATAAGGTGAAGCCATGGTGACATTATTGAACAGATGGCAATATGAACAATTTAACATGACATAATGTTCCCCAAGTTTCAAATGTCATCTCTAGGAAGTGTTTTCTTCATTACGATGGAGTCTCACAAACCACATTCTTCATGCTTGAAGTCTTGCAGTGTTCTCATGACGTTCTGTACGTAAATAAAAATCCCGGTAATGAGTTTCTAGCCAAAGAACATAAAATGTACCTGCAAATTAATCACATTGAAATGCTCGGTAAATCAAATTAAGGGCAGGTGTTTTCATAAACATTTTTATTGATATGCCAGATGTTCTTTTCATTGCTAGTCACCCGGTTTTTATGAGTGTAGCAGCAGTCAAAGTCACAGTCAGTACGCAGAACATAAACCCTTATTCCCTTACACTAATTTATTAAAACTTTGAGCCTACTATAGCTTTGACATTTTTACTGAAAAGGTTCCAGTTTCTAGTTCAGTGGATAAATGTGCCTTTTCTCATGTATGTTTCTCTGTAGTTTACAGAAATGTATTAAAATAATGAATTGTGTTGCAGCCAGTGGCGGCCGGTGCTATATTTTTTTTGGGGGGGCACAGACAATCCACCGGCCACACCCCCAGGCCCCCCCGATCTGTCTGATCAGCCTCACCCCACCACCAGTTGGATGGATCACCCGCAAACTCCCGTGCCCTCCGTTGGTAGGTCACCAGCCCCACACTTACCCCATCTAGGTTGCAGGCAACGCATCCTCCGGGCAGTGGCATCACCTGGTGTCTCCTTCTCCTCGGCTTCACAGCGGCTTCCCCTGCATCTCCTCCTCCTCTACCTCTCCTCCTCCAATACGAGCACTTCTCTTGGCCAATCGGGTCTCAGGACCCGCTTCCTGATTGGCCGGGAGGAGAATCAGGAATATTAATTTGCTATTGTCACACAATTGGGTGGTCTCGGGGCGCAGTGCTCTGTGCCCTGAGCCCACCTTTTTTTTAAGCCAATTACAGCCTCAGGCTCTAATCATGTGTTTCAAAAAACAAAAACCATTGGAGTCCATGCGTCCGATGCCCTGCATGTAGATTAGGGGCGGGTGCATGGATTAGGGGGGCGGCGCCCCTGCTCTCCGTATGGATGAGCCACCACTGGTTGCAGCAATTAATGATAAATGCATTTGCACTTAGTTTTCTTTTAGTCCCTTGTAAAGTCCCAAAATATCTGTTAATCCTTCCAGTCCACCTAATACGGCTTTTTGTGATGGGGTGGCAATGATGCTGCCCTGCTCCTGAATTCAGAGCAAAGTTGCCCCTCTCTTGTAGACTGTGCTTGCTTGCACATAGTGGGATGGAATGATGTTGTAGGGGGTGTGGCTATCAGCATTGCCACTGTTGATTTACAAGCCTGTTGTCAATCAGCACCTGGCCACACCTAGTCTTGCCCACTGCTTTCTGGATTGGCAAAACTGCCTCAGTTACTGAGCCTTCCCACTGTGAGCTGCAGTGTCTGAGAGGGGAACGTGTGAGACACAAATAAAGGAGGATTTGGTTAAGTCAGGGAAGATGAACAAAGTTTTTTGTTTACTTTATGATGCTTGTGCATCCCAGAGTAACTGGATTGAATGCCAAGACTGCTGTTAGAAGTCGCGGGCCCCATACAGCCTACCTGACAGGCCCCGCCCTCCCTCGGCCGAAAGTGACTGAGGTCATACTGTAGATTTATCAGTCCCTTTCTCTGTAGCCTCAGCTGAACAGATGAATGAAGAAGCAGCACTCTGAAGCTTTCTGCTCTTTCACAAACTAAAGCATAGTAAATACAATGTTGCTATGCTTCAGTGATGAATGGACACAGGACTGATTGGTATCGATCGCTCACTGTGTTCATTCAGGAAAGGAAGGGGTCAGTAAAGAACATATTTACCGGCTCTTCCCGAAATCTCCATCCTGAAACATCCCCCTGTGTGCCCACAGAATCTGCCGGTGGGAGAGGAGGGAAGCCGGCAGCACTGGGGGGAAAGAAGCCCACAGGACCCGGGTAGCAGGTGGAAGGGGTGCATGTGCAAGAACAAATCCCACTGCAGTGCAGCTAGAGGGAGAAAGAGGAGGAGAAGCTGGCAGCATTGCAGTGGGAGGCAGAAGAGGATCGGTGTCTGCAATAAGACAGTACAGCCGGCTCTCCTGCTCAGCAGATGCCCAGGCCCCCCCCTTTTGAAATGACAGGAGGGCTGGCTGCACTGTCTTATCAGCGGCCCTGTTTGGTGCTGTTCAGATTGTCATACTGGAGCCTTTATTTGTACTTTAAATATATTTTTCATTGCAACTACGGTAAATGTAAGTTGAACATGACTTTGTATGGGTCTCATGTAGTCCCATCTACAGCAGCACTCCAACTAGGAGATGGAGGGGCAGCCTTAGGAGTCATTCAGGCGTGGCTCATGTACATAGGATGATAGAGAATATTCTCATATAGGCAGATCAAGCGGAAGGATAACTTTATCCATCTACTGACACTCTCTTACTGTAAAAGCGGAGTTCCACTGGGTTTTAAGTTTATTAAAAGTCAGCAGCTACACTATTTGTAGCTGCTGACTTTTAATAAACAGACACTTACCTGTCTCCCGGTCCAGCGATGCAGCCAGCACGAGCCTCTGATCTCTCCCCCTCCCCTGCGCGGTGCCGTCATTCCTACTGTGGGCACCCGACCGTGACAGGGAGCGGCTTCACGGCCGAGCGCGCACTGCGCATGCGCGAGCGGCTTTACGCTTTTTGATTGGTCCCAAAGTCTTCTAGGACCTGTCCTGTGTCCCAGAAGACTTTGGGAGGGAGGGGGAAGGAGACCTTCCACTTCTGATCGCCTAAAGCGACCGGAGCAGAAGTACCCCAAAAAATCGGGTATCCGCACCCCCCTCCTCCCCAAAAGCTCAGTTTCAGTATCAAGAGCTGGGGAGGAGGTCTTAAAGCGGAAGTTCCACTTTTGGGTGGAACTCTGCTTTAAATAAAAGGCTGGGGCAGGAAGGTTACATAGCTGTATAATTTACCTGCAGTTGAGAAAAGTCAGGTAACCATCTGGCTGTGCTGTGTGGCACAGCTGTGAAAATCTTAGGACTGAATGGACAGAAATGCAAATTTTTTTTGCAGGTAAAGCAGATTACATTTATTTACACGTATTGGTGTAAACAAGGCACATAGAAAACAATTGTCTTCTGTGTGCCCCTGCAGAGACCTAAGTTAGAAATATGAATGTCTCTGCACATGGTGTGAACAAGCCCCAAATAGTCTATGCAAGGGAACTCTGTGAGTTGTTTCCATCCATTTTATTCAATTATGATGTGAACAAGGCCTTTACCAATCGTAGCATGTTTTGCTTAGGATGGATGAATGAATGGATAGATGAATGGATGGAAGGGTGGATGGATGTGTGGATGGGGGTATGGGTTGAATGGATGGATGAACAGGTGGATGGACAAACAGACAGATGGATTATTGGATGAATGAATGGGGAGCTAAAGTAAGCCCTGATGAAATCACTGACCTCTTAATGTTTGTACCACTGCCAATGCCATTGGTCTATAAATTGGACCCACCAGTGGTGAAAGACAGGGAAATTTCAACCTGTGGCAATAGACCTGGAGGGGATACAAAGACAGAAAACTACTTCTGAGGTTAACTAGAACAAGGTGATTTTATTACCCCCAGCCATACACTGAGGCATCTGCTGCTCACTTTATCCTTTCTCTAGAGATTCCATCTGTGCCTTGTGCCCAGCAAATGAGTTCAGAAATTGAGCAGATTTACTGTCAGGCCACTTGACAGCTGCTGTAAGGAATATATCGGAGGAAACTGAACACTGCGGCTTGTTATGATCCAAGTGACAAGAGCCTGAAACAAGTGACATAACAGGAATGCAGAGAGAGCTGGAACATGATGACACAGACTGGGGTCGAAGCAATATCATACTGAAAAAGTGAAGATTTCATAGAAAGTGTAAAAGAAAGGTATGGTGTGGCAAATACAGGGGCTGCCAATGCTAAATTCCTTCTAAGAATGCTAATTATCTGGCTAAATGTAGCTTCAATACTTTCTAAATCAGCAAATGTGTATTTGATCTCAATTCTTGTTCCAGATCAGTGGATGTAAACCCTTACATATACCCAGTGAAGTGAACAGCCTCAGATGATACACAGAGATTAAGTAAATCTCACTACACAAGTTTTACATGTATATCTGCTGTCTTCAGCTTTATATACTGTTTAGAAAGTGCACATAGTGTTAGATTTTCTCTTCCTGGTTAGCAGTGCAGTGAAGTCTGGGCATACAGCAAAGACAGCTGATCAGAGGAAAGGCACACACCCCCTCTCCTCATAGGTAGAGACTTTTAGCTCTGTTTGTTGAATAGTTCAGGGCTCTGCTAATCTATTTATAGCATCCTCCCCAACACAAATCTCCATCTGCTTTTATCATATGTGACAGAGAACTTGTCAGGAGTTATCAGGCTGATAACAAAAGAATGGAGCAGAAGAAAGCCACAGGACATAGGGCTTTGAAGAGAGATAAGAAAATACTGCAGATATATGTGCCCAACTCAAATTTCATGAATCGGCTTTACATCCACTTTAAATAATATTGAAGCCACTTAAAGAACATTGGACAGTCAGGCAACCAGATTTTTTTTTTTACAATAGTTCATTAATGGAAGCCTTTACATTCTCTTTCTCTGCAGGTTTCCTTTGAAGAAACACCTTTGTAAAGTGAATGTTTGCTGAGAGAAACACAGGAGCTGTCATTACTAACCTTCTTCTGGAAATGTTGATCCTCTGGCTTCTGTGCTTTCTGAACCTCTGACCCATAACAAGTATGCAGATAAGGACAGGCAGAATTAAAATCATAATGTCAGTATGATGTCCAGGAAATTAGCACTAGCAAAATAAGTGTAGCACCCTCCTAGCATAGGATGCTAGGTAAATTTAGTTTTTGGCTCCTTCTGCAATCAAGGGAGCAGTGATCATTTGTCCTGGTCTGTTCAGGGTCTTTATAGGGTGGGAGTTTGATTGCTTCCCCCTGCCTCTGGAAGAAGCTTCCAGAGCTTAGGCAGGGGGATGAAAATATTTATCATGCTGTAGTCAATCCCTGGAGTGGCGTGTCTACAAGGGGGCTGGGCACTAAAGAGCTAGTTTTCTTCTCCCCAGGAAGGTTCCAAGGCCTGAGGGGCTGCTGCCCTTAGGAAGCCCATGGACTGTGTAGCTGTTCTAAAGCCCTCAGCAGTGTAAGAGCTGAGGACCTGCATGAATCTGCTTAGAAGCTGAATGCAGGTCCTCGCTGTGACAGACCCAACTGAGACAGGGGCTTTTGGAGGGGACTGCAGGCTAGCCTCTTGTCTACTGACTATGGGTCCTGGGAGAGCTCCATTCTTTGGCAGATGTGTGTGTCCACATATCGCCAACATACACAGACTCTGGGAACTGGAGAACCCAGATACAAATTTGGGGCCTCTATGCCCCAAACCAGCATTGACTGCCTCAACCCCCCCTCCTAGACTCAGAGCAGATGTTAATATAATCAGTTCAAAGCGACCTGATGCTGGGGTCTCCTGCTATAGTGTGTGTTAAAGCAGAGTTCTGCACTTTTAAAAGTCAGCAGCTATAAAAGTGTAGCTGCTGACTTAATAATTAGACACTCACCTGTCCCACGGTCCCGCTGCCTGGTTCCTCTCCCCCTCCTCCGTGTGGCACCGGCATAGCAAGTTTCGGCACCCGCCTTTGGCTTCAGAGGCGGGCACGAGCCGTGCTGCATGCTGTGAATGGCAGGTATAACTTCTGGGACCTGTGACGGGTCCCCGAAGATCACCGGGAGGAAGGAGGAGAGATGAATTTCCTTCCTGCTCCGGGGCACCAGGAGAGGAAGTGGGAGTTGGGACCCTGTGAAAACAGGGTCCCTGCCCCCCCCCACAAAAAAAAATGACATGCCAATTGTGGCATGTCCGGGGGTCACAAACACTTAAAGGGAACTTCTACTTTTGGGTGGAACTCCGCTTAAAGTGTTATGTGTTTATTGTTAGGTATGTCTCTCCCATTGTGTGCCT
Organism: Glandirana rugosa; assembly: GCA_018402905.1. NCBI lineage: Eukaryota > Metazoa > Chordata > Amphibia > Anura > Ranidae > Glandirana > Glandirana rugosa. The sequence continues at coordinate 14,921 of BLSH010451033.1, read as the reverse complement.
CCCAAGTGTGCATTCCCATTTTTAATTGAGTTGAGTCACCTATTGTTTCTGTCTGTTGGCTAGTTTGGCTAACTCTTGGAGGTTCCTACATGATGGGATTAATCTGGTGTCAACTCTACCATGTTATCTAACTATTGTGTGGTGTTTTGGGTAATATTTTGTTTTATTGTTCATGTGTAGAGTTGAGCGAACTTCTAGAAGTCCGGGTTCTGCTGGTTCGGCCGAACTTCGGGACAAAGTCCGAGTTCGGGTCCGGGCAGAACCCGAACTTTGTCCCGGACACCGAACCCCATTGAAATCAATGGGGACCCGAACTTTTAGGCACAAAAATGGCTGTAAGAAAGCCCTGGAAAGTCCTAGAGGTCTGCAAAAGGAAGGAAATGGGGGTAAGGGTGGGACAAGTGCCCTACAAAGAAATGGGGACAGGGAAATAACTAAAAGCATTTTTAAAAAAATAAAAACATAAAAAAAATCAAAAATGGAGGTGGATGTGGACCATCTTCAAACTGGGTCTGAAAAGTATTAATTAACGGTAGAAGCCATATAACTGTTCTAAAATCATCTTCAAACTGTGTCAAAAAAGTATAAATAAGCCGGAAGAAGCCATATCACTGTTCTGCAAACATCTGGAAACTGTGTGTCACTTTAAATAAAACCGGGACTAACTGAACTACTGTTCTGCAAACATCTGGAAAGTCTGTGTGTCACTTTAAATGAAACCGGGAATAACTGAACATCTGTTCTGCAAACATCTGTAAAGTCTGTGTGTCACTTTAAATGAAACCGGGAATAACTGAACTACTACTTTACAGTCTGGGTTCGCTCAACTCTATTCATGTGGTGACCGACCTACTTTTGAAGTGTATAACATCCTTTATTTCTCTTCAATAAACAGTCATTCCTTTGGCTTTACCTCAACATCTGGTCTGTGTACAATGCCTGGGGTAAAAGGGCTGGTATTATCTCTTGGTCTGCTGAAAGGGTTTGGAGAGCTAGAGGTACAGTTTGGCAAACGCACCCAAGCTGGGTGCCAAGGGCCCATCACACTCACCACAAGAGATCTGATTTGGAGAAGGAACTGCATTGGGCTGCATACAGTAACTGTCAGTGTTTATCATCTGAGCAGGCTCTACTCTCTCAGCTTAGATAATGCTTTTTGTGTGGGGGAGGTGAAGGGATGCCTCAGCTCCCATGGGGCAGTCTGTAAGGGGGGTTTGAGGTATGGGAGTGGCTCTTGGGTATTGGAGAGTGGTTGAGTGGAAGGGTCAGGAGTGGCCAGGGGGAGGTGTGGGACTTGCGATGCATATTGCTTTTGATGTTTATACAATAAATTGACATTTTTAGTGGTAGCTGCTTGGATGTTGTTAATCCTTTTCTTTCCTTTCTTTTTTATTGTGCCAAAGAAACTTATTCAATTGTCCATTGATCCTCTAAAACAGCCTTTCTCAATCATTTGAACATTAAGGAACCCCTCCTAATAATGGCTGTATCTATAGCTCACAGTCAATTAGTGTGCTGGTCTTTGGAAAGAATATTCCTTACGTATGCCGTTATTTGGAAGAACTTCCCCCTTACAAACAGTTAAAGCATTCATTTGTGGCAGTGGTTACTCATCTGAGGCAGAAGTCACTCATTGCTCAAGGAATCCCTAGCAATCTCTGGAGGAACCCTGGCTGAGAAAGGCTGCTCTAAAATAACAAAGTTGAAGGCATACTTGCAATTTGATTATGAATTGTTGGGCTAATCTGTAGAAATCCATATTGGCTCTGCAAGAAAATACCGCTGTGTGTTGTCTCTGCTTATTATACCGATGACATCACTTTAATTGTCTCAACATTTACACATCTATTTAACTTCTGATTTCATGATACTGCACCTCTAAGTGACTTTTTCTAAAGGTTGTATTATATTTAAGATTGCAGGAATACTGAAATAAAGAGGAACCTATTAATCATAATAACTGCATGAGATGGCACCAAATTAGGGAGGCTGAATGTTTAATACTTTGTATTAATACTTAAATTACCATTATTTTTTCATCATGGCATTAGTTGGTAGTCTCATCAAATTCCACATAGATTTTGGAGGGGTAATGCATCATCTGTGACCCTTACAAGGTCAGCATTTTTCAGTCTTCCTCTATGGACCCTTAAATTGTATGTGTAGCTGAATGTTTTGGTTTTGGAAAGAGAATGGAAGGATCAGTGGTTCGAGGCAATCCTGCCTCTTTCTAAAGCATCTTGAAAAGTGTTTGAAATAGAGGGAAGATGGCCTTGAAATGCATACAGCTAGCTGCACATTGTGGACTGGAATCCCTGCATCTATGATACTTTGGCTCCAGCAGCAGACCACCAGATTGAGATACATTACTGTTGACAGGTACTTATTCTTCTGATGCATATGAGTTGCCAATTGTTTTGTATTCAATAAATATATGTTTACTACACTCGTATCACGCCCTTTGCTGTCTATTTATTTCCCAGTATGCTGCTTTTATTTTATGTTACGAAGACCTGTATTTTAAGTTTTAAGTATTTTAATACTTTTTTTGCAGAAAGGTTTTTCTTTTAAAAAATGGCCTTTTGTTTCACAAGTGATGGAATTTTGGGGTTTTTGCTTCTTTTGTGAGTTTTTTGCTTTTTGTTTTATGTTGATTAGGCCTGCTTTTAAGTTTGGGGTGCTCAAAGAATTATTTTTGTTGCCAATCTGACAGCTGTCTTTTGCTTGCAGCATGTTGCTGCATAATTTTAAAGAAAAAAAAAAAATACACAAACCTAAGAGCGAAATCAGTGTGCACCAAAATCACCTCACACTATTACCTATATTCACTGCACCCCTCCATCCCCTAAAAGGCATACACTGATTAGTCTTATTATCCCTAAAATCACTGATTAAAAATGTCCTTGTTACAAGGTCTGAAAGTGAGGGAAAAATCCACATTTTTGAGCTGTCACCAGAATGAGAACAGAGGGGAAATCTGATGGACTAGAAGCTCCCTAGGTAAGAAATCTACTGGTATTAATGACTTTTTAGTTTTTGCTGACCACCAGTGTAATGGAGCATGAAAACTAATGAATACCAACTAAACAGGGCACTTTACTCACCATCAATTAGAAGCAGGACACAAAAACACTGACCACAAGCTAAAAGGAAGTTCCACATTGAACACTAACTTGAAGAAAAGCACTACAAAAAACCCGGACCTATTATCTCTGGGAAAATGGCTACTGGCTTGCTTACATCTCCAAGAAAATGGCCGATGGTCCCTATCTATCTGATGATCCTTTAGAAAATGGCCACTGATATAGTATCAATAAGAAACTACAGAAAAATGGCCACCATGTAATATACATACACAAGCCTATTTAAGGACAACATATATGCTAGTACAGATCCCCTGATGAAGTCACGTGATGTGACGATATGCGTCGGGATTGGACCACTAGCATACCGGAAGTGATGCAGTAGGACGAGCTCACAGCTCGTGGAGCTTTGCACAGTTTTTAATTTTTGAATGTGAGTGTATCCCATTGAGATCTTAATAAATAGCATTTTTATTATAAACCATATCACACTATTTTGGGCATTCCCTTCCTTCCCCTTTCACCCTCCATGGGAGCGTTATTTGAGGAGTGTGTAGGATACAGCCATCTTCCATCAGAGATTGATATCCAGATGACCACTATTCACCACTAGACATTGCCGGAGACTGGGAGGAACAGTTTGGAAGCGACCAGGAGGAGTTGCTTGCGGGTCTACGTACCCACACATGCTGTTACCCCACAGCACTAAGGTGAGAGGCCACTCTGCACATAGGTGTTTGCACTGTGGAAGAAGTGACACCTCTGTTGTTTTTACCCACATGGATTAGCATAAGAAGATTTTTTCTCATTTACCTGTATTGGTTTTTTTAGGACTGCACCAGAGTTTCTCAAAACTGAGTTTTATTAACTAAGCACACATTTTGTTTATCTATTTATGCACGCTCACTGATGTGAGGCTTTATTTTTGTTATAGTTTACAGGACTTTTTCTTATTAGCAGCTTATCAGCACTCTGTGATTGTGTGTGGACACATTATTATAATTTTTGCCATTTACCTAGTGTTTAGCACTTGTATTACCACACCTGTATACCATCTCATATCACAGCGCAACACCACCACACACTATATAGGGCACTACACCAACCCCCTACTAAAAGGGGGCACCACGCTGACCATCAACAAAGAGGTAGCCCCATATAAATCACCAACTTAAAAGATAGCACTGCAGTGAGCACTAGCTAAATGGAGCACTACACTGACCATGAACTAAAAAGGAGATCCACATTGACCACCAGATTAAAGGATGAAACTACATGGATCACCAACTAAAAGGAGGTACTACACTGACCATCAATTTAAAGTGGATCACTACATGAACCAGCAATTTAAAGGCTGGCATGACAATGACCACTAATGTTCCAGGAAGCACTACAATGACCACCAATTTAAAAACAGTGCCATAGTAGATACAGGCACTATACTGTCCACCGATAAAACTGGGGGCACTACACTGATCTCCACTGTAACATGGAGTCAGGTTTAGTACTGCTTTAACTCCAAAAAAGGGAGATAGTTCCATTTAACCCCCCCCCCCCAACACACACACACATACACACACACCAGTTAAATTGCATCTTATTTTTGTTGGAAAAGAAAGAGCAATGTTACTGTATACTGTAAACTATATGTACTTTGTACATTGTACCTATCTAACCAGCAGGTGGCACTGTGGTGTTATAGTGTTATGTGCATGGAAAATCTATTGTAATGTAATCACAGGATGTTCTGTCTATGTCCAGTGTGTACTTGCTTGTTATTAAGTTCCTGTTCCTGTAAGAAATGATGTGATGTTTATCCATGAAAGTAAAGCTATACTCTGCATACAACAAGCTTCCAGTGAATGATTTAATACTCTAATAGGTTATGGTTCCCAGCAGCACCCAGGCATCCAGAGGCACTGGAGAGGATACTCAGTGAGCACAGTGGGTCTGTGAGTACTATATGTAAAGATGGCAAGTGGTTCAGATGTGAAGTTTTCAATTACAAAGCTGAACAATGCCAATTACCAGCTATGGAAGTTTAAGCTAGAGATGATTCTCAACAAGGAGGACTTATGGCAAGTGATGAAAACAGACAGACCCACAAACGAAGAGATGGCAGACTGGGACATAAGAGACAGACAGGCAAAAGCAATTATAAGCTTACTAGTGGAAGATGACCAGCTTATCCACATAAGAGCAGAGAAAACAGCCAAAGGTATGTGGAATTCATTACAAAAAACTGCATGAGCATTCAAGTCTCAACAGTAAGCTCTTTCTACTAAGAAAATAATATAAGACAGGACTAGAAGAAGGCCAGCAAATGTATAACCAAGTGCATGACATGCTAGAGATCATAGAGCAGCTGCGTGCCATTTGAGAGGACATCAAAGATAACCACGTTGTTGCCCTGCTCTTCTGAAACCTTCCAGAGACATTTACTGCTCTTTTTAATGCTTTAGAAACCAGACCCTAGCAGGAACTGACACAATACGTGAAAGGCAAATTAATTGATGAATATGACAGAAGGAAAGAAAATACACACCATGATGACAAACCTCTTAACTACTTCCCAACCGTGCGCCGTGTTTTTACGGCGGCAGTCGGGATGCTGAGCGCGAATCGGCGTAAATAAGCGGCGATCTGCAATCAGCCACCAGGGGGCGTGCGCTCCCGCCGCACTCCTGGGGAGTGTGCCCGTGGCTCGGGCGGACCCGATGTCCGCCGGCGAGCCGCGATGAGCGGCTACATGGAAAGAACGGGGAACCGCTGATGTAAACACGGCGGTTCCCCGCTCTGTTAGTAGGGGCATGAGAGATCTACTGATCCCTGTCACTGGAATCAGTTAGATCTCTAATGCCCATGTTAGCCCAACCCCCCACAGTAAGAACACACCCAGGGAACACAGTTAACCCCTAGCTCCCCCCCCCAGGTTAACCCCTTCACTGCCAATGACATTTATACAGTAATCAGTGGATATTTAAATTTCTGATCGCTGAATATATGTCATTGGTCACAAAAAAGTGTCAAAATGGTCCGACATGTCCGCTGCAATATCGCAGTACCGCTAAAAACCGCAGATCGCCATTACTAGTAAAAAATAAAAAAAAATGAAAACCCCAGAAATTAATTCTCACCATCCGTAAACACGGCCACTTTTGCACAAACCAATCAATAAACGCCGATTGCGATTTTTTTATCACAAATATGAGGAATTATATAAATCGGCCAAAAACGGTGAAAAAAAATGTTTTTTTATATTTTTTTTTGGATGTTTTAAACGCAGGAAAAAAGGGGTGTTTATCTCGAAAAAAAACCACCATAAACTAGCGGTGACGCAGTAAAGACTATTGGCGATATTTGTTTTCTTCTCGCTGGTAAAACGTTTTTTTGGGTTTAAAGAATGAAAAACGATTTTAAGTTTAGGTTTTTTTTTATATTTTTTTGTAAAAAAAAGTGGCAAAAACCGGCTAAATATATTAAGGAGTATAAACACTATTTTTTTAGCGTTAGCCGCAAATAACTAACCAAACACGTTTTCACCGGCACAAATGCCTACCACTCTTAATTAAAGAC
>BLSH010451003.1:5828-19045 GCA_018402905.1 Glandirana rugosa | reverse complement strand
TTTTCTCTTTTTAGGCTGTTTTTTTCTTTATATTCACCTGGTGATCTAGCCAGTAACACGCTTCTTGTCTTATGGGTGTTCCACTCTATGGAGACATCCTTGGACAATAGCATTGTCAGTCTGCGGAGAGGGTGGTGTTAAAGATGGTACAAACGGGCTGAGTATCGACCGGTATCAGTCAGTTCAACAGAAACAGCTGCCAGCACTGATTAGTGTTTTGTAATGGGGAAGGGGGCAGTCCCCCTGTCAGAATACAATAGCACAGCGGGGTAGATCACCGCACTAATAACATCACTTAGTTAGTACTGCAACCTCAGTTTTTTTTTTCTATTTAGTCCGCTGGGTTGAATAAAAAAAAAACCTTTAGTGTGTAGCATTAGACTAGCAGATTTAGATGGACTTTGACTAACAAACAGAAGCTGAAAAATTAAAGCTGAACTAAAATATGACCATTGTAAGCACCCCTGTCGGTGGTAAATGGTTTGTCTCAATCCTCTAACTGCTACTTTTTCTGGACCGTTTGGTCTGTTAGATTTGCTGGTCAAATCCCTAGGTGAAAATAAAGGAAAAAAGCTAAAAAAAAAGAAAACAAACGCAGCCACCACATTTAAAGTGGTTGTAAAGTTAGAAGGTTTTTATCTTAATGCATTCTATGCATTAAAGGGGTTGTAAACATTCACGGTTTTCACCTTAATGCACTCTATGCATTAAAGTGAAAAACCTCCTGTACTGCAGCAGGCCCCTAGAGCCCCCCTTTCCTTACCTGAGCCCAATCGCTCCAGCGACACCAGCTGCAGCCACTGTATCGGGTCCTCATTGGATAGATTGATAGCAGCAGGATCCATTGACTCCCGCTGCTGTCAATCAAATCCAATGACGCGAGAGCCAGGGGGTGGGACCGAGTCCTACCGTCTGTGTCAATGGACGCAGCAGCAGGGCTCCAGCGACTGTCAACCAAAGTCAGTGAGCCAATGAGGAGAGAGAGAGGGTGGGGCTGGGCCATGGCCCCATGTCTGAATGGACACAGAGAGCTTCGGCTCGGGTGCCCCCCATAGCAAGCTGCTTGCTGTGGAGTCACTCAACAGGAGGGAGGGGTCAGGAGCACTGAAGAAGGACCCAAGAAGAGGAGGATCTGGGCAGCTCTGTGCAAAACCACTGCACAGAGCAGGTAAATATGACGCTTGTTATTTTTAACAAAACAAAACTTCAGTATCACTTTAACCACTTCCCACCCGGCCACTGTACATATACGGCCGGATGGGAGCTTCCCCGTTCTGACAGGACGTGTATACATGTCCTGCAGAATGGGAGCTCGCAGCACGGCCACGCGGTGCGCTGCGGCTGGATCCTGTGATCATTATGATCACAGGATCCAGCTAAGCAGAGATCGGGATATGGGAGCAGTGACTGGTCCTCCCGATCACGTGACGGCTGTGTCCAATCACAGCTGTCACATTGTAAACAGAGACGAACGTCTCTGTGACAGTTCTCCCCCCGCCGAGCTCAGTGAGAGCTCAGTGCCGGGGGGGGGGGGGGGGAAATGAGGATTTCATGCAGAGAGCTGTCACAGATCGCCCCCCACACAGTGCACCAAGCACACTGATACCCCTGTCCCCATACACATAAGTGTCCCCATAAAACAGTCCCCAAAATATCTGTATGTCCCCCATCACATCTGTCACCATACACAAAACATCTGTCACAGTCCCCAAAACATCTCTATGTCCCCAAAACATCTGTCACAGTCCCCAAACATCTGTCTGTCCCCGTCACATCTGTCACCATACACAAAACATCTGTCACAGTCCCCAAACATCTGTCTGTCCCCGTCACATCTGTCACCATACACAAAACATCTGTCACAGTCCCCAAAACATCTGTCTGTCTGCCAACACCAAATAAACTCCGATTTGGGTTATTTTTACCAAAGAAATGTAGCAGTATAATTTTTGGTAAAAATTTATGAAGAGAAATTACTTATTTGCAAAAGTTTATAACAGAAACGAAGAAAAATGCATTGTTTTTGAAAATTTTCAGTCTTTTTTTAATTTATAGCGCAAAAAATAAAAAACCCAGGGGTGATTAAATACCACCAAAAGAAAGCTCTATTTGTCTGAAAAAATGTATAAAAATTTCATATGGGTACAATGTCGCATGACCGTGCAATTGTCATTCAAACTGCAACAGCGCTGAAAGCTGAAAATTGGTCCGGGAAGGAAGGGGGTTTAAGTGCCCAGTATTGAAGTGGTTAAGAATTGTAAAACTGCAATACAATTCATTTTAGGTTTAATATTGCTTTAAAATCATCTCCCACTATTCTTTTACTTAGCAAGAATTTTTTGTAAATCACCAAAATTCCAAATGCTACTAAATATCGCTAATTTAAAATTGACATTGATATTGCTTTAGATTCAGTGACATGTGAAGGTAGATCACTGGGCTGCAGAAAACCTTTAAACAATATAGAAATAGCTTTTAGCTTTTTTTAATTCATGGTGCTTATGGCAACTAATCTGTCTTGGCACCTTCTGTTTAAATTTGCAGCAGTATAGCCAAAGGCTGTATGGAATTGGGAAATCTTGACTCGTATACTTGGGCAATGGAAAAAATAATTCAAACCCTGGCTATCACCATGAATTCAGTGTCATGTTAGAAAATGAATTGGGACACTGACAACCTTAGAAATAAAATGTTTCATCTAACTGGTGAACTTGTACAAGATAAAGTGTACATTTTTGGGATGTATTCCTTCCAAAGGTCATCAGAAATGAATACATTCTGCCACTAATATTTTGGCAGCAATATATTCCAGTGCAACATTAGGTTAGTACAAACATGTAGAGGTTAATCTACAGCTAGGCAATAGATTAGGGGTAAATTAAAAGATGGGTCTAAGGTCACATTTAAAGGGCTAATTTTAAGGGTTAATGACCAAGTTACTTAAAGCGGAGTTCCACCCAGAATTTTTTTTTTCTTTTTGGCATCCACTCTTTTAATACTAAATAGATGTAACCTTTTGTTTCCTTACTTTCAAACCGCCTAGTAATTACATGTATTTTTTACTCACAATTTTGTTTCTCTCACTACTGGGCTTTTCCATTTTAGGTGAGGGCATCTGAAGCCCATCCTGGGTCTCCTGTCATCTTTTCCTGAAAGAAGTGCACTCCTCGATCTCGGTCCGCCTTAAATCGTGTCATTTCCTGTATGGAAATAACACGATTTTACATTACAGGGAAGCCCACTGACTCCTGGGAAATGATGAGTCACATCTCCCAGGAGACCAGGGGAAGCAGGAAGTAAAAAGGAGCCTAGGACCAACTAGGGGACAGATTACAGAAACCACCTAGCTACAAGCGACTTAGGGTGAGTATACATTTTTTTTTCCTTCAAAGGTAAGTCTATATAGGCAAAGGACTTAAATGATGTAAAAAAAAAAATTCTGGTTGAAACTCCGATTTAAATCCAAGGGTTCACATACTTTTTCCACCTGCACTGTGAATCTTTACATGGTGTGTTCAATAAAAACATGGTAACATTTAATTCTTTGTGTGTTATTAGTTTAAGCAGACTGTGATTGTCAATTGTTGTGACTTAGATGAAGATCAGATCACATTTTATGACCAATTTGTGCAGAAATCCATATCATTCCAAAGGGTTCACATACTTTTTCTTGCAACTGTATATACAACCCCACAAATAGATACATACAGACCCACAGATAGATATATACAGCCCCAAAGATAGTTATATACAGCACCACAGATAGGGATATGCAGCCCCACAGATAGATATATACTGCACCATAGATAGGGATATACAGCCCCACAGATAGATATATACTGCACCATAGATAGGTATTTACAGCACCACAGACAGATATACATTGCACCATAGATACAGTCAGGTCCATAAATATTGGGACATCCACACAATTCTAATCTTTTTGGCTCTATACACCACCTCAATGGATTTGAAATGAAACGAACAAGATGTGCTTTAAATGCAGACTTTCAGCTTTAAATTGAGGGTATTTAAATCCAAATCAGGTTAACGGTGTAGGAATTACAACAGTTTGTATATGTGCCTCCCAACTTTTAAGGGACCAAATGTAATGGGTCAATTGGCTGCTCAGCTGCTCCATGGCCAGGTGTGTGTTATTCCTCATTATCCCATTTACAAGGAGCAGATAAAAGGTCCAGAGTACATTTCAAGTGTGCTATTTGCATTTGGAATCTGTTGCTGTCAACTCTCAATATGAGATCCAAAGAGATGTCACTATCAGTGAAGCAAGCCATCATTAGGCTGAAAAAACTAAACAAACCCATCAGAGAGATAGCAAAAACATAAGGTGTGGCCAAATCAACTGTTTGAAACATCCTTAAAAAGAAAGAACTCACCAGTGAACTCAGCAACACAAAAAGACCCGGAAGACTATGGAAAACAACTGTGGTGGATGACCAAAGAATTCTTTCCCTGGTAAAGAAAACACCCTTCACAACAGTTGGCCAGATCAAGAACACTCTCCAGGAGGTAGGTGTATGTGTGTCAAAGTCAACAATCAAGAGAAGACTTCACCAGAGTGAATACAGAGGGTTTACCACAAGATGTAAACCATTGGTGAGCCTCAAAAACAGGAAGGCCAGATTAGAGCTTGCCAAACAACATCTAAAAAAGCCTTCACAATTCTGGAACAACATCCTATGGACAGATGAGACCAAGATCAACTTGTACCAGACTGATGGGAAGAGAAGAGTATGGAGAAGGAAAGGAACTGCTCATAATCCAAAGCATACCACCTCATCAGTGAAGCATGGTGGTGGTAGTGTCATGGTGTGGGCAAGTATGGCTGCCAATGGAACTGATTCTCTTGTATTTATTGATGATGTGACTGCTGACAAAAGCAGCAGGATGAATTCTGAAGTGTTTCGGGCAATATTCTCTGCTCATATTCAGCCAAATGCTTCAGAACTCATTGGACGGCGCTTCACAGTGCAGATGGACAATGACCCAAAGCGTACTGCGAAAGCAACCAAAGAGTTTTTTAAGGCAAAGAAGTGGAATGTTATGCAATGGCCAAGTCAATCACCTGACCTGAATCAGATTGAACATGCATTTCACTTGCTGAAGACAAAACTGAAGGGAAAATGCCCCAAGAACAAGCAGGAACTGAAGACAGTTGCAGTAGAGGCCTGGCAGAGCATCACCGGGGATGAAACCCAGCGTATGTGTCTGGTGATGTCTATGCGTTCCAGACTTCAGGCTGTAATTGACTGCAAAGGATTTGCAACCAAATATTAAAAAGTGAAAGTTTGATTTATGATTGTTTATCTGCCCCATTACTTTTGGTCCCTTAAAAAGTGGGAGGCACATATACAAACTGTTGTAATTCCTACACCGTTCACCTGATTTGGATGTAAATACCCTCAAATTAAAGCTGAAAGTCTGAATTGTGTCCAATATTTATGGAGCTGACTGTATATACAGCCCCACAGTTAGATATATATTGCACCATGGATAGGTATATACAGCTCTACAGATAGATATATACTGCACCATAGATAGGGGTATACAGCCAATATCCCCCCCCCCGCGGGGCTCGCAGCACTGACAGTACCCACCCCCCTGGGGTAGTCAAGACATCAAAGTCCCGCACTTACCCCATCTAGATAGGAGCGGGCAGCAGCGGAGAGCGATGTCTGGCAAGCGGCTGTGCCCCCTCCAACGAGAAAGGCTTCCAATAGGAAGCCAGTAACATACCAGCGCTTCCTGATTGGCGGACAGCGGTTTAGTGTTAGAAAGGCAAATGTTAATTTGCCTTTCTAAGGGCTCGTGGCGGCACGCTTTGCATCACAAGCCACGCTTTATTGAAGCCTATTAGAGCCTAAGGTACGAGATGCTTCAAAGTAACCTCCCCGCAGCAGTAATTCATGCAGCTGGCGCCTCAAAGGGGAGGGCCGCATGAATTAGAGGGTGGTCGCGGCCGGCCATGGATAGATTCATGCTGTGTATGAATCTATCGATGGCATAGATTGGGTGGCAAGGAGAGAGGGGGTGGCGTTTATGGACGAGCCGCCACTGAAACTGGTAGCAAAATAACAAGGGGCACATAGTCACCTGTATGTTAGCCTGTAGCCTGTATGCTAGCTGTGCCTGGTTTGTATACCTCTACAGGATGAAGGAGCACCTTTCTTATTTTATTGTTTAAAGTGTTACTAATCTGGTATATTGGTGTATCTGGTATGCTGGTGATAACCTGAGACTCTGATTGCTGTTGCTAATATTTCTACTTTTAGTACTTAATATTTTCAACAAAATTATTGAAAAAATAAAGTGTTTCTAAACCCGAGAGCCTGCATTCACTATATCTGGTCTCCCGCTGTACACAGAAAATCGAAATGCAATTGTAGCGGGGCCAGCTTTGCTACCCGCTATTTCTGAGGCTTTGCCAAGTGGTCACCCAGAGTATACAGGCTCTTCAACAGGGAGAATGTGCCTGCCAGCTCTCTGCATGGATTTGATTTTTTCTCTCCCTCTTGTTTCTGTGTGCAGACACACACAAGCACACACACACAACACACACACAAAACACACATACACACACACACACAACACACACACAACACACATACACACAACACACACACACACACAACACACATACACACACACACACACACACAACACACAACACACACACACACACAACACACATACACACAACACAACACACAACACACATACACACACACACACACAACACACACACACACACACAACACACATACACAACACACACACACATACACAACACACACACACAACACACACACACAACACACATACACACACACACACACACACACACACACACACACAACACACACACACACACAACACACACAACACACACACACAGATCAAATTACAGTGTGACTCTCCTGAGTTTCCCTGTGCATGAGGGAGAAAGCCAATAGAATTAACAGCTACAGGAACCAATCAGAGGGACTTTAACCATCTTCAGGAATAGCTGCAAAGCATTCTGGAACATTAAGTTCCTTTACCAGTCGTCCCCATAGCTTTGTATGGAGTATGGAACTACAACCCCATGCATGCTCTAGAACAGGGGCGTAACTATAGGGGTTGCAATGGTTGCAATTGCAACCGGGCCCCATGGTTTAGGGGGCCCATGTGCCTCCCTTGTACACCTGGATAGGAGGGATGGCGGGGTTGGCATTTAGAGGAACCAATCTCCTTCATTTTCATCTATCCGGCTTGTCTTCTGCTGTTCCCAGGGTCCCTGTGTGCTTCCTTGGTTCCCCCCACAGAGCTGCTCTCTTCCACCCTCCTCTCTTCTGCCAGCTGCTGTAGAAGATGTGTCATGATGGAGAGATGGGAACGGGTCGGTAAATTTGTCATTTACCTTCCTTTTCTCAATGAACAGAGTCAGTGATTGCTATCAAATGGTTCATTCATGACTGAAGCGGTTTTTACTATACTTCCATTTCTGAATGAATGGGAGGCTCGGTACACAACTATTCCTGCCCATTCATTCTGTGCAGCTGAGCCTACACAGGTGGAAATTAAGAACTGAGGTTTGTTTAGACCCCTGATATCTCATATCTTATATCTCATCAAAGCCCCCCAACAGGGCTCGTAAAAAAATTGTAAAAAAATGTAAAAATTGTAAAAGAAATAAGTAAAAAAATAATAAAATTAAAATAAAAATGTAAAAATACTGACACCAGTGAGGGAACTATCAGGATTGCAATTCTGACCGGGCCCTGGCATTTCACCACCATGGGAAGATGGCAGAAAGGGGGCCTGCTGCAGAACTTGTGATAGGGCCTCGCTGCGGGACCGTATTAAAGGGACCCGCAATAAGAGTAAAGGGCCCCAGGATCAGTGGGAAGAGGGAAGGGTCCTGGCCAGGGGTTAGGTGGCCCTTCATAATTTCTTGCACCGGTGCCCTGAAGGTTCTAGTTACGCCTCTAGAAGAGAGGAAGAGAGAGGCTCCATCTTGATTGTCTGGGGATAATTTAGTGAAAGCGTGGGAGAGGAAGAGAAAAGACCTAAGAGAGGGGTGCTGCCTCTTGGGTCTCTCCACCATGCGATCTTAGGCCTATGGGACCAGTCGGGACATCCAGCTTGAGAGAGAGAGGATCCCAGGTGCACATCCAGGCGCACCTGCCCCGACAGACAAACGTTCCAGTGTGAGGTAACCAAGGATGCATGCCTGTCCCAGGAAGTTTGTATGGGCCTTGATTGATTGCAGGATTGGGTGAGGGGGCTCTTGCCCATTTCCAGGAAACAAGGACACTGCACAGGCGGAGTTGTATTGAACCCTGTATACCAGTGGTTCTCAACTCCTGTCCTCAGGACCCACCAACAGGCCAGATTTTAAGTATTACCTTGGGGAGATACAGACTAGAATACTGCAATCACTGAGCAGCAAATGATATCACTTGTGATGTATTTTAGTTATCCTGCAAACCTGGCCTGTAAGTGGGTCCCGAGGACCGGAGTGGAAAACCACTGCTGTGCTGTATACAGACATCATTGCTGGTAGTCATCTTGCTGACACTTGTAATACCTGCAGGTTACAAAGCCATTTAAGTAGAAAGACACTGTATGGCATTGGCCGTTCACCCTGCTGAGGAAAATCTTGCATTCTTCACTTAATGATCCGAGCCAGTTATGTTACTTAGGCCTTCTATCCAGGAATTGAAGTGCACTAACGAGAGTAGCTAGCTGAAGATGCCAAGAAGTATTTTACTTCAAAGGGACTGAAGCTACTATTGCCATACGGCCTCGGACACACGTTCAGGGCTCTGTATATGCATTAGGTGTGTGGGACAGCCTATTTAGAAAGTTAAGATATTGACTGTTGATTTGAATACAGTATTTGTTATTGGGCCTGTGGTGCCAGGAGACAGAACAGAGGGATCTGACATAGAGAGGGTCAGGCTTCTACTCTTTTCCTGCCTGGACTCATTGAGCCAAACTTGAGTAAAGGTAACCAATCTGGTACAGATTGCCATTTTTGTGACTTTATTGTTATTAAAGGGCTTGCTCTGCTCTTGGGGTTATTCTAAGGTTCTGAATCCCCTGAAAGCAGCCTAAGTGTACTATTGAGCTATATTGCTCATAACCTCAGTTAATATTCTTCTATTGTATTCCTTGAACATATTGTCAATGGTTATTCCACAGAAATATTACAGTAAAGACAATTTCTTCGTTTTATAAGAACGTGTGTGTTTCTCATTGATACTGCACTCACACTATTGCCAGGTGAGCAAGAGGGGAATGAGGCTGCTGTTGGGGTTGAGAGGCAGAGTGATGGACTCAACATACTTAAGCTGCTCCTGCGGGGGTAGCACTGCCAATTATTTTAATAAATATAATCTGCCAAATACCTTTTCTAATCAGCAGTATATAGCAGTCTTGTTACTGCTATCAGTGTCCGGCCAAGCACTGGTTAAAGCTTGTAGGAGGAATTTTCATTCTCTTCTGACTGTCCTATGAGGCTACAGGACCCCTGACCCTAATCACAAGCACCCCCCCCCCCCAAAAAAAAAAAAAAAACTAGTAATACACACAGAACTGAGCATGTGCACAGTGGCCCCAAGGCTCTGTACTATCAGGGGATGAATTGAAGACTGTGGAAGGTAGGGAGGATCAGAGAAGACAGAATCAAACAGCCTTTTTACACAATGTGCAGGATTAACCCCTTAGGCTCCACAGTAAGTATAACAAGCATGCTTTACTGCATATGCAGACTGATTTTACTGTTGTGGGTTTAGTAACCCATTAATATAGATGCTTTAAAAAAAACACTGCAGACCTGTTAGCGTGGAGAATTTTAAAGCTTGTTGCCTATTTAAGAAGCAGTGGATCAGGTTATGGATATATATATATATACACACACAGTATCTCACAAAAGTGAGTACACCCCTCACTTATTTGTAAATATTTTATTCTATCTTTTCATGTGACAACACTGAAGAAATGACACTTTGCTACAATGTAAAGTAGTGAGTGTACAGCTTGAATAACAGTGTAAATTTGCTGTCCCCTTAACCACTTCAGCCCCGGAAGGATTTACCCCCTTCCTGACCAGAGCACTTTTTGTGATACGGTACTGTGCCGCTTTAACCAACAGTTGCGCAGCCGTGCGATGCTTTACCCAAACAAAATTGATGTCCTTTTTCCCCCACAAATAGAGCTTTCTTTTGGTGGTATTTGATCACCTCTGCGGTTTTTATTTTTTGCGCTATAAACAAAGAGCAACAATTTTGAGAAAAAAACAAAACTTTTTTTTACTTTTTGCTATAATAAATATCCCAAAAAATATAAAAAAAACAAATGTATTACTCAGTTTAGGCCGATATATATTCTTCTACATATTTTCGGTAAAACAAAATCACAATGGGTGTATATTGTTTGGGTTGCGCAAAAGTTATTGTGCTTACTAACCATGGGAATAGATTTATGGCATTTTTATTATTATTTTTTTTTACTAGTAATGGCGGTGATCTGCGATTTTTAGCGGGACTGCAATATTGTGGCGGACAGATTGGACATTTCTGACACTTTTTTTAGATCACTGACATTTATACAGAGATCAGAGCTAAAAATAGCCACTGATTAATGTATAAATGTCATTAGCAGTGAAGGGGTTAACATTAGGGGTGATCAAGGGGTTAAGTGTTCCCTAGGTAGGTGTTTCTAACTGTGGGGCACTGTAGTGACTGGGGGTGGAGATAAAAAGCTGCTCCCGTTCACTGGGAGCAGCAGATCTCTCTCCACTACCCTGACAGAACGGAGATCCGTTTGCTTACATGAGAGGATCCCCACTCTGGCTCTGAGGAGCGATCGCGGGTAGCTGGCGGACATCGCGCCCGCTAGCCAGGTGCATCGGCTCCAGAGACTGCAGTGGGTGCCCATGTGGGCCCCCTGCAGTCTCTTAAAGCACCGCCATACATCTACAGCGATTTGTGCAATAGAGCCGACCTGCCGCCGTCGAACAATGGCGGCTGGTCGCAAGTGCTTAATATAACTCAACACACAGCCATTAATGTCTAAACCACTGGCAACAAAAGTGAGTACACCCCTAAGTATAAATGTCCAAATCGGGCCCAAAGTGTCAATGTTTTGTGTGGCCACCATTACTTTCCAGCACTGCCTTAACCCTCTTGGGCATGGAGTTCCCAGAGCTTCACAAGCTGCCACATGAGTCCTCTTCCACTCCTCCATGTTGACATCATGGAGCTGATGGATGTTAGAGACCTTGCGCTCCTCCACCTTCCGTTTGAGGATGCCCTACAGATGCCCCACAGAAGCATTTTTGAAATTACGCTTGTATGTACAGAGCACTTTGTCAACACCATCACGGCACTTTTATAATCAGCACTGGATTAAGCACTTTAAAATTCTAAGGTTAAATGTTTAAATAGGGAAGAGAGAGCGCTCTATCCCTTTCATATCGAGTGACTTGCACCATTCAAGTCAAGTGATTGGCTGAGCCATCCTAGCAGCTTTATTTTCTTTCTTTGAAACCAATTGAGAGTTTCCTTGGCTTTGTGTTTGGGATCATTGTCTTGCTGAAATGTCCACCCTCATTTCATCTTCATCATCCTGGTAGATGGCAGCAGATTTTTAGCAAGGATGTCTTGGTACATTTTTCCCTTCATCCTACCTTCAACTATATAAAGTTTGCCAGTTCTGTATGCTGGAAAAAAGCCCCACACCATGATGTTCCCACTTCCAAACTTGACTGTAGGTATGGGGGTGTTCTGGGGGAGATGTACAGTGTCATTTGACCTCCAAATATGGTGTGTATTGTGGAATTCAAAGAGTTCCGTTTTGGTCTCATCTGAGCAGACTATATTCCCATATATACTCCCAGTATTTCAAAGGCTAGTCTAAATGTTGTGCAGCAAACTTTAAACAAGCTTCAACATGATTTTTCTTCAGCAATGGAGTCTTGCGTGGTGAGTGTGCATACAGGCCATGGAGGTTGAGTGCATTACTTATTGTTTTCTTTGAAACAATTGTACTTGCTAATTCCAGGTCTTTCTGAAACTCTCCACAAGTAGTCCTTGGCTCTTGGACAACGCTTCTAATAATTTGTTTCACTACTCTGTCAGAAATCTTGGGAGGAGCACCTGGTATTGGCCGGTTTATGGTGAAATGATTGTTCATTCCACATCCAGATTATGGCCCCATCAGTGGTCACTGGAACATTCAAAAGTTTAGAAATTCTTCTGTAACCAATTCCATCAGTATGTTTTGCAACAATAAGGTTGTGAAGGTCTGGAGAGAACTCTTTGCTTTTACCCATCATGAGATGCTTCTTGTGTGACACCTTGGTAGCGAGACACCTTTTTAATAGGCCAGACTGAACCAGCTGATATTAATTTGCACTGATAAGTGGCAGGATTGCTTTCTAATTACTGATAGATTTCAGTTGGTGTCTTGGCTTTCCGTGCCTTTGTGCAACCCCCTTTCTACACATAACTTTCTGAACTTATTTGTTTTGGTGTCTTTGTATGGATGGATTGCATGGGTTGTTACCGACCTGGGGTGACAATTTAATATCAATAGCACCTTTAGAAATATATTTAACTAGAAAAATGAAGACATGTTCAATACTTATTTTTACCTGCTATATATTGTATTTACTGTATATATACACACACAGAAAAAGGTTTATTATATTAAAGTGATCACCACAAGTCACTTTTCTTTATTACTAGAGTTGAGCGAACACCTGGAAGTTCGGGTTCTGCTGGTCCGTCCGAACTTCGGGACAAAGTCCGGGTCCGGGTCCGGACGGAACCCGAACGATCGCACGGCTGAAACAGGGCTTCAAGCCTGCCTGGTCGTCTTGGGCTTGAAGGTCCACAAGCGAGTTGAGATCATTATTTCTTTTCACTGAACACCACTAGTGAAATTATATTATTTGGAAAAAGACACACACATATATATGTCATTTATGTTATATATCGTCCATTTTTATTCATAACTTGTACAGAAGTAAAAAGATCAATTTATATAAAGATTTCCACGATAACTATAATTTAACAGTGGGGTCCAGCCATTGTTGGGTACGTTAGGTAGGTATGTTTCTGTGGTTTTGTTTATTCAAGTCTTTCAATACACATCTTTCCCCCAACGTGTTTCCGTGCCTTTCGGTTCTGTGGTTGACTTTAGATAGT
>BLSH010450964.1:141178-153048 GCA_018402905.1 Glandirana rugosa | reverse complement strand
GAAGGGGTTAACCTGCAGGGGGCAGTGAAGGGGTTAATAGTGTTCCCTGGGTGTGTTCTTACTGTGGGGGGGTTGGGCTAACATGGGCATGAGAGATCTAACTGATCCCAGTGACAGGGATCAGTAGATCTCTCATGCCCCACTGACAGGGCGGGGAACCGCCGTGTTTACAGCGGCGGTTCCCCGTTCTTTCTCTGTAGCCGCTCATCGCGGCTCGCCGGCGGACATCGGGTCTGCCCGAGCCGCGGGCACACTCCCCAGGAGTGCAGCGGGCGCGCGTGCGCGCCCCCTGGTGGCCAAATGCGAATCGCCGCTTATTTACGGCGATTCGCGCAGTGCTCCCCCACTGCCGCCGTGAAAACACGGCGCGCGGTGGGGAACCAGTTAATGCAACTACCATACATGATTTAATAAATAACAGAGGGGATATCTGTATAAATGATGATATGATAAACATGGCCCGAGACATCTGTTTGAAAGGATATAGTGGTAATTTAAATGCATCTATAAAAGGATTATTACCAGTTTTGGATCACCAGGCACGACCTCTATTTGGCTCGCCTTATGGAATACATGCATAATAATCATTGTGCCTAAAGTCAAAGGTTTACTTAAATGACCTGGAAAAAACCAAGCCAGTATCATATGGGGCATATACCGCCCCATGGCTGGCATATATCTAGAACATACATTATTATGCACAAAATGACCAATCAAGCAGTCTACCCCAAGATAGTAGTGAGCTTTCAGTTTCTAATTGAGATGCCAGAGAGAGAACACATTGCTTGAGGATTGGAGTGGTTATCATATAGGGGTATCTTGAAGAGTGACAGAAAGTCAGCTGAAGATCACGAACCAGGTTGTATATTTCGTTTTTAATCTTCATGATTTTGGTAATGTAAAAGGAGGGGGGGAGGAAGGAAAAGGAAAAAACAACCTGAAATTAGCGTTCCAAAAAGACAGATAAATTCAATTCAGTGTTAAGTCCTTTGGGGGCCAAGCTGCCCAATCTGAAGATCCACTCGTTCTCGCGTTGCAGGAGAACCCTATGGTAGTCGCCCCTCCGATTAGACAGCTTCAAAGCATTAAAACCCTTGATCTTCAGGTCTGTAAAATGGCCTTGATGGTAGGTTCTGAAGTGTTGGGCAAGGGGTGATTCATCCATTGGATCTCGTAAAGCTGATAGATGCTCACCAATCCGGATTTTAAAGGCCCGTTTTGTTTTGCCTACATAAATGTTATCACATGGGCAAATGATCATATAGAGAACTCGTTTGGGTGTGCAATTAATAAATTGATTAATCTTATAGGTGTTCATGTTATCGCTGTCTTTGAATTTATCAGTCTTATCCACGTAACGGCAGATATGACATCTGCCACATGGATACATCCCCTTTAGAGGGGGGAGACTGGTAAGACAGTTTTTCTTTACCGGTCTCAGGAACTCAGATTTTACCAGCTCATCACCCAGATTTTTTGCTCGTCTTGCGGTCATCAGAGGACGTGGGCCAACTGCGGCCCTCATTTGTGGGGATCTAGTGAGAATGTGCCAATGTTTATCAAGCACATGTCTCACTGTTTCCCATTGACTTCCATAGGTGGTAATTATCCGTATTGGCTCACTTGTATCCTTGGATCCTCTGATTTTAGTGGCGTCCTTTAAAAGAGTCTTCCTTTCTGTTTGAGATGATTTTCTTCGGGATCTTTTTAGAGTAGCATGTGAGTAATTCCGGGCCCTAAATCTTTTATATAGTCCCATGGCTTCCTGGTGGTACTCCTTATCAATGGAACAGTTTCTTCGTAAACACAGGAACTGTCCCGTTGGTATACCTTTAATCAGTGGTTTAGGGTGATGACTGGTGGCATCAAGAAGTGTATTCGCCGCAGTGGGTTTACGATAGGTATTAGTAATCAGATGACCACCTTCGATTCTAATGGTGAGGTCCAAGAAGGAAATTTGGTGTTTATCCATGACGTAGGTTAATTTTATGTTTCGCGTATTTTGGTTCAGTACATTTATGAATTCCATTAGTGATTCACCCGATCCCTTCCAGATCATAAGCACATCATCGATGTACCTGAGCCAGAGAAGGATTTGGTCCCGGTACATCGGTGAATGGTAGACCAATTCTTCTTCCCACAGTCCCAGGTGGAGACAGGCATAAGCTGGAGCCCAGGGGGTTCCCATAGAGGTCCCCCTGATCTGTTGGTAATAAATGCCCAAAAAATTAAAGCAATTATGGCCCAAAGCGAAATGTAGTAAATCCAACAGGAATTCTGTGTACCTAATTCAGGGTAGTGTAAATCCAGAAAGTGTGCAGCCGTGGCCAAGCCCCACTCATGGGGTATGGACGTATAGAGAGACTCCACATCTATCCCCACGAGCAGGGCCCCCTCTGGAACCACCACAGCCTGTATTTTCCTCAACACATCTCCTGTGTCTTTCACGTATGAGGTCAAGTGGTACACTAAATTCTTCAGGAGGGAGTCTAAATATTTGCCCACTTGTTCGAGTGGGCCCTTAACTTCAGACACAATCGGTCTGCCGGGAGGGTCAGTGGCTGATTTGTGAATCTTCGGTAACACATAGATTGTGGGAGTGTTAAATTCAATTACTTTCAAATATTCAGACTCTCTTCTAGTTAGTAAGTTTGTTTCCCGGGCCAATAAAAGCTTGAAATTCAATTCACGTACAATCTCGGGGAACGGATTGATGTCAAGTCTTTTATACGTGGTGTGGTCTTTTAGTTGACGCAATATTTCTTTCTCATATTTTTCAGCAGACCATAATACCACAATGCCTCCCTTGTCGCTCTTCTTAATTACAATATTGGGCAGTTCTTTTAGTTCTCTCAGTGCTTGTCTTTCGTCAATATTAAGGTTGTCAGATGCCTGATGCAACACCAAGTACTCTTCTCTGCATTCAATCTGCTAAAAGACTGGGTGCCTGCTGCAATGCTCTTTTAAACCCACCTGTCTTACTAAGTGGTCCCTGACCTACCTGACTAGTAGAGGACCAATTCTCCAGATGTACATTTGCAGAAGTTTCTGCACATTGAGCCTGTGTTTTTTCCGAGCTCACACTTTTTAAAGATACCCTACGTAATTTCCACACCAGCTACCCTTTGACTACCCTCAAAACAAGTTGGATTATACTTCCTTTCTACTGACCATTTGGTAGCCTACCTGTCCCCACTTCACATAGAAACAGACTAACAAACCACATCTCTCCAATTAGGGTATAAGGCCCCTTCCTATGGGACCACCTACCCCATGACAAGCACCTCAAAATGGCCTTAAAATTTGTCTCCATAAATGGCAGGGGCTTAAACTCCCCACAGAAAAGATCTGCACTACTAAGAGAAGCCAGTAATCAAAAGGCCAACGTGGTGCTAGTGCAAGAAACCCGTTTTGCAGCCTCCGTACCCCTTCATTCACATTAAAAAGAGATAACCAAATCTTCCTAGCCTCAGGCCCAAAGAAGAAAAACTGAGTTCTCATGGCTATCCAGGAATCTCTCCAATTCAAGCACCAAACTATTACAGTGCCCCAAGGTCGCCATCTGGTCTTGATTTGTGACACCTACATTCTGGTCAACATCTATGGCCCGAACAAGCAACAACTACGATTCTACAAACAATTATACAAATTAACAAAGTCCAGAAAGGAAGAGTTTACCCTGATATGGATACCACCTCAACAGCCAGACACCACCGCCCTGCCTTGAACCCCTTTCTTCAGACAGTCTTTTTGACGTATGGAAATGACAACATGGATCAGAGAGGGACTACTCCTACTTTTCTTTCTCCCAACTTTCATACTACCGTATTGACTTCATTATTGTTGACAAACACAAACTCCAAGACATCATGAATTTAACGATAGGAACCATCTCAAGGGCAGATCACGTGCCTATCTCCATAACCGTGGGAGACGGCAGCCCAGGACTGCCTCGCTTATGGAGGCTCATTGCCTCCCATTTGGTGGAGGAGGACAACCTTCTCACAATTACAAACGAACCCCACGCTTTCTTCGAACTAAATAGTCAACTGGAAACTGATCAGTTTGTATTATGGGCCACTTATAAAGCATACATGCGGGGGATCCTCATTAAAATGTATAGTAAAACCAAAAACCAGAGGTCTCAGAAAATTGAAGGGGTACTTTCTCAAATTTCCCAGCTAGAGACCAAGAACAAACTGGCACCTTCCCACATTTTAGCCAGTGAACTCCTTGAAAACTCAGATCGTTTTTACTATATAAATATGAGAACAACCTCAAATCTGCTAGGGCTAAATACTACGCGTTAGGAAATAAAACAGGAGTCTTATTGGCTTGACAGGCAAAAGCACAACGTGCTAAGTGCAAAATGATATCCCTCCACCACCCTACAACCAAACAACTCCTTACCAACCCACAGGACATAGAAAATGCATTCAGCAAATGCTACTCCTCCCTCTATAATCTAGCTAGGGATTAGACATGTGCAGTTCATTTAGTTCTGAATTAAAATTCGGACAAATTTTTGTTTTTTGGAAATTTAGATGTATACGAATTTCTGAATTACAATAGTACCGAATTTAAATGAATCCGAAATAATGAAAAAAAAAATTTGGACAAAATTCAAATTCAAATAATTTTCTAATCGTTTTCGAATACTTTTCAAATTTGAATAGTTTTCAAATGCGAAAAGTTTTCAAATTTGAATAGTTTTCAAATTTGAATTAAAAAAGTCCTCAAATTTGAATAGTTTTCCAATTTACAAAGAGAACAAAATAGAATAGAAAACAAAGGAATAGAAAAAAAACAATAGACTAGAAAAGAATATAACAGAAAACAAAAGAATAGAATACAACAGAGTAAAACAGCTCTGTTCCACTCCACCACATTATATTCTTTCATTTTCTGTTATATTCCCCTCTATTGTATTCTATCTTTTCCCATTCTATTCCTCCACTTTCCACTCCACCCCATTCTCCTTGGAAATCAGAAAACTATTCAAATTCAAAAACTGTTTAAATTCAAAAACGGTTCAAATTCCAAAATGATTGGAATTCAAAAACTATTCAAAACTGATTCGAAAACTTTTCGTAAACGAATAAACAAAACAAATTCTGAAAACAAATTAAACTAATGAAACAAATCTAACTAAACAAATTTATGTAAATAATGAATCGAAACAAAACTAAACGAAACAATTTTTTTCGCTCTGCACATGTCAACTAGCGATCCGGATACACACCAATCAACAGACCCACTTATCAAAGGATTATTGTTCTAAAATCATCTCCAAGTTCTATAGGGAAAGTTTCATCCAGCCGCATAGAGAGCCATATTATTGTTCTAAAATCAATGATTTTATGCAGCTGAAAGAAACTTTCCTTATAGAACTTGGAGATGATTTTAGAACAATAATATGGCTCTCTATGCGGCTGGATGAAACTTTCCCTATAAAACTTGGAGAGATGATTTTAGAACAATAATGTGGCTCTCTATGCGGCTGGATGAAACTTTCCCTATAGAACTTGGAGATGATTTTAGAACAATAATCTGTTCCTCCAAACAACAGCTGGAACCTTTCCCTATAGAACTTGGAGATGATTTTAGAACAATAATATTTCCCTTAATGCAACAGCTGGAACCTTTCCCTATAGAACTTGGAGATGATTTTAGAACAATAATCTTTCCCTTAAAGCAACAGACTCTACCTAGTCCAGTCAGATTGTTCTGTGCAGCAGGATGAGGTCTGCAATCTGTCCCTCAAAGCAGCAGTACTAGTATCTCTCCCTAGTCCACAATCAGATCGTTCAGTAATGCAGGATGAGATGTTCTATAATATCTGCAATCTGTCCCTCACAGAGCCAGCAGCATCCTCTCCCTAAACTATCCTGAGAGCATATGACATGCAGCACGGTGACTCCAGTCCCATATAGAGGCTGGGTCACATGATGCACTGGCCAATCACAGCCATGCCATTAGTAGGCATGGCTGTGATGGCTTCTAAGGGCAAACCAGTGAAACACTTGTTGATTGGCTGCCCTTGGCAGCTATTCAACACGTGGAATCAAATACCAGAACACCCCAAAGTTCGGTACGGACCCGAACTTTACAGTCCGGGTTCGCTCAACTCTAACTATAGGCCCATATCGCTCCTTAATACAGACATGAAAATATTTGCCAAGGTTATTGCATCTAGACTGCTGAAGTGTCTTCCATCCTTGGTGCACCCAGACTAAGTCAGCTTTATTCCTGACAGACAGGCTCCTGATGGTCATCAATTTAATTCACCAAGTGACCCAGAAACAAACGCCTTCTCTGCTTCTGTCTCTTGATGCAGAGAAGGCATTTGACAGAGTGCATTGGAGATTCCTAGAAGCAGTACTCAATACATTTAGAATAACCAGCTGATTCCAATCAGTGATACAAGACAATCATGTAACCTTTTGTGCACCCTGGGAGCTGGATGGAGAAAATGTAGGGGCACTGGGTCCGTCTGTCATGGGTGGACAGTGCAAGGTGTGTATTGACGTCTCAGAAGATAAAATACTGGCTTTAGAAGGTTGCAGGCTCTGAAAGGAGCTAGAAGAAACTCTGTGCAAACATAGAACTGAAAAAGAGCAACGCCAATCTAAATGCAGCAGTATAATAACATCTTCATTAAAAAGACAAATGGCAACTCACAAGATAAAAGCGTCGTCAGCACATATATGGCAATAGGCCTTATGTAGAGGTTCATCCACTCCTTCAGGAGGATGGGCTGCAGGGGGGGAACACTGGTGGCTGCTGGTTCTGGCTGAGGTGGTGGCTTCCAGCACTTCCAGAGACTCAGATGGGGCTCAGGGATCGCTGCTGATGTCACTTCTGGGTGTAGGGTGGAGTGGGAGGTGATAGAGGCACCTACTACTATGCCTCTATCCTAAACCAGATATGTTATTGGTACATTAACAGACGTCTATGTTAGGATTGACTACACCTGCTGGTGGCGCTGTACTGCTCTGGCCTGTTTGCTGCAGCTCCAATGTTCACCAGCAGGTGTCTCCCAGAAGCCAGCAGGCTGTAATAATCAGCCACACCTGCGTTCAGCCACTAGGTGGCTATTTAAAGTGGATGTAAACCCTCCATATACCCAGTGAACTGAACAGCCTCAGATGATATACAGGGATGAAACAAATCTCCCTATATAAGCCTTACATGTATATATGCTGCCTTCAGCTTAATATATTGTTTAGAAAATGCACATTCTATTATGTTTTTCATGTCCTCATTCCTATGTAGGAGGAGATGATTGCTAGCTGCTGTAAGAAACTGTGAGAGACTGTGCAAAAGCTGATTGGAGGAAAGGCACACACCCCCTTCCCACACACGCAGAACTGTGTCTGTGAATTGTTTGGCTGGCTGCTAATCTATTTTTAGCAACCTCCTCCGTCTCTAAATTATATGTGTCATCTCCCAGAACGTGTGAGAACCTATCAGGCTGATAACAGAGCTACGGAGGAAGAGACAGCTATGGGACATAGCACTTTGAAGAGAGATAAGAAAACACTACAGATATATGTGTCCAACTCAAATTTTATGAATCAGGTTTACATCCATTTTAAGGCTGCTCCTCACTTTCCCCAGCTTGTCCCTGCATTCCCTGTACCCTTGTCAGGACCTTGTATATAGTTGTACTTAGTTTAGTTCTAGGTGATTTTGTCAGTGAGGTGTTGGTTCTTGTTTGCTGGGGTTTGTCTTTGTTCTCTGTTTGCTGTGTTTGCTTATTGCTGTGTTCACTGTTAATACATCTCACTTTTAAGGATATATACTTGTTTGTTTGGTCTCAGTTTCTATGTGTAGCTACGTGTCTGGTCTCCTTGCTGCAGAATCCTGGCATAATAGTGACGTCCACCAACGACCAGATCAGCTACACTTGGGAACTGTGAGCCAGTTGCTTTGAGCTTTTTGCTTTGCCTTGTCAAGATGCTTAGAGCGAGGGTTATTTGTCATGTGCAGCTTGCACTAGAATATATAAAGATCATTGTCGCTTCATTTGGCAGGATTTCACTTTGGAGGAACTGTTGGGAAGCATTCTGATAGCACATGTCTTAGTTGTTGAGGGCAGATTCTCCTTTAGCCAAGTACAACCTTTGGTTCAGCTCTGTTATGAGCTATTATTTCCGGTTATCTCTCAGGAGCATGATGTTTTCACTCCTCCATTTGCTATGTACCAGGTTGGATTTTTTGGATGGTTACTGAAACATTGCGCAGTTTATTTTTTCCAGCAGTATTCAGCCTATTCACAACAGGTGCTGTTGGATTGTATTGCTTCTGTGCACTATTTAATTGAGCAATTTGAGCAAGGGAAAGACAAACTGACTTTAGTTCACCCTCTGCTACAAGCTTGGTCAGAGAGCATATCCCCAGTGCTAGATGAGACCCATGAAGTCAGATATACTGCTAAAAATCAAGAATCTCTTCCTCTGTTACCCTTAGGAGCCTCTGCTGCTACTGAGTGTTCTTTACCTCCTGTAGATCAGTACCCTGCCACCAGTAACCAAACTTTATCAATATGTAATTAATTGAAGGCTCCCCCTGCAGTAACGTTACCCTTAGCAACCTCTCAAGCCTCTTCCTGTACTTCTGCTACTACTCCCTCTATTCTCCCCAGTACTGTTACTACCTTTCCATCAGCAGTACACTCTGGTCAGCACAATGCAATTACTTGCAGGACTCCAGTATCTAAGTCAAAAAAGAAACAGAACTTTTCTCCTGCTTTTACAACTCTACTGACTGCTGCCAATGTGATCCAGTCCCCCTCCATGCTGATGACTGCTGCTGATGCGATCCAGTCCTCCTCCATGCTGCTGACTGCTGCCGATGTGATCCAGTCATCCTCAATGTTGCTGCCTGCCCATGGTGTCCATGCCTCCTCCATGTTGCTGCCTGCCAATGGTGTTCATGCCTCCTCCATGTTGCCGCCTGCCGATAGGGTCCATGCCTCTTCCATGTTGCTGCCTGCCGATGGTGTCCGCGTCTCCTCCATACTGCTGTCTGTTGCCAAGCCTGCTGCGGGTGACCTGCCAACTGTTGTCAAGCCTGCCATGGCTGATACCCAAGCTGCCGCCCCACTGGACTATGCTGATTTCTGTGCTGCAGCCCTGCTGGACTATGCTGATTCCCGGGCTGTCGCTCCTCTTCACTATGCTGATTCCTAGGCTGCTGCCCCTCTGGACTATGCTGATTTCCGGGCTGCTGGCCCTCTGGACTATGTTGATTCCTGGGCTGCCGCCCCTCTGGACTATGCTGATTCCCAGGCTGCCGCCCCTCTGGACTATGCTGATTCCCGGGCTGCTGCCCCTCTGGACTATGCCATACACTACTTGCTGTCAAGCCGGACAGTTGACTGGGTTAAACTCCTGCCTGCTGATGTGTCTGAGGCTTGTGTAGTTCCAGTGTTGGGTGGCCTACATGGGTTGCCTGTGTGGGTTAAGATCCCTATTTTTGCTCACCTTAAGTTCTTTTTTCAGCCAGCTGATCCTGTTATGCCAAGGCCAGGAGGTCCAGATCTCCACTCTGAACATGAGAACTGCATCTGCTGTTACAGCTCCTGTAGTAGAGGTCCTATGTGAAAGGACAGTGTTCCATATGAACTTTGCCCTGATCCAGGGGTCATCTCTGCAATCCCTGGAGCATTTGGGGACCCTAGCGAGGTAACCGATGCCTTGGGTAGACCCGAGAGAGAAAAAGGGTGAGGGGGTGGTCCTGCATTGATGGTAATTGTGCGTATGGTGGGTAGAACTGCTGTCTCTACTGTTACCACCTCAAGCGAATGGGGCAATAGATATTGGAAGTATTAAGAAGTAGATATGGCGCTGTTCTTAGAGGGAATGAGTGAATAAATAAATATATACGTGACCTTTGTGTGTGTGACCTTCCATATATATAATAAATGACTATTGCCTGAAATATTCCATGAATAAATAAATAAATATCAAGTGAAAAAAAAATCATATATAAAAAATCATATATAAATGTGACACCATATACAGTGATACTAGTGTAATCAAAAATAAATTACTACAAGAATCAATCCATAATGAAAAAAATACAATCCTTTCTACAAAAGTCAAATTTTTAAATCCATACATTACCAAGGAGAAAGGAGAGTACCAAGGTCTGGTTGGGACTCGCTGCACAGTGGCAAATGACTGCGGAAGCATTGTACCCTGGAAAGGGGTGAATCCCTTTGGTAAGCACATATCCATAGGGGCACGCAAGGAGCACTAAAGCATTGAGGAGCAGTTAAATCATCACAAATTTACACTGCACCTCCATGTGGGGTGAATTCCTCTGGTAAGTTCATTACCACTGGGGGGGACAGCAAACAGCTAGACACTGAAGAGCACAAGTCACCTTTTGTCACGGATCACTCTTCCTATGGTTTTAAGTCACCTTTTATATGGATTTAAAATGAACTTTTCCGTATGGATTTAAAAATTGGACTTTTGTAGAAAGGATTGTATTTTTTTAATATGGATTGATTCTTGTAGTAATTTATTTTTTATTACACAAGTATCACTGCATATGGTGTCACATTTATATATGAATTTGTATATATGATTTTTTTTTTCACTTGATATTTATTCATTTAT
Source organism: Glandirana rugosa (assembly GCA_018402905.1). Taxonomy (NCBI): domain Eukaryota; kingdom Metazoa; phylum Chordata; class Amphibia; order Anura; family Ranidae; genus Glandirana; species Glandirana rugosa. The sequence continues at coordinate 142,417 of BLSH010450964.1, read as the reverse complement.
TCACAGAATATTTCAGGCAGGAGCCATTTATTATATTTAAGGAACATCACACACACAAAGGTCACAAATATATATTTATTTATTCACTCATTCCCTATAAAAACAGCGCCATATCTACTTCTTAAATACTTCCAATTGGGTAGACCTGAGTGACAGGTAAAATTCAGAGCAGTCTCTAGCAACAGAGAGAGAGAGAAGGTCCAGTTGTAATGGGACACCCTGGCATCAGGGTACCTTCACGGACCAGTGGCTTTAGCATTAAGCATTCAGGTATCTATCAATGTCCCAACACTGGGACACAGGCTGCTTTTAAGAATGGTAAGCCTTCGGTGTTGTGCCTCTTGACCAGTAGAAAACCCAGCCAGTTTTGGGACCCCGGCGGCGGGGCTCTCACCAAGCCTTCAGACATTGGCAGTGGGGTACCCAGTCGGCTTGCAGATCCCAGTGGTGGGTCCCTATGAGTTCACCTGCTGGTGGAACTGTGCAGCTCTGGGCTGTTGGCTGCAGCTCCAGTGTTCACCAGCAGGTGTTTCCCAGCTGTAATAATCAGCCACATCTGCATTCAGCCACTTGGTGGATATTTAAGGCTGCTCCTCTTTTTCCTTTTGTCACTATTCTGTTTGCCTCCTTGTTGCCAGAGATCCTGATCCAGCCTGTGCCCCTCTGCCATGCTTCTGTCCTCCTCTGCCTTGCACTGGCTCCCTGCTTAGTACCCTGTTTGCCCATTGCTACCTTGCTTCCCTGCATTCCCTGTACCCTTGTTAGTACCTTGTATATAGCTGTACTTAGTCAGTAGTTTATCTCTTTAGTGATTTTGTCAGTGGGGTTTTGGTTCTTGTTTGCTGGGGTTTGTTTATGTTCTCTGTTTGCTGTGTTTGCTTATTGCTGTGTTCACTGTTGATAAATCTCACTTTTAAGGATATAAACTTGTTTGGTCACAGTTTCTATGTGTAGCTATGTGTCTGGCCTCCTTGTTGCAGAATCCTGACCCTCTATGTTAATCGCTCTCTAAAAACCTTCCGAGATCTCCAAGCTGAATTTCACCTTTCAGATTCTGAAGCCTATATCTACATGCAGATTTCCCATTTTCTTAACCACAACAGTACCTGGCACGAAAACCCCCTTCCTGTCCAGGCCATTTTTCAGCTTTCAGCGCTATCACACTTTGTTTCACACTATCGCGACTTTCGACTTTTTACCGGACCTGTCCTTCCCCCAAAAGCACGGTCCATGACAACA
>BLSH010450964.1:118290-133543 GCA_018402905.1 Glandirana rugosa | reverse complement strand
CCGCTAAAAATCGCAGATCGCCGCTATTATTAGGAAAAAAATAAAAATAAATAAAAACCCCAAAAATGAATTCTCATCATCCGTAAACGCGACCACTTTTGCGCAAACCAATCAATAAACGCCGATTGCGATTTTTTTTATCGCAAATATGATGAAGAATATAAATCGGCCAAAAACGGTGAAAAAAAATGTTTTTTTATATTTTTTTTTGGGATTTGTATTTTAGCAAAAAGTAAGAAATTTGTGTTTTTTTGCAAAATTGTCGCTCTTCTTTTGTTTATAGCGGCGATCAGAAATGACGCAGAGGGGATCAAATACCACCAAAAGAAAGCTCTATTTGTGGGAAAAAAAAGGACGCAAATTTCGTTTGGGTACAACGTCGCACGACCGCGCAATTGTCAGTTAAAGCGACGCATCGCCGAATCGCAAAAAGGGCTTCCGGTCCTTAAGTGGTTAAAATGATACCAGGGTTCTGGTAGCTATTGATTTTTTGGAAAAAAAACAATATTTTTTACTTTTTGCTATAATACATATCTAAGAAAAATATAAAAAACAGCAGGCTGAACCAAATTTTCTCCACGGGCGCCAGGGGTAACAGCAGACACTCTTGCACAACCATCTTCACTCAAGATTTGAGCCACATCTCTGCCATAGCACCTCCCTTCTGCAAACAGATTTTCTCTGGTTGCTATGGGAGACCTCAGTCTCCCCACTAAATTTTTACAGTGCTCTCTAGATTAGATTACTTCTAGGTAATTGTCATAGTCATCTCGGTTACGAATCATCTGCCTGTACACTTCTCGGTACTCTGTGAGAAACGGCTACACCAATTCAACCCAGCGACCTCTGAGCCACCCATCTGCTCACTCCTTGCACTAAGTGATGGCTTGCTTTCCTTTTTCCTTTTCTCCAGTGTGGCCAAATGTATCTTTCACCAGTCTGGGGCTTGTTCTTTCGGTAACTACCCTTCCAGTCACATGGTTCTGTCTCTCATCTCAGCAAACATTGCTGCTTTTTTGCGTTTTGACCGCCCCATCTCTGCAACCAGGCACACAACTCTTTTTAAAACAGTTCCTTTTAACACAGAAAAATCTGGCATACTGTCTCTTTAAGACTTGCAAGCAGCACACTTTCACATGCAGACTCCACTGGGTTCACATTAGCTGCTCCTCACAGCATTGCTGCAACACACCCAGTCTCTTGCTACTAACTTTTTTTAGTATGCAATGATCTGGAATTCTTCCATCTCTGCCCAAAGCAATACCTCTACCACGTGTAAGATTGGGGTTATCAGACTCAAGCTGTAGGTGCGTTTTCAATGAGTGTGTCAGTCCAAAACTGTATTTTTTAGGGCATGGTAGCCCACTTTTATTTTAAAATATGGAAAAACTCACAAAGGACATCAGTAGCCCATACAGGGGGTTCCACCATTACTGTGACTTGCAAAATGGAATACATCAGCCTCCTGGCTTATTTTCTTGCCACACAGCTGCTTCAGATCTCCAGTCTAGGCCTTAGGTCTGCTTCTCAGACCAAGAGAATTCCTTAGAGACAAGCTCTCTCCTAGCTTACTCACGAACAGCTCCTTGCTGCTCTGTCACAGACTAAGTCTGCCTCCTGCAGACATGCACACTCTGGCTGCTCCATGAAGCCTCTCTCACTCCTGCAGAGGAAACGGGAGTCCACCTGACTCCCTTGCACAGACTTCCTGTCTGTTGGATGGGGCCCTGAGCCATAGTCAGGTCACCACTAAATAGCCCAGCACACAGCTGTGCAATCGGTGCGCCTGTCTCTGCAAAATTTGGCATAACCCAGCAATCTTTCAGGTGGCACAGGGTTCCACTGCCACAATATATATCTATATATATATATATATATATATATATATATATTCTAAACTGCCTGTACGCTACTAACTAACTTGCCTAATCTAGCTCAAGTTCTCTCAAGCTCCACTCTTTTATGTAGGTCTTTAAAATTGAGTTAATATCTCTATGTGCAACCATACTGAAAAGTTAGACTTTTGGGCTACAACTAGGCATCCCATACATGAAAAGAACTAGTAAATGGGATTCACATCTGATAGGGATTCTAGCATAAATTGTGGGTAATGAGTGATCAATGACAGAGTTGTGTAGCTAATTAGGTAGAAAAAAGGTCTGGAAAAAAAATAGTGAAATTCAGTAAAAACAAAGTGGAGTCAGAAAACTCTGGTTAGCAAGTAATTGGCTTCAGTAATGAGTCTGTCAGTCATTACTGAAGCCCAACTTCTCTTACCAAGCACATTTGCTCCTGTGAAGAGGCGTGCTTGCTAAGCGCCCACTGCCAGCTGTCAGTAGTGGAGTCGCAGTGGTTAGTGACTTTTCCTATTGCGAGAAGATTATTTAGTTGTAGCAGTCACACATGGAGGAGAAACCTACCATATGCCTACATAACTTTGTCAGCAGTGTGTTAAGATCATGATTTATTACTGAATATGGTAAAAACAGTCATAATTCAGAAAAAAAGATGGAAAAACATGGTCAGGTAGCTGCGGTGGAAACGTTTAGCATATCAGAAAAGTAATCATTACAAAGACCAGTTCCTGCAATCCACTTCACTGCTTTCAAAGTCAATGTATTCTACTTTGTTAAAACTTCCTGACAGGCTTTTTTACTGCTGTTTGTTCCCATTGGGTAGATTTACAATTGTGACCATTTTGTCTAGTACTGAAAGTGATGTGAAGTCTAAAATGTTGTCACAGGGACAGGAGGTGAGAGGAAATAATATTATGGGGAAACCTGTTGCGGTGACAGCTGTCAAAGTGGGAACTTCTTGCTTTGGAGAGAATTCCTTTCACTGCCTGTTGTGTCTTTATACTGGGAAGTAAAAGGAAATCACCTCTATAAGAAAAAAAAAACAAACAAAAAAAAAACAACATAACCCTTTTCTAATTCAAACAAAACTAAAAATTAAGATGATTTTTCTTTACATACTATTCATGTAGCTCTACCTGGCTTCAGTAACACAGTCTACGGCCTAACACCTCTGGGGTCTCCACAAGGGAATTCATTGAATGCATAGACGATTACCCTACTCAGGGGCAACCCTTATCTGACAAAACTCTCAAAGACATGCTGGTATCCCTAAGAGGTTCCCTACACAGGGATATGATGTCCATGGTTAGATCAGGAAAGAGGTGGATGATATTGGTGACAGAGTTAACCATATTGAATCTAAAATGGGGGACTTTGCAGTAGCCCATAATGAGTTAGTGGATGCCCATAACGGCAATGAGGATGACCTGTAAGCTATCAAATTGAAAGCAGACCTTGAAGTGGCCTGGGCCCGGAGGCCTGGTAGACAAAAAATGCCCCTAAGACCAAGAGGCCATGCCCTAAAAGGCGCAGTGCAGAAAATAAGCTTTTGGCTTATGTCTGTGACCATGTGCCTTTTCACACCGTGGGGTCCCACACCCAAGTGTTACTAAAAGCACCCCTAAGACAACCACTCCCAGGGGGCACAGACACAGTGGACCTTCTGCTTTTTCAGCCTGTGGCCAGACAAGGTAGAATGTTCAAAGCAGGAAGTAATGGGCTTTCCCGGGGAAATGACTACCATGCCCCAACTGCCTGTGGGCGCGCCAATTTCTGTTCCAGCCAGTACTAACCTTTCAAGCCCCCATCATTCTAGCAGAGATTCATAGCCACCACTCCAACCTTGGTCAGGTCAGAATGACAGCACAGAATCTCCACTAGGTCACTGGTAAGAACAAATACTACACTTGATCTTAGCCAAAAGGCCAAGAAGCTAGTCTGGTTGAATGTACTACTCCTAAATTGATAAACTTTTTTGATTAAACCTCCTTCTTCATACCTCCCCCTCAGCAGTATTTACTTATGGAGCCCCCACAAATACTCCACCCCTTTGTAAATGTTATTTCCTTGTGCCCACTGCCCTTTGATATTTTACCCTCTATTTAGTATCAGATACCTGTTACAATAATTGCCGATTACTCTCATGTACTATTTTGATTGTGGAAGTTTTCTATAATTTTCTATTTGTTTTTGTGTTTTTTCAGCTTTCCTTTTTAAGATCTGTGGTCATCCATTTATATTCCTTTTTGGATTGACAATAGTGACCATGGTTCTATGGAGCAATGCAATGTCTTATGTGCCATACTTGAGGAGTTTCACCTTGCTCATTTTTTTTTATATATTTATTTGTGCAAATCTTGTGACTTCCATGCCCAGGGTTTATATGGGGTAGAAGTTGGTAAACGCTACGTATATATCACTGGCTATCTGTTGTCTGTAATCTGGGTTTCCAAAGATGTTTTTGTACCTTTTTCTGTATATGCAAAATCTTAATAAAAGCGGATTATAGAAAAAAAAGCAAACCAAAATTTTGAGGTACTTTAAAATGATATTTGTCAAGTCTCTGCTGGCATTTGTGAATGTAATGATGAGATTTTTCATTTCAACTTTCATTTGAAAATCGACATCTAGGGGGGTAGAACCAGCTTCAGAGGAAGATGGCCACGTGAGGAGAGAGCTCCTGGACCTCACAGCAGTTGTTGCACAGTTCCAGCGACTGCAGACAGCCATCCAGTGACCCACCACTCTCATCGAGCCGGTGTGCCACCACTAACCACCATGGGGAAGAGGAAAACCTCCACGGGACCCCACAAACTGACTAAATACTTCAGCCCCGCCAGGATCCACTTCATCTCACAGAGAATCCCCGATCACCAACCCTGTTTAAGGCAGCTCAAAAAAATCGCCATCACACCACTACGCAGGTGAGAGGGGACAGGGAGACACCTCGGGGGGCTCCACAAGGGAATTTATTGAGTGCATAAATGATTACCCTACTCAGGGGCAACCCTTATCTGACAAAACTCTCAAAGACATGCTGGTATCCCTAAGAGGTTCCCTACACAGGGATATGATGTCCATAGTTAGATCAGGAAAGAGGTGGATGATATTGGTGACAGAGTTAACCATATTGAATCTAAAATGGGGGACTTTGCAGTAGCCCATAATGAGTTAGTAGATGCCCATAACGGCAATGAGGATGACCTGTAAGTGATCAAATTGAAATTAGCAGACCTTGAAGATCGCTCCGGGTGTAGCTGAAACAATCCCTCCATCTGGGCTACGTAACCATATTCAGCTACTCATTTCAGCTCTCTTGCCAGAAGTACCTAAAAGGGAAATTACAGTGGACAGGGCACATAGACTCCCTAAACCATCTTTCTTGCCTGATAACATGCCTCCCAACGTGTTAGCAAGAATCAACTCTACCATGTAAAAGAGGCGCTGATGCAAAAAGCAAGAAAGGAAACCACCTTACCAGAGCCCTACGCTGGTCTCCCTCTATGCAGATCTATCAAAACATACTATGCAAGCTCGCAATAAGCTGACATCCCTCACTAAGCTCTACCGTAACCACAATGTCATCTACCTGTGGGGATTTCCGGATAAATTGCTGCTTACATGGGAAGGCAAGCCCCACACAGTCTTCTCCTTGGAGCAAGGAATGAAGCTGGCCAAATAATGGGGCCTGCTGCCTTACAACGTCAAGAGTTCCCCAAATAGAAAATCACCATCAAGAGCTGTTCCACTGTGGGAGAAGGCTCCCTGCTAATAACCACACTTACTCTAGCCAACTATTGGTGGGTTTTGGAACAAGGACACAATATCTGGGAATGCTGTGACTCCACTAAACATTACCCCCCCTCCCCCAAATGAAAATATAGTTTGCACTGCTTAATAAGACTTTCTTCTTGTTTTTTACATCTCTTTATTTCAGTGTTAATATACTTGTTTCTATTCTTTCTTTTGACACCACGGAAGCAAAAAATTCACCCTGGAGAGCACCTAACTTGACAAAACATTTTGTAAGGAAACTATAGACTGGGAGGACTCTGCAAGTATACCAGGACTCAGGCATCAGACACTTTTTTCATAACGATTTATACACTATCACTTTTCATCAGCTTTCCTCCAGCCCAGTAATTTATTTTTAAAAAAATCATATCTTTAAATGCTCACAGACTAAATAGCCCCTATAAGAAGAAAGCTATGTGGAAAGAGGTGCTGTACCTCCATGGAGACATCTTATGTGTTCAAGAGACCCACTTTTCAGCCAACAACCCACCCAAGTGTACACATAGGCGGTTTCCACACCTTTTCATGGCCAATGCTGAAGACAAAAAGAGAGGAACCTTAATTGCCATTAACCATTGCTTTTAAACTGCACAAATAAATAATGGATCCTCAGGGATGGTTTATCATATTGGTATGTGATATCAATAATATTACCCACACTGTAGCAAACATATACTCCCCAAACTCTCATCAACTTCTTGAAAAAGGTCATGAAGAAAATTAAGAAGATCCAGAAAGGAAACCTACTCCTCTGTGGAGATTGCAGATAACCAAGTGGATACAACTGCCAAATTGCGAGCACAATCTAATCTACAGTCATATCTACATGATGAAGACCTGTACAAAATTTGGCATTGCCTAAATCCCACAGAAAAAGACTATACTTAATATTCTGCTCCACATAAAGTGTACTCACGTACTGATCTCTTTGTGTCAGGTTTGCAACTGCTTACAAAAGTGTCCGAAGCTAGAATCTACTTCATTTTATGGTCGGACCACACTCCAATATCGATTTTGGTTAACGAACCCAATACCTCAAAGCCCACATATATGTGGTGCAATAATGTAAACCTTTTTTTCAGACTCCCTTTTAAGGAAGATCTGTGTAAGAACATAAGGGAATTCTTTGAAACAAATATTACACCAGAAGTGGCGTTCCCTTCTGTCTGGTGTGCTCATAAAGCATTCACCAGAGGTCTTCTGATTCAGATGGCGGCCAGCGAAAAGAGGTATAAAAAACAATCTATGTCCGATTTATTGACTTCAATTAAACAGCTAGAGTCTCAACACAAATCTTCCTTGGCAGATGACAAATTAAGAGAACTAACTCAATGTAGAAAAAGAGAAAAATTACTGCGCTAAACCATGTGTATTACTTATAAAACCAACTGCAACCTAAAAGTACTAACCTAGTACCCCAAATGCAAACTTATCAAAAAAGGTCGCGCTAATTGCAGGTAATGGGCTGTAAACCCAAATAATGATATTTAGCATATATATCTATAAAATATATATATCACAATTATAAGACATTTTTTTATAATGCACATCCCAGAAGATAAAAATGTTTTTGATTAAATAAACAAATAAGTGCTATTTTGAAGCCAGCTCTGAACCTATATAAAAACTTATTGTGAGTGGCGCTAATCTCCAATTAAGCAACTGCAATATATACAATTATCAGGTAAGTCCAAATCACAATAAATCCCCAAATTAAGGGATATTCAAAGATGATGCCTTCTTATATAAAACCACTGCGTGAAGACAAACAATGTGAGACCTACACCTTAGTTTAGATAGCAGCTTACCAGACGTAAGCACGGAATGCGCATTGGCTAGTACCCGAGCCCGGGTCCCCAAATGGGGAATGGATCCAGAAAAATCTTGTACATCCCAACTGGACAGGTACCGTCTCAACAACGATATGGAGATACAGGTTGCACTAGGTTTTATTCGGCCACATGAAGACTCATAGATAGGTCAGGAGAAAAATGTCCTAATCTTCCAGGGGAATATACTCGTTCAGCAAAGTGCCCAAGGAGAAAAGATATAAGGACGCAATAGTGTGATATTGCTAAACGATTTAATGAAAAATATTAAAGTTGCACTTACAGCAATAAGCAGGACTGCGAACATGGATAAAAACAAGCCGTCCGGCTCTTGTGTACAAAGTCTCTCTAGGCAGTGACGTTGGCGCGCCTTCGCCGATGTACGTTTCGTCAACAACGGGACATAGTCATGGGAATAGTAGACGCGCCGCCGACACACTGCCTATAAATAATACCCGATCCCAGAAACAGGAAGGAGATGAGTCTCCATGTTGGAACAGGGAAAAATAACTTTGTCATATAGACATGGGACAATTAAATACCTATTTGTGATAAAATAGAAGATATATTCAATTAAATTTACTGAGGAAAAAAAACATATAATGGTGAGCATATAATCCCATTGTGTTACCAATGAGGGGTAAAAATGTATGTACACAGTGATCATATTAAATATCATGATCACTAATATCCATTTTAAATGAAAACATTTTAAAATATATTATACAAAAAACAAAAAACACTCCCGGTCACTGGTGTATATAATATTAGACGGGGCCTTAAGTGTAATATTTATATAAAAATATATACTATGTGACATGATGTAATAAAATATGTAACTAAATTATTAATATGGGTTTATTTGATAACTAACCACCTATCAGTTTGTGTGACATCTGAAAAAAAGACAATTATATATGTGTAGTAGGAATGTACTGTATTATAGAAAAAAGTGAAACAACTATGGTCATTAAACCTATAATCAATATAGATATGACCATCAAATCTATGCTAATTAAGGAAAAAAATATAGTTAAAAAAGTGAATATATTAGTAAATAGGATCACCCATGAGAGGAATTGAAAAAGGGGGTAAAAATATATAAATATGAAATTAATCAAAATAAAATGGGTGATATAATCTAAATAAAACTAATTGATGAACTCTCATTATTAAGTGATAATGTGAAAAAATGAATATAGAGATGGTTCTTCTAAGGTGAACCACCTAATTACTAATTTGTCTCCTCTCTGAATACGAGGTCAGGTAGAAAAACCAACATGATTAAATACCAAATACATTAAAAAACTATAAAAGATAAACTAAAATGTTGAATAATCTAGAATAAACATTAAGAATTATCAATGAACACGTTAACATCCACGTCCACATTCAAACCAGAGGGGTTAAAACACTTAATTTTAAATATCCAGGACATCTCCAGTCTGGAAATCTGTCTGACTAGAGAACTGCCCCTCCAATGGGGTTCAAATGTATCTATGCCCAAGAACAAAGTACCAGAGGGGTCTCTATTATGGACATCACGGTAGTGTTTTGACACAGAATGGTTCTTAAAACCTGTGAGGATATCAGTGATGTGCTCGTTCAGTCTGACTTGAAGTGGGCGTTTGGTCCTTCCTATATATTGTAACCCACATGAACATTGAATCAAATAAACAACACCCTTAGTGGAGCATGTAATAAATGGCCTAATTTCAAATTCACACTGAGACGTAGTGGATGTAAACTTATTTGCTTTTCTTTCCCTAAGGCTATGGTACGTACAGACCCTACATTTTCTGCATTTATAAAATCCAGTGAGATCTTGAAAAAAACGTGTTTTTTGAGTAGGGGGATCCAGTACATCAGGGGCAATATTTGATCTAATCGAAGAGGCCCCCTTAAAGATGACCGAGGGCTTATCTGGTAAAATGTCAGACAAAATTCTATCACTTTTTACAATATGCCAATGACATGATATTATACGTTTAACCATATTGGCTTGACAAGAGTAAGTAGTGATAAAAGGTGTCTCAAAGTTGGATTTATTCCTACTTGTGGTAGGAGAATCCATCTTTCTGTTAATAAGGAAGACTTCATCTATAGTGGTTTTCAATTCTTCTGCATTGTAGCCTTTCTCTAACAGTCTTTGAGTCAGAATGTCAGCTTGATTCAAAAAGTCACTGTGATCCGAACAATTCCGATGTAAGCGTATGTATTGGCTTTTTTGTACTCCTCTCAGCCAAGGATCATAGTGACAACTAGTCAATGGAATGAAAGAGTTTCTATCCGTAGACTTGAAAAAGGAGGAAGTGACAAACTTGCCCTCCGAGAACTTTATATTGAGATCCAAAAACTGTATCTCAGTCTGACTGACCTCGTATGAAAATTCTATACCTCTCTCATTAGAATTAAGAGTCTCAAAAAAGGAAGCCAAATCTGTCCGATCGCCTTCCCATAGGAGGAGGACGTCGTCTATATAGCAGACCCAGAAGACTAACTGGGCCGCTCCACAATGATATACGACGTCCTCCTCCCACTGGGCCATGAAAAGATTTGCAAGGCTTGGGGCATATTTAGCCCCCATAGCCACACCTCTTGTTTGTAGGTAACATTTTTTGTCAAACCAAAAATAGTTTGAACTTGCAGCGAAATCCAATAACTCAAGAATAAATCCGATTTGTGTGTCCGGTAGACCAGAATCTCATTCTAGGAAATATTTAACTGCCCCAATACCAAGGAAGTGTGGAATAATAGTGCATAAGGAGGTTACGTCTGCTGTAACCATCCATACATCCTTAGCTGGGGTGAGATATGATAGAAGGTTTATAACATGCTTTGAATCTTTTAAAAAGGAGGGCATAGATCTCACAAGAGGTTGCAAATAAAAATCAATATATCTGCCCACCCGGGAAGTCAATGAATCAATCCCACTGACTATGGGACGACCCGGGGGGCAGATTGGGTTCTTGTGTACCTTCGGCAGGTAATACGATACTGGAATTCTTGGAGCCTTAGGTACCAGAAACAAACGTTCATGTTTATTAAGAATACCCCATTGTAAACCTCTTTGGACAATGCTATTCAATTTGTTCTTAAATTTTTTCGTAGGATCAGTATTTAACAGCTTATAAGTGGTTTGGTCATCCAGAATTCTATACATTTCAGCTACATAATGGTTACGATCCAATACCACTATGCCACCACCTTTATTGGCCAGACGTATTACGAGATCTTTGTTCTCGCAGAGTGAATCGAGACCTTCACTGTATTTTTTATTCAGAGTAATCTTCTTATATTTCATTGAATCAAGATCTCTAAGGGCGACATCTCTAAAGATCTTCAATGATGGGGGTAAGGAACCAGGAGGATTAAAAAGAGAAGCATTTCTCAATCCAGAGTGGACATAACGGGGAGGGTTATCCAAATTCCTGGTAATGGGAATAGCAACCAAATGTCTTTTAATACTTAATTTACGGACAAATTTATGTATGTCTATATAGGTTTCAAATGTATTAATATTCCTGGGGGGAGCATATTTAATCCCTTGATCAAGAATAAGTTTCTCTGACTCGGTTAGGATTTTGGAGCTGAGGTTGAAGATCCCTGCCCTGATGGAATTCTTTGTCTTTTTGTTTCGTATGCACCTCCCCCCTCTGGTTCCTCTTCTCTTTCTATTGACCTTTTTATCCCTTGTGTGTGCAGAGAAAAACCCCAACTCAGCCCTTGAGTATTCTGTGTTCTAGATGGTCCTGTTTCTGATATACGGGGTTCCAAAAGTGGTCTCCCTGTTCTGTGGTAAGGTGTAGGAGAACTCTTATTCCTAAGCGAGCCTTCATATTCTTCCTCGGGACCCTCAAGGTCCCTTAAAGGGTAAAAATTATTCTGAATGGGAATATTGTACTCCCAATCATTTCGCTGGTCATATTTCTCATAAGGAAATGGCCCATATCCATTAGACTGTCTCGCCTTAGGGCCTCTTCCTCTATTGGGAGGATAGGATGAATTATAATAGGTGTCTGGGTAATATCCCTGGTTATCTTCCCTGGGATAATAAGGAGGCCGTGGTGGATTGGATCTGTATTCAGGTCGCCAAGATGTCTGGTATTGGTTGTTATTGAAATGGGGACCATGTTGATGTGTAACTATGTAACTAAGTGTTCCATTCTAAACATATAGCAAATGTTTTTCAAAAATACTATAGAGATCTTTACAACCTTAACTCTGACCCCTCAACTCCCCAACCGACAGAACCATTAATATTTTCTTTCAAAGATTTTTATTGGAATTTTCAACAAAACAAGTTAAGGTAAGATAAAAGCTCTGAGTTAGTTACTTGACATATGAGCAAATGTGTGGAGAATGCATGGTAGGAAGATTACAATTTCAGACACTTAAATCCAATGTAACAAGAAAACATGAAGTATAGAATGGTCTTGGGACTACCCTCCAGGTAAGCCTGGGTGGGAGGTGTTACTTTCCGACGCCCCAACACCCCAGAGCGGGAACTTGCTGTGTTGGCTGCGTGGAAGTATCGTCCTTCCAAAGGTGTCCAACGCATCGGATTAACTCTCAAATCTGCAAAAATCGCATGTAGATAATAAGACAAGATAAGATAAGAGTTAGAAAAACGTGGATCAATTCAGGCAAGTAACATCATGGGTAAAGTACTAAGAAGTGAAGGAAGGGGAAAAGAGAATATAGAGATAAGGGGATCAAAGAAGAAGGAGAGAAGAGAAGCACCCAAATTTAAAACTACAAAGCTGAATCCGTTGTCCGAGGAGAGCCTGGAGTAAAGGAGATGCCCATTTATGTTGCCCAGGGCTCCCAGATAGCCTCAAACCTCCTAGTTGTGTCTGATAGAATGCTAGTCAGCTGCTCTTGTGACATGATCCAAGAGATTTTTTGTGAAGTTGCGGCTAGGGAGATCTTTGGCTTTTTCCAAGATTTCGCTAAGGTCATTTCAGCTCCTAGCAGAATGAATTGTACTAATTTCCTATTGGGTTTTGATAAATTTGGTATGTGAGCATTAAGAAGAGCGATCTCTGGGGATCTGGGGACCTGGTTATTAGTTAACCTATCAATAAGGTTAAAGATTTTCCTCCAAAATTGGCGTATCCTTGGACATTCCCACCAGATATGAGGCATTGTGCCTAAAAGGGAACAGCCTCTAAAGCATTTGAGATCTGCAGAGATGTAGATGGAGGCAAGCTTAGTCGGGGTAAGATACCACCTCGTAATCACCTTGATGCTGGCCTCCATGAGCGTGGTGTTCAGGATACCCCAGTAGGCATTAAATAAGGCACTATGCCAGGTCTCCAAATCCCATTCAAACTGAAAGTCCCTCTCCCATTGATTCATATATGGCGCTTTCGTTACTGGTTGAATGAGAGAAGTGTAAATTATTGAGATGCCCGCCCTCTGTTCCATTGCTTGGCCACACCAGATTTCATACGTTGTAAATTTAGGTGGGAGGGACTTATCTTTCCATGCTAATTGTAAAAAGTGACGAATTTGTTGAAATCTGAACCTTTCAGAATCCGGAAGGTTCAGATTACTAATACATTGATTAAAGGTCATTGAGCCCAAACGGGTGAAGAAGTGCCCTATTCGGTACAGCCCCTTGTCCAACCACCACTTGAATGCTCTGATGTTCAAACCCGGGAGGAAGTCCGGGTTATTGAAAATATATGCGAGGGGTTTCAGCGGTGAGACAAGCTCGGGGTGATTTCGCATGGAGTCCCAGAAGGTGAATGAGTGTGATACAGTGGGAGATAATATTGGCGGTCTATTTTTAGGTGGTGACCAGAGGAGGTAGTCTATTGTGTGGTTTGGGATAGCTAGTCGTTCTATCTGAATCCAGTCCAGTTTTTCGCATTTCATATAGACCTGAGATAACTGTGCTAATCTTGCCTCTTGGTAATATTTAAGGAAGGATGGGAATCCCTACCCTCCCTTTTTCCTGTGGCGGTATAGTGTGTTTTGGGGAAATCTAAATCCTGACTTCCCCCAGACAAATTTTAAGATCTTGAAATTTCTTGAGGTGGTCTCTCCTGATTGGTATCGCAGTGCTCGGAAGAGATATAATAATCGCGGAAAAAGGGTCATTTTGACTGCATTAATTCTACCTAACCAGGAGAGACAGTTGTTAAACCAGGAGTTCAGGTCATTCTCCAATTTTCGAAAAATGTTAGGGTAGTTGCTGGAGTATAGTTCTTCTATCTTGGCTGATAAGTTGATGCCTAGGTATTTAATGGAGGAGGTGCTCCAGTGAAAGGGAAAAGAGTGCTGAAGAGTTAACTGTTTCTGGTGTGAGGGAAATGTTCATTGCCTGCGATTTTGAGTAGTTCACGGTAAGCCCTGAGATTTCTGCGAAGAGATCTAAAGTGTGGTTCAGGTTAGGTAGGGAAGTGTGGGGGGAGGTAATAAAAAGGAGGATGTCGTCTGCAAAGAGACCGCATTTATGGATCTGCGCTCCACATTTAACTCCTTTGATATCTAAGTTATGACAGATCGCGATCGCTAAAGTTTCAATGGCTATAGCGAAGATAAGAGGGGATAGGGGGCATCCCTGTCTTGCCCCTTTGGCTATAGCTATTGGTTTAGAATAGAAGCCCTGAAGCCTAATTTGGGCTGTTGGGAAGGAGTAAAGAGCTTTGATAATGCCCATAAAGCGCTGGCCGAAGCCCCATTTTTCTAAAAGTGTGAACAGATAGGGTCATGCTACCGAGTCAAAGGCCTTTTGTAGGTCCAAGGATAGGACCACGCCTCTTTGCTTCGGGCCGGAACCATTAGTATTTTGAACAAACTTTCTCTGCCATCTATGTCCAAGGAAAATTCAGAGTACCTCAATTCCTCAACAAAAGAGGATGAGATCCTGGCTGTTATCAAATCCTTAACAAATAATAAATCACCTGGGGCTGATGATTTTACTGCAAAGTATTTAAAAATATTATAAAGCTGTACTAATTCCACATATGACTACCCTATTTAACGCTGCGGCATCAATAGCTAACTTTCCGCCAGAAATGCTACAGGCCCCTTTAGCAACCCTGCCAAAACCTGGGAAGGCTCCTGGTTGCCCACAAAACTTTTGCCCCATATCACTATTAACCACTTGACCACTGGGCACTTAAACCCCCTTCCTAACCAGACCAATTTTCAGCTTTCAGCGCTCTCACATTTTGAATGACAATTACTCAGTCATGCAACATTGTACCCATATGAAATTTGCGTCCTTTTTTTCACACAAATAGAGCTTTCTTTTGGTGGTATTTAATCACCGATGGGTTTTTTATTTTTTGCGCTATAATTAAAAAAAGACCGAAAATTTTGTAAAAAAAAATAATTTTTCTTTGTTTCTGTTATAAAATTTTGCAAATTAGTAATTTTTCTTCATAAATTTTGGCCAAAATTTATACTGCTATATATCTTTGGTAAAAAAAAAAAAAATCGTGTATATTATTTGGTCTTTGTGAAGGTTATAGAGTCTACAAGTTATGGTGCCAATCACTGAATATTGATCACACCTGATATACTGACGGCCTATCTCATTTCTTGAGACCAATTTTTTTAAGTGGTACGGAGAATGATTTATGGAACCTTACAGATGAAAGGTTTTTCCCCAGTAAACCCCCCATAAACATGAAAGGACCGAACAATCCCAGAGTTCTTTACTCTATCCGGCAGTCATATAGTCCACACTAGTTATAAGTCACTAACCGTGGTATTGAACATCTGAGATATTGGAAGTGTTTCTGGTTTATTATATGT
>BLSH010450964.1:97507-112847 GCA_018402905.1 Glandirana rugosa | reverse complement strand
CATAGAACCGTATCCACTCAAGGATTTTGAGACCAAGTTGGGCTTATATAAAATTCAATGTGAGGTATTGTGGGCGAGGGTGCACCAGGATAACAGCCTAGCTGTTGAAAAGTAATATCTGTCTTGATTTCCTGCTCAGGAGAGTCTATATAAGTTGCATCTGGCCATCGCCTTGTGCGAATGAGGGTCTCTCGGTTTCTTATGGAAAACCTAGGTGCCAATGAGGTCACGGGTCCTCATGGTCCAGGGAGGGCAGGAGGAGACATGGCTCGTGCCTAGTGTCTTGGTCCTATCCCCCTGTACCTAGGATCTATTTGTGGGCCCAGTAGGGGGTGCAGGGGAGGGGGGAGGGGGGAGAGGGAGAAAAAAAGGGGGGGGGGAAGGGGAGAAGGGGGGGTTAGAGGGGGGTATCGGATAGAAGAGGAAGTACAAAGTTTAGTAGAAGAGTTCAGGTAGTAAAAGGAGGGTGACGACCTTGTCCTTGTGGGATAGTAAAATCCTGCATCCGAGAAAGGAGTCTGCTTAGTAACTTTCTAGTTCCTCAAGAGGATATTATGTCTTGATATGGTTGAGAGCGTGTGAATTCTAGCTAAGGGTTCCAGGTGTTGGTGTATCTGCCTAGTTGATCCTTCGATATATGAATCAACTCCTCTAGTTAACCTATTTTTTTAATTCTAAAGGCCCATTCTTTCAGAGAGGGGGGACAGGTCGACTTCCAGTGGGCCGGTATGCACAAAGTCGCGCTGCATTAATCATGGGGATGGCTATAGATTTACGGTATTTTTTCTGGGGAATGTCGCTCAAGTGCAAAAGAAGCTGAGAGGGGGAGAATTCTAACGGCAGAGACAATATTTTGCTTGCAAAGGTGTGAACCTGTTGCCAGAAGGGTTGAATTACCGGGCAGGACCACCAGATGTGTATCAGGGAGCCCACCTCTTTTTCGCAGCGCCAGCATACATTTGGTATAGACGGCATGGTATTATGTAGCACTTCGGGCGTTCAGTACCATCTAGTGAATATTTTGTATCCGTTTTCTTGGGCATTTACATTAAGCGAACTTTTGTGGATGAGTAGGTGGATTTGTTGCCAGGTGGCCTCGTCTAGCTCTTTCTCTAGTACTTCCTCCCAGTATTTGTGGGTAGACCGTAGGAGGTGGTCGCCTCCCTGGAATAGGCTAGAGTAGATGCCCGACACCACATGACTCTGTGGAGATGAACTTGTGCAGAGTGCTTCAAATAGCGTCAATGTGTTGGAGTAGTTCCCTCGGTACCTTGGGTGATTTAAGAAGTGCTTAATTTGGAGATATGACCAGAGAGGGAATTTGGAAGTGTTAAGATTGTTCAGACAAAGTATGGTAGCTAATGAATTTACTTCTGCAAAAAAATTGTCTGGCTTGGATACGATCCTGTGGCCATTCGTCTTTTAGAAAATTACCAGATAGGCCGGGCGGAAAATCTGGATTATCTCTCAAGGGGGTGAGAGGGCCAGTTTTGTTGGGCACAGCGTTTTTCTTACATGCTGTATAAAAAGTGTTCAATGTGGGGCCTATGAGAGGGTGGGAGGCTAGTTTTAATGGTAGATGTTTCTTAGGGAGCCAGGGTAGATCTCTCAGTACTGGTTCTGAAAAAGAGTGCTCTATTTGGACCCACTTCTTGCAGTGAAAGTGCACGTTCCAGTCTACAATTCGGGCTAAGTGCGTTGCGATATAGTAGCGGTGAAAATCGGGCAAACTAATACCTCCCTCCAACTTTGGCAGAACTGATTTCTCCCAACTGATTCTTACGCATTTACCTTTCCAGAGGAATTGTCTGCACATAGCTTTGAGTTTTGTGAAAAACGAAGGGGGTAACTGTATTGGGAGAACTTGCATTTTATAGAGCACCTGAGGGAGAATTGTCATCTTGAGGATGGAGGCCCTCCCAAACCAGGACAAATGAGATATGTCCCACCATTTTAGAATGCCCTGTATACGCTGTATTTCTGTTAAGAAATGCCTTTGATAGGTTTCTTAGGGGATCCTGGGTATCTGGATACCCAGATATGATATAGCATTGGAGGCCCATTGAAACTGGAAATTCTTTTTGCATAGTACCACTGTTTCAGATGGGAGAGTCACTTTTAGTGCATATGATTTGGACAGATTGATCTTTAGGTTGGATATGGCCCCAAACTGTTTTAGCTTATCTATCAAGATTGGGAGCAAGGTCAACGGGGATGATAAAAATAGTAGAACATCATCCGCAAAGGCGGATACTTTGTGCTCATGGTCCTTTAGCTCAATGCCTTTTATATCTATCGTTGCTCTAAGCTGGCGGAGGAAGGGTTCTAGCGTGAGGATGTATAAAATAGGGGAGAGAGGGCACCCCTGTCTCGTGCCATTATGAATGGAGAAGGCATCCGACAGATGGCCATTAACACACCAGACCCTTTTTTATCCCACAATTTAGTCAGAAAATGTTGGTGCTATAACTGGTGATTCACCCTAATTTCTATCCATTATAGACAAACATTAATTCCCTTATTATATTCAATGGACATATTTTCATGTGGTACAGATAACCTCAATTAGTAGGTAAAATGACAGTAGCATTGAGCAATTTCGGGTACCCACAGAACAGCCCTGTTAAGTGCTTGTGAGACAGTGAAGTTTATCTTTATTGTACTCTTAAAGTGGATGTAAACCCACCACCACATATTCTTCATTAATCTAATTTTTGTAAAGTATTTATGTTAAGCAGCCTCCCTAGTGACATCTTACCTTCCAAATGTCACCCCCTTTATCACACGGAGCCCCGCAAAACAGCGATTTCCGTGTGCGGGTCGCATCTGGCAGGTGGGCGGAGCCATGATGTGATTAGGCTCCAGCCCACCGTTACCCTCCCCTTGTGTTGGCAGCGTTCACAGGGGACAGAGCACGTTCTGGGCAGAAGCAGAGCGCGCTTACGGCCCCCTGTGTGTCCTGAATACAGTATTGGAAATCGGGAATGATCGGTGCAGCAGGGAGAACAGTTGCTCACACCGATCTCCCTGCATGGCTTTTCAGCCGACTGATTAAAAAGCCTTGCAGGGAGATCGGTGTGAGTAACTGTTCTACCTGCTGCACCGATCATGCTCCTTCCTCCTCTTTCAGCCTCCTGTGTTCTTCTCCAGCCCCCCTTCTTCTTCTATAGTCCCCCTCTGTGTCCTCTTCTTTCAGCTGCAATGTCTCCCCCCCTCCTCCCCCGCAGCCGGCTTCTCTTCTCTTCTCTCCTGCGGGCTGGGGGGGTGTGAGGATGGCAAGTGGAGGGAGAGGGGTCGGTAAATAAGTAATTTACCACCCCCCTCCTTGTCTGAATGGCACATAGAGAGCGTTCGTTACTGAGCGCTCCTATGTGCTGTGAGCAGAGTGATCTGTGTGTCACTCTGCTTCAGTTTATGAATGGACGGCAGCCGCTGTCCATTCATCTTCAATGCAGACAAAGGGACTGGGGAATTTGTGTCTTCAGTCCCATTCTCTGCTCCAAAGATGAGATGTTAGGGGTCTGTTTAGACCCCCTGACATCTCACCTAAGCCCCCCAAGGGGGCAGATAAAAAAAGAAAAAAAATTTGCAAAATTAAAAAAAAAATGATACAAAAAATAAAATTGTAAAAAAATAAAAAATACTGACACCTCCTCCCACCCTAGCCACATTTTTCGGAGCCCCAATCCCCCCCCCCCAAAAAGGATTGTAAAAAAATAAACAAACTGCATTGTAAAAAAAAAATATATACATAGAAATAAAGAAAAATACTGACACCATCCACTGCCCTACTGACACCGTCCACTGCTCTACTGACACCGCCCACTGCTCTACTGACACCGCCCACTGCCCTACTGACACCATCCACTGCCCTACTGACACCATCCACTGCCCTACTGACACCGTCCACTGCCATACTGAAACCGTCCACTGCTCTACTGACACCGTCCACTGCTCTACTGACACCGCCCACTGCCCTACTGACACCATCCACTGCCCTACTGACACCACCCATTGCTCTACTGACACCGCCCGCTGCCCTACTGACACAATCAACTGCCCTACTGACACCGCCCACTGCTCTACTGACACTGCCCACTGCCCTACTGACACCATCCACTGCCCTACTGACACCGTCCACTGCCTTACTGACACCGTCCACTGCTCTACTGACACCGCCCACTGCTCTACTGACACTGCCCACTGCCCTACTGACACCGTTCACTGCTCTACTGACACCATCCACTGCTCTACTGACACCACCCACTGCCCTACTGACACCATTCACTGCCCTACTGACACCATCAACTGCCCTACTGACACCGCCCACTGCCCTACTGGCACCATCCACTGCCCTACTGACACCATCAACTGCTCTACTGACACTGTCCACTGCTCTACTGACACCGCCCACTGCCCTACTGACACCATCCACTGCTCTACTGACACCATCAACTGCTCTACTGACACCATCAATTGCTCTACTGACACCATCCACTGCCCTACTGACACCATCCACTACCCTACTGACACCGTCCACTGCTCTACTGATACCATCAACTACCCTACTGACACCATCCAGTGCCCTACTGACACCACCAACTGCTCTACTGACAACATCCACTGTTCTACTGACACCATCCACTGCCCTACTGACACTGTCCACTGCTCTACTGACACCATTCACTGCTTTACTGACACCAACTGCCCTACTGACACCGTCCACTGCTCTACTGACACCATCCACTGCTCTATTAACACCATCCACTGCTCTACTGACACCATCAACTGCTCTAATGACATCATCCACTGCCCTACTGACACCACCAACTGCTCTACTGACACCATCCACTGCCCTACTGAAACCATCCACTGCCCTACTGACACCGTCCACTGCTCTACTGACACCATACACTGTTTTACTGACACCAACTGCCCTACTGTAACCGTCCACTGCTCTACTGACACTGTCCACTGCTCTATAACACCATTCACTGCTCTACTGACACCATCCACTGCCCTACGGACACCATCAACTGCCCTACGGACACCGTCCTCTGCTCTACTGACACCGCCCACTGCCCTGACACTGTCCACTGCCCTACTGAAGATAGGAAGCGATGTACAGGAGGAGTGTGGAGCAATACTTTGAAGATAGGAAGTGATGTACAGGAGGATTGTGGAGCTATACTCAGAAGATAGGAAGTGATGTACAGAAGGAGTGTGGGGCGATACTCAGAAGATAGGAAGTGATGTACAGGAGGAGTATGGAGCGATGCTCAGAAGATAGGAAGTGATGTACAGGAGGAGTATGGAGCGACACTCAGAAGATAGGATGCGATGTACAGGAGGAGTATGGAGCGATGCTCAGAAGATAGGAAGTGATGTACAGGAGGAGTGTGGAGTGATACTCAGAAGATAGGAAGCGATGTACAGGAGGAGTGTGGAGCGATACTCAGAAGATAGGAAGTGATGTACAGTAGGAGTATGGAGCGATACTCAGAAGATAGGAAGTGATGTACAGGAGGAGTATGGAGTGATACTCAGAAGATAGGAAGAGATATACAGTAGGTGTATGGAGCGATACTAAGAAGATAGGAAGTGATGTACAGGAGGAGTATGAAGCGATACTCAGAAGATAGGAAGTGATGTACAGGAGGAGTATGGAGTGATACTCAGAAGATAGGAATCGATGTACGGGAGGAGTGTGGAGCGATGCTCAGAAGATAGGAAGTGATGCACAGGAGGAGCATGAAGCGATACTCAGAAGATAGGAAGTGATGTACAGGAGGAGTATGGAGCGATGCTCAGAGGATAGGAATTGATGTACAGGAGGAGTGTGGAGCGATACTTAGAAGATAGGAAGCGATATACAGGAGGAGTGTGGAGCGAAGCTGAGAAGATAGGAAGCGATGTAAAGGAGGAGTAGGGAGCGACACTCAGAAGATAGGATGCGATGTACAGGAGTATGGAGCGATGCTCAGAAGATAGGAAGTGATGTACAGTAGGAGTGTGGAGCAATACTCAGAAGATAGGAAGCGATGTACAGGAGGAGTGTGGAGCGATACTCAGAAGATAGGAAGTGATATACAGGAGGAGTATTGCATAATACTCAGAAGATAGGAAGCGATATACAGGAGGAGTGTGGAGCGATACTCAGAAGATAGGAAGTGATGTACAGGAGGAGTATGAAGCGATGCTCAGAAGATAGGAAGTGATGTACAGGAGGAGTATGGAGTGATACTCAGAAGATAGGAAGCGATATACAGGAGGAGTGTGGAGCGATACTCAGAAGATAGGAAGTGATGTACAGTAGGAGTATGGAGTGATACTCAGAAGATAGGAAGTGATGTACAGGAGGAGTATGGAGTGATACTCAGAAGATAGGAAGCGATGTACGGGAGGAGTGTGGAGCGATGCTCAGAAGATAGAAAGTGATGCACAGGAGGAGTATGAAGCGATACTCAGAAGATAGGAAGTGATGTACAGGAGGAGTATGGAGCGATGCTCAGAGGATAGGAAACGATATACAGGAGGAGTGTGGAGCGATACTCAGAAGATAGGAAGTGATGTACTGTAGGAGTATGGAGCGATACTCAGAAGATAGGAAGTGATGTACGGGAGGAGTATGAAGCGATACTCAGAAGATAGGAAGGGATATACAGGAGGAGTATGGAGTGATACTCAGAAGATAGGAAGCAATGTACGGGAGGAGTGTGGAGCGATGATCAGAAGATAGGAAGTGATGTACAGGAGGAATATGGAGTGATGCTCAGAGGATAGGAAGTGATGTACAGGAGGAGTGTGGAGCGATACTTAGAAAATAGGAAGCGATGTACAGGAGGAGTATGAAGCAATACTTAGAAGAGAGAAAGTGATGTACAGGAGGAGTATGGAGTGATACTCAGAAGAAAGGATGCATTGTACAGGAGGAGTGTGGAGCAATTCTCAGAAGATAGGAAGTGATGTACAGGAGGAGTGTGGAGCGATACTCAGAAGAGATCCAATTGTCCTTCCCAAACCAATTTTCAGCATTCAGTGCTCTCACACTTTGAATGACAATTACTCTCTCATGCTACACTGTACCCAAACAACATTTTTATAAATTTTTTCACACAAATAGAGCTTTCTTTTGGTGGTATTTAATCACAATTGTTTTTTTTATTTTTTGTGACATAAGTGAAAAAACAACTTTTTTTATTTTCTATGATAAAATTTTGCAAAAAAGTAATTTTTGTTCATTAAAGCGGAGTTCCATCCAAAAGTGTTTTTTCCGCTGGTTGGATTCCCCCCCAGGTGTCAGGTTGGCACCTTTCAGGGGGGGAGGGGGGAGAGGACACCTGTCTTTTCCATACATCCGGGAGTTCGTGGTCAGCAGCCGCGGCGGCTGACGTCAGTAGCCCGACTCCCTCCTCGCTCTGCTGCTGGCCCGCCTGGCCAATAGCAGAGCGGGGCGTAGACTCATGCATGTGCAGTAAGGTGCCCGGCGTGAAGCTGTAATGCTACACATCAGGGTTCCCTTACCCGCAATGGATGCGGCTGCACCCGACCCCCGATCCGAAGATCGGCGGCGGGTGCCGACATCGCTGGACTCCAGGACAGGTAAGTGTCCTATTATTAAAAGTCAGCAGCTACAGTATGTGTAGCTGCTGACTTTTAATTTTTTTTTTCAGGTGGACCTCCGCTTTAATTTGGGCCAAAGCCTATACTGCTACATATCTTTGGTAAAAATTACCCAAAAAAGTGTATATTTGGTCGGTGTGAAAGTTATAGAGTCTACAAGCTATGGTGGCAATCATCGTAAATTGATCACACCTGATGTACTGACGGCCGATCTCATTTCTTGAGACTCTGAAATGCCAGGAAAGTAAAAATATCCCCCAAATGACCCCTTTTTTGAAAAGTAAATATTCCAAGGTATTCAGTAAGAGGCATGGTAAGTTTTTTGAAGTTGTATTTTTTTCCCACAATTTTTCCCACAATTCTTTTGAATATAAAGACTTTTTTTTTTTTTTTTTTTTACACAAAATTGTCATAACAAGCTATTTCTCACACACAGCATATGCATACTTCCAATTCACCCCAAAATACATTATGCTACTCGCCCCACATGTCTGCGACTTTTTCACAGCCTGGCCACATACAGAGGCCCAACATGCAGGGAGCACCGTCAAGCATTCTAGGAGCAGAATTTTCACATCTAATTTCCTAACCACCTATTACAATTTTGAAGGCCCTGGAGCACGAGGACAATGGAATTACCCACAAAATTACCCCATTTTGTAAAGCAAACACCCCAACTTATATTCTATGAGGCATTATGAGTCTTTTGTATGGTTCTCTTTTTTTCACAAGTCTTCGAAAAACGTGGAAAGAAAATGAAAACGCTTTACGCAAAGTGGTCAATTTATAAGATATTTCTAACACATAGCATGTACATAGCAAAAATTACCCCCCAAAATATATTCTGCTATTTGTCCCGAGTATGGCGATACCACATGTGTGAGACTTTTACACAGCCTGGCCACATAGAGGGGTCCAGCATTAAAGTAGTACCTTCAGGCCTTCTAAGAGCATAAATTACACATCTAATTTCATCCCTACCTATCACACTTTTGAAGGTTCTGGAGCAATAGGACAGTGGAATTACCCACAAAATTACCCCATTTTGGAAAGTAAACACCACAATATATATTTTATAAGGCATGGGCTGGTCACAGGTACTATGGTACTCTGATGGGTTGGAGACATGTACTCGGGTACTCTGATGGGCTGCGGATAGGTACTAGGGTACTCTGATGGGCTGGTGACAGGTACTCGGGTACTCAGATAGGCTTGTAACAGGTACTCGGTTACTCTAATGAGATGGTGACAGGTACTTGGGTACTGTGATGGGCTGCAGATAGGTGCTAGAGTACTCTGATGGGCTGGTGACAGGTACTCTGGTACTCTGATGGGCTGGTGACAGGTACTCGGGTACTCTGATGGGCTGGTGACAGGTACTCGGGTACTCTGATGGGCAGGTGACAGGTACTCGGGTACATTGATGGGCAGGTGACCTGTACTTTGATGGGCTGTGAGGTACTTTTGAAGTGACTGGCTGTGATAGGACACAGCCGGTCACGTGGTAAAGAGCCATGGTGTGTGCTCTTCTGTCTTGATGATGTTACACTGAAGTAGATGCAAACAGATTGCAGTGGATCTGCATATGTTTTTAACTGCACAGTTTTATATGACTTTTTATATTATATGTATGTTTTATGCATTTTATTCATTGCAATAGCACTTTGGACTGTACATTTATCAATTACTATTTATAATAATCACACTACACTACACTTTATTGTGTTTCACACTTATATGATGGATGTTTTTCCTTTGTTTCTATGAGTCCCATCCTCCTGGCAGAGCCGATGTATAAGGTCGGGCGGTGGAAGGATGATTGGGTGGGGGCTTGGCAAAATGCACCTTTGCCTATGTACACAGAAATACGGGCACCAGCCCTGGATGGGTATGGGATATGACGGAGGATGGAGAGGTTTGGGTCAGGATTACACAGCTATGATTTGGGTAAAAGGTGTGGATGGGAAGTGACATTGGGAGGCAGGCTGGAGAGGAGGATTTCTTTATTCAGTGTGATGTCTGTACAGGAAAATATAGGACTTGCTGTCAGCATTCAGCCTTACTGAGTCTAATCTATGAAATGTGAGACATCCACCCCACCCCCCACATAACATCATTGTGATCAAAATGAATGTTGCAATTGTGAACAGGAGACTTCACACTGCGCAATAAAACCTGAAATCTATCAGTTGTCTGTGTGTCTTCTTTTTGCTGGCATGTTAGGATCTGGAATAATCATCTCTTCCCTGTTTATTACACTGAATTTGTTTTGTATAAAATACCCATTGATCATCCAGTGAAAAGCAAGGAAAGACACCACATGACTTCAGCATGTATATTCATGCTGAGGTGTTGAACAGCCAATCCCAGAAGCCCTGGAGAAGAAAGGGGAGGAGGGGAGATGTGGGGGAGTGAATGCTGGTGCATGAGATAAGAATCCCCTGTCTGTCACACAGCACTGGGAGAAATT
This sequence comes from Glandirana rugosa, assembly GCA_018402905.1. Classification (NCBI taxonomy): domain Eukaryota; kingdom Metazoa; phylum Chordata; class Amphibia; order Anura; family Ranidae; genus Glandirana; species Glandirana rugosa. The sequence goes on along the minus strand of BLSH010450964.1, from coordinate 102,754 downwards.
AATATTATTTCTCAGTCAGATTTTATCACAGTGAACAAAGATAAGAGCTTTACTCATTGTTGGATTAACTCTTTGTGATAAAACTTAGCACAGACCACATGAAATCCTCTCCTGTACAAGCTAGAAGGGTTCGTAAAAATTTTTTTTTTTCGGGTTTACATCCACTTTAATGCTTATTAGATTATACATGAACTCTGCAAATGCTGTATCTTTTCCATTGTTAATCATTGGTAATCATCTTACATGTCGTGGAACTGAACAGTGCTAGAGCAGATGGGCAAATAATATTTAAATCTGAAAGCCTGGACATTGTCCATATGCCTGTGAAGCTTATTATGCACCCTTTCTGTTCATACTAGGATTAAATAGCTAACTATATGTTTTCTAGAATATGGTAATGTAGGTTTTTTTTGTATGTCTTCCTTATTTTGATTTCTAATTAGATATAAAAAGCAAAAAGTGCTTAATATACAGTGTATTATACATTTAAAGTACATTTCACTTTTACCATAATGATTATATAATGCAAACAATGTTGTATGATTAAAGCATTTTTAGCAGTAGTGGTAATCCGAAGGGTTTGAGCCCTTGATATATAAACTACTATCACACAGTAAGAATTATTAATCATCTCCCGTCTGGCCACTGCATCTGCCCCTTACTGTCTTGGTGGCAATGAGCTGTAAGTACAAGGCCATTGCCACCAAGGCAATGGGCTAAATTCACTTAAGGATATTGCATGCGATATTTGGGTCATGTGACACATCTTACCCAAATAAAAATGTGTAATAAGAAAATCTGAATTCATTATAGGTTTATGCAGTATTTATTGCAAAGATAAAAAAGCTCAGTAAATACTACAGTCTAAAAGTCAATTCGCCAAAAAACTAAACAAATACATTTGTTAGAAATATAGGTCAATAAACCCTTCACCTGGGCAAAAAATATAAAGCATAAGCTTATCAATGAATAAACCAAAAATAAATTAACCACACTCCAAATAAAGTGCATGTGCATCAATGAACATCAAAAGTGCAAGTGAATAAAGTGCTATAAAGTTCCAAAATAGCAATGTAAATAAATAAGACAGTGAAGTCCCATGAGCACTCTGTGGTATCCAAGAAACGCTTCTGTTATCAAAATCACCCGTGGCTTAGCATGTCTTCTCTTCACCAACATTGAAATGTGCATGCTACTGACCAGAATGTATTGACCCCCCATTCCAGGTAGTCAAAGACAGCAAGGTTGGATGTATCCACTTGTTGGAGAAAGGATAGCCCCGGGCAAGTTGTCGCTGACACTGCTCTAAGACTCCTAGGTGCATGTACCAGCTCATGTAGAGTTAAAAAAGAAGCCTCTCATGGTACAGTAGTCCAAAAGATTTATTAAAACAATAAAAACACACTACAGCATGTATAATTGATAAAAAACAGAGGACGCCGTATCTACCCTCCACCTGTATTCCAGGAAAGAGGAAGTGACGTTTTGCGCTTGTCGTCAGTGCACGTATGACGTCATGAGGGATCACCTCCAGGCTGCATGCATTAAGGTTTTTTTTTATTATGATCGGCATGAAGTCCTGACCAAGATCCCTACCAGACCTGGAGGGCCAGGTATGGATTTGTGGGGAAACCAAACAACTTTTAAAACATTTTGTACTGCTGGCTATTTGTTTACATTCTGCTGTCAGTGGGTAAATATTGTTTAGTGGATTAAGCTCAGTAAGTGGAGGATGCCCCCAGAGCAAGGAACGAGGATACATCTTCTTCTGGGAACAAATGTTCTAGTGTCATCTGCCTAAGATGGGAATTTCTCTCACTCCCTATTATGTCTCCAGGAATGGAAGTGGAGATAAATCTCTCCAGTGGGAAACAGACAGCAAAATGTGACATGATAGGGATTTTAACCCTTCCCTACTCTATCCAAAACTAAAAAAAAATAAACTTTTATGAAGTGTTACTAACAATAAGTTAACTTTACTCTGTTCCCCTTTATACAAAAAGGAACTGTATGTAAAAACGTATTTAATAGGAGGCCTGGTATACCACAGATAAAGCAAAGTAACCAATGAGTTATTTTCTTAATAAATTGCTGAATGAAGGGGGCAGGAGAGGTTTTGTTTTATTTCTTGTGCCTGTTGCTGTTAGCAGGCCTCGCTATGCAGTAGTGAAGTACACAAGCCACTGATGACCTAAGAATCAGCCACACAATCAAGTTGCATAATTGCACTGCCTCACAGCAGGTATGATCGTTTGCCTAGGCATGCGTGACCTATGACTGTGCCACACTCTGCAAAGAGGCTTTAACCTGACTTTAACTTCGGTATGTATCACCAACCTAGGATTCAATGGGGTGATTTAAAGGGGAATAGAAAGGTACCCCACTGGATAGAGGACATTCAGGAGCTTTAATAAAGGCCTCTGTGTGCTAAGTGTGACCCAACATGTGGCATACTGGCTGACACAGAAGAGGCATTTCATTTACAAAATCCTACTACTTGCAAACTTCTTTTATCTTCAGTTTTCAAGATTGTATTAATTAATAAAGCTGTACATAGCCTGATGGAAGGGTAATTTCTGGTACTGAGCCTCCCATATATAAATATCATGTATGAATGAACAGTCTATTGTATTTTTTATACCATTTTTTTCTTTGAGAATGAATCTTTCATTTCTTGTATAAAGCACACTAAAAATGTGAAAGGGAGAAATGACTTTAAATGGCAAAGAAAAGCAGTCTTGGTCACAAAGAGTTTGACACAAACTTAATCCCTAAAGTCTCTGTTTTTGGACTCATCTGCATTCTGAATGCTGTGTTCACGACATTATCAATTTTAAAGTTATTTTTCAGACACATTGGCATAGGCATTATAGCTGCAAATTGGAACATCTTCAGAGTCTCAGAAAACAACAATGATTTCTGACAGCTCACCACTGCAAGGAAAAAAACATAGGCGGAGGATTAGAGAAGACTACATAGTGAAAAAGAAGAAAGGTATTATTAGCACTGTATTCTAAATTACATAAAAGTCTATGAATCTGAAATTGAAAAAAAAAAAAAACGTAGCAATGAAACTCTTTTAAGAGTGTCCATAGACATTAGAGGATTGTCGTCTAATCAATCTGATTATGGGAGCAATAAGACAATAGTAACCCTCTTGCTTGGCCAATCACATACTGTAAGCATCAGTAAATCTGATAGAATGAATTTTCTTTGCTGATTGATGATCTTTTCATGTGATTAGGCTAGCACCATTGATATGTGTTCAATGACTAAACGTGTGCTTGGAAAGTACCATATGCCAGTTGGGTTGTATATGAGCAGTCTAACCGATATTCTATGTATTTGTCCTTCCTAAAGAGACCCTGTCACCTTGCAAATACCCCTCAACCCAGTTAAATGCACAGCAATCCCCTGCCACTAATTCAATTGCAGCCCCTTCAAAATACCCTGTACAGGATTAAAGTGCTTTGGCCAATTATTAGGCCTAAAAACTGTCACATAATGGAAGGGTTGATGTCATAAATCCCTGTAAGCTCCAAAAATAGTACAGCTGGTTCTGGTGGTGGCTTTAAATAGACCCTGAATGGAAAGGGTGACAGGGTCTCTTTAAAACTGAACTCCAGGCAAATGGCTAAACGCACATTTAAAAGTACCTTGCAATAGATCTGTTGGGTAGGTGCAGTGTGGTGTGATAGGCAGAAACACTCAGAGTCCCGACTTGCAAAGAACATTGTATTGAAACAGTAGGTCAACAGCACAAACAACAGTGCAGCAAATTGATAGCGGTCAGAAGACACAAGGAAGCCAACAGTGTCTGCTCGTCAGCGGAGTATGACTTGGCCTGTTCAACCAAAATGGGAAAGTTCCTGAAGAGGTAGAAGTAGACCCTGATTTCTCCCTACTCCACTGGAAACTTTACCTATTGTTGCCTCTGTCCCTGACAGATAGGGAAGCTGTCCCTAACCTGATTACTCACATAAAGTGCAACAAGTGCAGGAGTCAGAGTCTTAAATAGACTCTGCCTGAACAGGGTCACATGGGGCATGTGCATCTGGATCACTGCCGAGTGACCGAGGAAATCATAGATAAACACAGTCTCTCTTAACTCCCTTTCCCATCGGCACTGCCACTGCAGTTGAGTGGCACCTGCAGTGGAGAATATAGACTGCACCTGCCTATACCCCCCCTCTCTTTGACAGATGCTGTCCTCAGCATTGAACAAAACAAAGAATAATGCAGAAAAACCACAATACGGTCATAACAGAAAAACTACAAACAGCATAATCAGAATACTTTGCAGACAGTTGCCCATGTTAGACCTGGACTGTCCACAGGCACTGTAATAGGGCTTTCTTCTTCAAGACCTGCAGGGGCTGGAGGCTCTAGTATGAAAGGATACAGGTACCATTCAGTGGGGACTTCTTGTACTGTTGGAATATCCATGGAGCCTTGTTCTTCTTTTTCTCTGGCAGGCTTGAACAATCACCACTCAGCATGCAGGGCCTCAGCAGGTTGTGGTGGAGTTGCCTCTTAATGGGGTTGGGACCCTCGGAGGCCACATTGTATACTGGGGTTGGAGGAAAGGGCTGCTTCTCTGCCCAATATGGGGTACGCTCCCACTTGGGATCCAGTTTGCTACCTCTTTCGCACTTAAAGCCCTTGGCCAAGTCCTTGTGTCTATCCAACACCACCTACTGGGCTCCTTGTAATCGGTCCCAGTGCTCCTGCACCCAAGTTTTGGGTGTACGGGACATAGAATGCTTTGTAAAGTTCAGTAAGGGTCCGAACATGGACCTATGTACCATGTTACTGTAAACCCACACTACGGCCCCCACATGCTGGTGCCAATGATCTCTGTGACCTTGCTCAAGAGTCTGTAGTATGCCCAGCAAGGTGAGGTTGAAACATTCACAGGCCCCATTGCCATGAGCAGTGGCGTAACTAGAACTCTCAGGGCCCCGATGCAAGAAATCATGAAGGGCCCCCTCTGACAGGGCCCTTTCCTCGGAACCCGGTCGCAAGTCACTTGTGCCTCTAATCACCCCCCAGCACACCCACTTATGCCTCTAATCACCCCCCAGCACACCCATTTATGCCTCTAATCACCCCCCAGCAATGTCATTGTACCATGTATCCAGGTACAAGCCTGGGAATGACTTGAAATGTTTCGTAAGATACAGGGCATGTGGGTTTTGAACCCACGTCCTCGTGACCCTGGCTAATGTTCCTCGGGTCATCCACCAC
>BLSH010450964.1:66493-86107 GCA_018402905.1 Glandirana rugosa | reverse complement strand
TTTATTTGATTTTAATTTATTTTCCCTATCCCCATTTTTTTTATGGCACTTGCCCTAGTTTGAAGATGATTTTAGAACAGTTATATGGCTTCTACCGTTAATTAATACTTTTCAGACACAGTTTGAAGATGATCCACATTCACCTCCATTTTTTATGTTTTTATGTTTTTATTTTTTTTTAAATATTTAAAGTTATTTCCCTGTCCCCATTTTTTGTAGGGCACTTGCCCTACCCTTACCCCCATTTTACTTCCTTTTGCAGCCCTCTAGGGCTTTCCAGGACTTTGTTACAGCCATTTTTGTGCCTAAAATTTCGGGTCCCCATTGATTTCAATGGGGTTCGTTGTCCGTGCGATCGTTCGGGTTCCGTCCGGACCCGGACCCGGACTTTGTCCCGAAGTTCGGCCGGACCAGCAGAACCCGAACTTCCAGAGGTTCGCTCAACTCTACTCATAATGCTTCAGCCTCATCACACTCTCGATCGACCAGGTCTTCTTTCACACTTGCTTTAAGATCACTTCCCACATAGAGACAGACATTACCACCTTTAGGTTTTACCCTGTCTCTCCCAAAGAAAGCATAGCTAGGAATATTAATAGTAAACTTGGTGAAATGGTCAACAAAGACCAGGGCATAATTATACCCTGAGGGAGAACTGGAAATCATCAGGAAGTCCATCCTGACCAGCTTAGTGGGTTCCAAGGTAGTAATAGTCATGGGAATAGTCTTTTCAGGAGGAGCTTTATGCACTGAGCAGGATGCACATTCCCAGCAAGCCCATTACACCCACTCTGCCAGCTGAGGGCAAAAGAAATACCTGCTAACTAGGGCCTCGGTTTGGTCAGCTTCGAAGAACCCATTCACTGTATGTAGCACTTGACAGACCCAAAGAATGTGTGACTGGGGACCATGATTTGTAGTATGTTCTGTTGTTCAGTAGGGGTACTTGCCTGGCGATAAAGTACCCTTGGAATCAAGCCGATCCCATTGTCTCAAGAGCACTCGCACTGTTTTGGACAGTCTTTGGCATTCTTGGTAGGACAAATTGTGCCATTGCGACATGCAACGTTGTACCTATATGAAGTTGTGATCTTTCTGCTGGATCAGTGCCCACTCCTCCCACGTGTGAATTTCGGCCGATTCTGCTTGGGGCACTGCTGCCCGACCCTTGAGGGAACCTGAGGAGGCAGCTTCAAGTAAAATAGGGCCTACCTCCATGCTCTATTACTCCCCTGGATGCTCTACCATATAGCGGGAAAGAGCATCCACATGTCCGTTAAAACTTCACGGCTTGTAACATATCTTACAAAAGGAAGACAAACCGTGCTAAAAAATTAAACTAAAAAACAAACAGCAGCAGGTCAACTGTAAGATACATACAGCAAACATACAAAAATGGAAGAAAGGAGCTCATATTATACAAACTAATATGTGAAAACACTAAAAAAATGAATACATTACAAATACGCGAATCACTCTTCAGAAGGAGCGAGCTGATTTTCAAAAATGAATTAATCGTAATACCACAAAATACTAAAAAATACATATAAACACCAAATAAATTAATATAGTGTAAGTAAGTGAAGCACTCTTCAAAAAGAGTGAGCCGCTTTTCAGAAATGAATTAATTGGTCATAATAACACTAACATTATAATATAAATAATACATAAAAACACCAAATGAATGAATATAGTGCAAATATGGGAATTGCTCTTCCCAACGAGTGAATTTCAAAAGTCCTCTTAAAGTGTAGGTGACTAACAACCACTAAAAGTGAGTGAATCGCTCTTCAGAGTGTGTAAATCACTTTTCAAAGTCCTCTTGAAGTGTGGGTGACTGACCAGCGCAGCAAACTCCCTCCACCACATAGATTACTCGCTTACCAGATAGCAAGCGGTGTAGCACCTGTGGCTAATTACCCAGCTGGGGGCCTTGATCTCCAATCAGATTCAGATGGAACTTCACATCCAAGAGGTCTTATATGGTGAAACAGGATTGTCTGGGACCTAAAGTGGATGTAAATCCAAAAAAAAAAAATTACTAACCCTTCTAGCTTGTACAGGAGAGTGTGTTATGTCATCTGTGCCCAGTTTTGTCATGAAAAGTTAATCCAACAGTGAGTAATCCCCTTATCTTTTTTCACTAAGAAAAAAAAAATGACTGACAGAGAAAAAGGAGTCGTTTCCTCCCAGTGCTGTGTAACAGACAGGTCATATTCTTATCTCATGCACAAGCATTCGCAGCCTCACATCCCCCCTCCCCTTTCTTCCCCAGCTCTCCCAGGATTGGCTGCTCCACACCTCAGCATGATTCTACATGCTGAAGTTATGTGGTGTCTTTCCTTTGTTTTGAATTGATGATTCTGATCAATGGGCATTCTCCACGAGATCAGCACAAGTCAGTGTAAGAAAGGAAATACATTTTTCAGCTCCTAACATACACGAAGACACACAGACAACTGATCCAGGGGAGGTTCATCTACTCAGAGCTGGGCAGAGAAGAATCTGCAGTGATTTGATTATTGTTATTGTGCGGTGTGTGTGAGGTCACCTGATCACAGTTGCAAAATTCATTTTGATCACAAGGATGTTATATGGGGGGTGGGGTGGATGTCTCACTTTTCATAGATTAGACACAGTAAGGCTAGACGGGCTCAAAGCTTACAGACTACCTGGGTCACCTGACTGCTCACACCAAGTCTATATCTTGTTGTACAGACAACACACTGAATAAATAAATCCTCCTCTCCAGCCTGTACACCGATGTCTCTTTCCATCCCCACCTTTTACCCAAATCATAGCTGTCTAATCATGACCCAAACATCTCCATACTGTCATATCCCATATCCACTTAGCCATCACACTCATATCCCATATCCATCTAACCATCCATCCATATCTGTAATATCCATCCATCCCTCCATACTGTCATATCTCATATCCATCCATCCATATCTGTCATATCCATCCACCAGAAGCACAGTGTCATATCCATCCATCCCTCCATACGGTCATATCCCATATCCATCCATTCATCCATATCTGTCATGTCCATCCACCAGAAGCACAGTGTCAAATCTATCCATCCCTCCATACTGTCATATCCCATATCCATCCATATCTGTCATATCCATCCACCAGAAGCACAGTGTCATATCCACCCATCCCTCCATACTGTCATATCCCATATCCATCTATCCATCCATCCCTCCATACGGTCATATGCCATATCCATCCACCCATTCATCCATTCACATCTTTCATATCCACCCATCCATCCATCCACATCTGTCATATCCACCCATCCATCCACATCTGTCATATCCATCCATCCCTCCATACTATCATATCTCATATCCATCTATCCATCCATCCACATCTGCCATATCCACCCATCCATCCATTCACAGCTGTCATATCCACCCATCCATCCATCTATCCATCCATCCACATCTGTCATATTCATCCATCCGTCCATACTGTCATATCCCATATCCATTAATCCACATCTGTCATATCCACCCATCCATCCATCCATCTATCCACATCTGTCATATCCATCCATCCCTCCATACTGTCATATTCCATATCCATCCATCCATCCATACATCCATACATCCATCCATATCTGTCATATCCATCCACCAGACGCACATTTTCATATCCATCCCTCCATACTGTCATATCCCATATCCATCCATCCATATCTGTCATATCCATCCACCAGAAGCACAGTGTCATATCTATCCATCCCTCCATACTGTCATATCCCATATCCATCTATCCACCCATCCCTCCATAAGGTCATATCCCATATCCATCCACCCATGTATCCATCCACATCTATCATATTCACCCAACCATCCATCCACATCTGTCATATCCATCCATCCCTCCATACTATCAATATCCCATATCTAGCTATCCATCTATCCATCCATCTACATCTGTCATATCCACCCATCCATCCTTCCACATCTGTCATATCCACCCATCCATCCACATCTGTCATATCCACCCATCCATCCATCCATATCTGTCATATCCACCCACCAGATGCACATTGTCATATCTATCCCTCCATACTTTCATATCCCATATCAATCCATCCATATTTGTCATATCCATCCACCAGAAGCACAGTGTCATATCTATCCATCCCTCCATACTGTCATATCCCATATCCATCTATCCACCCATCCCTCCATACGGTCATATCCAATATCCATCCACCCATTCATCCATCCACATCTGTCACATTCACCCATCCATCCATCCACATCTGCCATATCCATCCATCCCTCCATACTATAATATTCCATATCCAGCTATCCATCTATCCATCCATCCACATCTGTCATATCCACCCATCCATCCATCCACATCTGTCATATCCACCCATCCATCCACATCTGTCATATCCATCCATCCCTCCATGCTGTCATATCCCATATCCATCTATCCATCCATCCATCCACCCATCCATCCATCCACATCTGTCATATCCACTTATCAATCCACATCTGTCATGTCCACCCATACATCTATACACATTTGTCATATCCATCCATCCCTCCATACTGTCATATCCCATATGCATCCACCCATCCATCCATCCATCCATCCATCCATCCACATCTGTCATATCCATCCATCCCTCCATACTGTTATATCCCATATCCATCTGCCCATCCATCCATCCATCCATCCATATCTGTCATATCCATTCATCCACCCATCCATCCATCCATCCATCCATATCTGTCATATCCATCCACCAGAAGCACAGTGTCATATCCATCCATCCCTCCATACTGTCATATCCCATATCCATCTATCCATCCATCCATATCTGTCATATTCATCCACCAGAACCAAAGTGTCATATCCATCCATCCCTCCATACTGTCATATCCCATATCCATCCACCCATCCATCAACATCTGTCATATTCATCCATCAGAAGCACAGTGTCATATGCATCCATCGATCCATACTGGCATATTCAATATCCATCCACCCATATCTGTCATATCCATCCATGCCTCCATACTGTCATATCTCATATCCATCCAACCATCCATCCATATCTGTCATATCCATCCATCCACCCATCAATCCATCCCTCCATCCACATCTTTCATATCCATCCACCAGTAGCACAGTGTCATATCCATCCACCCCTCCATACTGTCATATCCCATATCCTTCTATCCATCCATCCCTCCATACGGTCATATCCCATATCCATCCATCCATTCACATCTGTCATATCCACCCATCCATCCATCTATATCTGTCATATCCACCCATCCATCCACATCTGTCATATCCACCCATCCATCCATCCATCCACATCTGTCATATCCATCCATCCCTCCATACTATCATATCCCATATCCATCTATCCATCCATCCACATCTGCCATATCCACCCATCCATCCATCCATCCACATCTGTCATATCCACTTATCCATCCACATCTGTCATGTCCACCCATCCATCTATACACATTTGTCATATCCATCCATCCCTCCATACTGTCATATCCCATATCCACCCGCCCATCCATCCATCCATATCTGTCATATCCATTCATCCACCCATCCATCCATCCATATCTGTCATATCCATCCACCAGAACAAAAGTGTCATATCCATCCATCCCTCCATACTGTCATATCCCATATCCCTCCACCCATCCATCAACATCTGTCATATCCATCCATCAGAAGCACAGTGTCATATGCATCCATCCCTCCATACTGCCATATTCAATATCCATCCACCCATCCATCCATCCATATCTGTCATATCCATCCATCCCTGCGTACTGTCATATCCCATATCCATCTATCCATACATCCCTCCATACGGTCATATCCCATATCCATCCACCCATTCATCCATTCACATCTGTCATATCCACCCATCCATCCATATCTGTCATATCCACCCATCCATCCACAACTATCATATCCATCCATCCATCCATCCACATCTGTCATATCCATCCATCCCTCCATACTATCATATCCCATATCCATCTATCCATCCATCCACAACTGCCATATCCACCCATCCATCCATCCACAGCTGTCATATCCACCCATCCATCCATCCCCATCTGTCATATTCATCCATCCCTCCATATTGTCATATCCCATATCCATCCATCCATCCCCCACATCTGTCATATCCACCCATCCCTCCATACTGTCATATCCCATATCCATCCATCCATCCATATCTGTCATATCCATCCACCAGACGCACATTGTCATATCCATCCCTCCATACTGTCATATCCCATATCCATCCATGCATATCTGTCATATCCATCCACCAGAAGCACAGTGTCATATCTATCCATCCCTCTATACTGTCATATCCCATATCCATCTATCCACCCATCCCTCCATACGGTCATATCCCATATCCATCCACCCATTCATCCATCCACATCTGTCATATCCACCCATCCATATCTGTCACATCCACCCATCCATCCATCCACATCTGTCATATCCACCCATCCATCCATCCACATATGTCATATTCACCCATCCATCCATCCACATCTGTCATATTCACCCATCCATCCACATCTGTCATATCCATCCATCCCTCCATACTATCATATGCCATATCCAGCTATCCATCTATCCATCCATCCACATCTGTCATATCCACCCATCCATCCATCCATCCACATCTGTCATATTCACCCATCCATCCACACCGTCATATCCATCCATCCCTCCATGCTGTCATATCCCATATCCATATATCTATCCATCCATCCATCCATCCATCCATCCACACCTGTCATATCCACTTATCCATCCACATCTGTCATGTCCACCCATCCATCTATCCACATTTGTCATATCCATCCATCCCTCCATACTGTCATATACCATATCTATCTATCCATCCATCCACCCATCCATCCCTCCATAATGTCATATCCCATATCCATCCACCCATCCATCCATCCATCCATCCATCCACATCTGTCATATCCATCCATCCCTCCATACTGTCATATCTCATATCCATCTATCCATCCATCCATATCTGTCATATCCATCCATCCCTCCATACTGTCATATTCAATATCCATCCACCCATCCATCCATCTATCCATATCTGTCATATCCATCCATCCCTTCATGCTGTCATATCCCATATCCATCCAACCATCCATCCATCCATCCATCCATATCTGTCATATCCATCCATCCACCCATCAATCCATCCCTCCATCCACATCTTTCATATCCATTCACCAGAAGCCAGTGTCATATCCATCCATCCGTTGATCACAGACTGTGCGGACATGTTACAGGAGTTAATCAGGGAATGTGCAGACATGATACAGGAGTTGATTAGGGAGTGTGCGGACATGATACAGGAGTTGATCACAGACTATGCATACATGATACAGGAGTTGATCAGAGACTGTGCGTACATGATACAGGAGTTGATCAGGGAGTGTGCGGACATGATACAGGAGTTGATCAGAGACTGTGTGTACATGATACAGGAGTTGATCAGGGAGCATGCGGACATGATACAGAAGTTGATCAGAGACTGTGCTGACTTGATACTGGAGTTTATCAGAGAGTGGATGGACATGATACAGGATTTGATCAGGGAGCGGTTGGACATGTTACAGGAGTTGATAAGAGACTGTGCGGACATGATACAGGAATTGATCAGAGAGTGTTTGGATATGATACAGCCACTGCAAAATGTGGGCATGGCTTAAATTGTGTAGTGGTACCCCCATAGGGGCTACTCAGTATAATGGTCAGTCTGTCACCCTGCCCAGTCAGGCACATACTTTTTCACTCCTCAGAGACAATAAAGCAGTCCTTGCATTTTGTTTTTATTTGTTTTATTGGGGGATATTAAACTTGGATAGGGATGGGGACTCACGAGATGCTCAGGTGATCAAACATTGGAACTTGGGACTCTATATACATTCTGTATATATATCACTCACATTTCTCCTCCTGCACATCATGTCATTTCTTCTAAGTATCGCTCCATACTCATCCTATACATAACTTTTTCTCTTCTGAGTTTCGCTCCATACTCCTCTTGTAGATCGCTGCCTCTCTTCTGAGTATTGCTCCATACTCCTGCACATTGCTTCCTCTCTTCTGAGTATCGCTCCATACTCCTCCGGTAAATCACATCCTCTCTTCTGAGTATCGCTCCATACTCCTCCTGTAGATCACTTCCTCTCTTCTGAGTATCGCTCCATACTCCTTCTGTACATGGCATCCTCTCTTCTGAGTATCGCTCCATACTCCTCCTGCACATCGCTTCCTCGCTTCTGAGTATCGCTCCATACTCCTCCTGTACATCACTTCCTTTTACCTACTCTTTTAACGCACTTTGCAACCCCCCCTTTTCTGTATTTTGAAATTGTCTCAATAAAATCTTTGAAACAAACAAAAAAAAATGTTGGCACACAAATATGCATGCTGCTTTTTTCAGGATTGGAGTGCGATTTAGAATTGTGGGCAGAATTGACGCAATTCTGCTTGTGATCCAAAATCATTACATGTGAACGGAGCCTCAGATTTTCTGCAGAGTTTTGGCTGCACATAAAGTGACCCCAGATAATCAGTCAGTATATACACATCCATAGTACATGGCTGGTGTGTCCAGAGGGGCCTCTGAATGCAGCAGGCGATCTGCCCTGTGTACCCCTGTGAATGTGTTCTGTAGAAGATGATTGGAGACTAGAGTGGATCCAGCAGCACTCACATTAGTTATATTGGCACCTGAGTCAGTGAGGATGACATAGCCCTGTAATGTAATGGATTACGTGTGTTCCCCCCTCCCCCCATAGACCAACTATTCTCTCCTCTCCCATAAAGTTGTTTGGTAACTTCTCACTGACTGAATGCTCATTTTGACACATTTTAAAACACAGCCTGTTGCTGTGAAACTCACCCATGTTCTTATCACAAAATCAGAGCCCCACACCATGCTGCCTGCCATGATTTATTTGCAGAAGAGCTGTTCCAGTAAAGCAGTCTGTCGGGAGGAGGGAGGGAGGGGGAAAGAGCAGCAGTGTGGGCACCCGGACACCTCTTAAAGGGCCCCCCTTTTTTTTGTCTGTGTGAATAGCTTGGGGGGGCGGTGCCCATGCGCCCCCTATGGGTGGGCCACCACTGCTTATTCGTAAAACAAGCATCAGCATAAAAGAGAAGCCGGCTGGCTAAGATAAACACCTGTCCCTCCGGGTCTAAGGCAACACGGTGACGTCAGCATGTCCCTCCTACTGATGCATTTCGTCACAAATTATGTCACGTTGGGAGGAGGGACGTGCTGATGTCACCGCGTTGCCTTATGACCAATTAATTAATTTCTGAAAAGTGGCTCAATCTTTTTGAAGAGCGATTCACTTATTTACACTATATTAATTTATTTGGTATTTATATGTATCTTTTAGTATTTAGTGGTGTTACGATTTATTCATTTTTGAAAAGTGACTCTCTCCTTTTGAAGAGTGATTTACTTATTTGCACTTTATTCATTTATTTGGTGTTTTCAAATATTAGTTTGTATAATATGAGCGCAACTCCTTTTTTTCCTTTTTGTAACACATCTGTAAACAAGCCCCCTCTGCTCCAAAGCCCACAGTTTGGCCATTTCTAGATAGGCAAGGGGTTCATTATCTGTGAAAACCTTCCTTTCTGCCCCCGTGGGGTACACTGCAAACTTCTCTGTGATGGCCCACACCAGGCCAGGAATTCCAGGTTAAAGGAGATGTATATACTCAGAAGGGTTTTATGTAGTCTCCATAGGCCAGCAGAGGTGTTGATGTCAGGTTCTGTTGGACAGCTTTGAAGATTCATTGTTGAGGTTCTTGCCACTGGGACTGGATTCAGGGTGATGTCCCCCTCCCATGTTGTGTAGTCTGGCTGCTCAGCAGCTGGGTGAGAAGAGCGACAATTTGCACAAACTTAGGGATGAACCACTGATAGTATTCCACTAGCCCCAGGAAAGAGAGCAGCTCAGTGATAGAATTTGAGGGGTGCCAGCCCTGTACTGCCTGAATTTTGGTCAGAAACTCCCCTGATTCCTCATTGTTTCCCAGGTATTGGATTTTCTTGCACCTTAAACGGCACATCCTGGGTTTAAGTTTTAACCCACACTGAATTAAACAGGTGAATACCCGGTTCAGATGTTGGATATGGTCTTCAAATGTTTTCTGGAAATCTATGAAATCACGAAGGTAGACTAACACAGTCTCAAAAAAGAAATCTCCCAAGCACCTTTGGCACCTTTGGCATTGCTCAGTCCAAAGGACATAAAATTAAATTGGAATAGTCCTAGGGGCATGATAAAGGCGGTCTTTCCTTGACTTCTGCACCCTGGGCAATGGGTAGGCATCCTGGTGGGTGTAGCTTGCGATTGTCCACACAGAAGAGCAGGATCCCATCCTTTTTCCTTACCAGATAAAGGGGGCAGCCCATGGGTTGCAGCTCTCCCCAATGACCCCACTCGATAGCATGTTAAGAATCAAGCACCTCCTGGCACAGGACTGGGGGAATATGATGGAGGGTCCCCCATATGAATTGGGTGGTCTATTGCCTCAGTTCAGGCGTAGTCCTAAGGGCTGGTTGCAATTATCAATAGGTGCTTCTCCAGTAGTTAACAAAGAAGTTGCTGTTGTGGTAGACAATAGTTCTGGAAAGAATGGCCAGCTGTTCCAACAGTAGTCTGTTTCAGGAAGGTTATGGCCACTTGTAATGGGGTACAGATGGCTTCCACTCCTGGCTGGGCCTCAGAGATGCAATGACTGGGCACCACTTAGAGGTCTGCTATGGTGGTGTGGTTAGGGAGCGAGGAGGTCCCCAGATTGATAAGATGAACAAGCACCTTTCCTTTGTGTACCTTGGAGTGACCAGCCACTCCCCCGATTCCACTAGGTCTTTGTAGGGTTCCATTACCATGGTCCCTTGCAGCTTTTTGTGGCCCTCAATGGGTAGAGAGCAAACTACCTCTTGGAGGGTGCCAGGAGTAACTTCTGTTTGGGTGGGTATGCGGACAACCCCCACTTGTTGAAGCTGTCTTCTAGTTGCCTGCTGGTAGGTCCCAGTAGGCTCGAAACACATTGAGCCAGATGGTTCACAGACGCCAGCCCTGGGCTCACCGGCCTGAATCTTGAAACTTGGCCAGCGCATGGGGTAAGTTCAAGTATTCCGAGATATTCATGCCCAGGACAATAGGTACTGCTCAGCTCATTGGGCTGCAAATCACTGCAACCCCTATCTCGTCTACTACCTGGTCATCTATCTCTATCTTCATCCAGGTGACACCCTCCACCAGGATAAGCAGGTTATTGGACATCTTTAGGGACAGCCAGGAGGGGTGCAGCTGGTCCTGCGTCCTGAACTGCTGGATGTAAAACTAGTACTTGATCTCTAGTATGATGGGACCTTGTGCTGATGGTCCCGGGGGTTGTCCCTCAGCTCTTGGAGCCACTAGTTCACAACAGCCTACAGGTGCTCTTGGATTCAGGCCACCCACAGTTCCTGGCTACATGTGTAAACACCGCCAGCACTTCTGGTCTTCCTCCATGTCCCTTCGTAACAGATTCTTACCCTTACCGGGGTGGGCCAACTCTCCTTTGAATGTGGATATCTCAGCAGCCTCCACTGACAGGGATGATGGTATAGCACAGGATGTCCCAGGTCCTTGCAGCACATCAGCCAGCAGCACACCACCAGCTGTAGACGATAGCTGGCAAATTGCACTGCCCCATCTGCTGCAGTGGAAAAAAAATACAGTCCTTGGCACCCACATGCCCAGCATTTAAATGCAAGCTTGTCAAAGCTGCTGGCTCTCCAACTTCTGCCTTTCCGCCTGGTGGATCCAGCCCCCTTCCGTGAATTTGCAGAATGTGCTGTACAACAATGGCAGGTTCCCAGTCGCTATTTATTTTCACGTAAGGCCATTCCATCTCTCTACCAGTACGTGGAAGGCAATGTTGTGGCATCATTGGGCAAGGCAGTCAGCCGCAAAGTCCACGTTACTGCTGACATGTGGTCCAGGAAGCATGGGCAGGGACAATATATTTTGTTCACAGCACACTGGGTAACTGCTTGCAACTCGGAAGAATGCCGGACAGGGCTCAGTACTGCAGCTCGTTTTGCCCCCATGTCTCCATACAGCTGGTGATGAGTCGAGATTTGTCAGCTCTACATCCTCCTCCTCCTTCATGCTCTCCTCTGCTGAATTGTCTTATGAACCTCGAGTACCCCCTAAGCGTTCAAACGACTATTCAATGAGTCAGGCTAAAAGGTGCCATGCAGTGCTTCAGCTGGTGTGTCTAGGGAACAGGAACCGCACCGAAGCAGAGATTCTTGCAGCTCTGCAGGGACAGGCCCAGAGGTGGTTCATGCCACGCCAGCTGGAACCAGGAATAGTGGTGTGCGATAATGGCACAAACCTCCTGTCTGCCCTTAGACAGGGAAAGTTGACACATATGCTATGCCTAGCACATATCCTCAATTTGGTGGTGCAACATTTCCTAAATAGGTACCCAGGTTTGGAAGATCTGCTAAAGCAGGGCAGAAGAGTCTGGAGCCATTTCATGCGGCCATATGCAACCAGTGCTCAGTTGGCTGAAATTCAGCAGGAATTCCACCTGCCTGTAAACCGCCTGATTTGTGACATGTCCACCAGGTGGAACTCGATTTTGGCAATGCTGCAGTGGCTGCACATGCAGCAGAGGGCCGCCAATGAGTTCCTGTGTGAGCGACAGGCTCAGGCTGGCTAGGCTTGTTTTTCCCCATGCCAATGGGTGCTCATAAAGGATGCAAGTACTGTATTGTTACCATTTGAGGAGGCCACAAGGATGGTGAGCTGTGACAATGCATACATCAGTGACACAATCCCTGTTATGTTCCTGCTGGAGCAGACTCTCCATGACATTATGGACAGGGCACTGGAGGCAGAGCAGCGGGAGGATGAGGAGGGCTTCCTTTCCTCTCAAAGCCCACTTTATGCAGACACCATCATTCCTATGCCACAGAACACATAAGAGGAGAGAGAGGAGGAGGAGGAGGAGGATTCTGGCAGTTTCAGCGGCATTGAAGCAGAAGAAGATATATGTCAAACAGTAGACAAAGGTTTTCCATCCCCAGAACCCTTGGGAGTAGTACATGGCTGGGGGGATGCAGTTCCAGATACTGTAATCCTCAGTGACCCCAAGGAGTCTGCTTCTCATGGTTCTTCTTAGGTGGCCCCCTAAGTGATGCATTTCTCTATTTTGTTAGTCCTCGTCGCCAAGGGCTGTCAGCTTCCACATCCCATCAGCAGCGTTTGCATAGTTACATAGTTACATAGTTAGTCAGGTTGAAAAAAGACACAAGTCCATCTAGTTCAAACAAAAAAAATGTATATATATATATATATATATATATATATATATATATATATATATATAACCAAATAATCCCATCACATGCATCACATGGTGGAAAATTTTCTAGGGTTAAGAACAGAGATGGAGAGCTTTCCAGTTGATGATCCACTGGCTTACTGGGTCATCAGACTAGACCACTGGCCAGAACTTGTTCAGTATGATATTGAGCTGCTGGACTGCCCTGCATCCAGCGTGCTTTCTGAATGGGCATTCAGTTCTGGTGGAGGTTTTGTTACTGATCATAGAACGGATCTGTCCACAGACTCAGTGGACCGTCTGACTTTTATCAAAATGAATCAGTCCTGGATTACCAGCAGCTATGAAGCCTCTAATGCCGATGCCGCCGATTAAGTGTTTGTGGGATGAGGAATCTCTGCAGGACTTCTAGGCTGCCTAGCATTGTGGGTGTTGATTTCATCTGGAAGAATGTTTTTGGTGTAGGTTTCATGGGAACAATTAACACCCAAATACCAATTTTTCCGCACCTATTTGACAGGTGCATGTCATTGCAATTTTCTTATAGGGTTACGGTGTGAAGGCACCACCGACACCCAAAGACCAATTTTTCTGCACCTGTGTGATAGGTGCATATCATTGCAATTTTTCACACCAAGCACCAATTCTTGCTTTCATCAAGAGTACCTCTATAGGGTTACGGTGTGAAGGCACCACAGACACCCAAAAAACAATTTTTCTGCACCTGTTTGACAGCTGCATCAAATGTATTTTTTTTACAGCAAGGCCAAATATTGTTTTCATCAAAAGTACCTCTTGTAGGGTTGCGGTGTGAAGGCGCCACCGACACCCAAAGCCCAATTTTTCCGTACCCGTTAATTCTATCCAAAGTCTGCGTAAGAGACACCAGAATTTATCCAAAGAATCTCTAATCTTGTTCCCAGTGCACTACATTGTGGCCTCATCATACAGACTGGCTTCCCTAGCCGTTGCTTACAAAATAAAGGAAACTTGCAGGGAAAATGTAATTTTTGATTTATAAATGCAACTATTGCTGCCGCATATTCTATACATGGTACAGATGTGCCACTTTGCAGATAGACTAAGGGGTTCCCCCAGGCACTATATTAAAATAAATTTTTAATTTTTATGCTTTCACTTTAAGCATCAATAAATCACTGCTCATTTAAAAATTATGTTTTTTACAGACTTTTTTTCATTGATACATGTTCCCCAGGGCAGTACCCAGACCCCCATAACCACTGTATGCCCAATTACTTGTATATAAGCCTTATAAGCCTTATATAGTAGGCACTTTTGATTTTTCACATTCGGGTCCCATAGACTTCAATGGGGTACGTTTTTCGGTTCACAACTTTCCCGATGTTCGAAAGTTCTGGTGCCAACCGAACAGGGGATCATTCAGCCCATCCCTAATGTCCACCCCCCCCACCCCCCCAAACAAATGTTAATGCTTTTAGATTGTGCAGATTTCAACCCTTTTTCTGCACACATTTTTTTTGCACATATGTTAAAATTAATATTTTAGGCCTGAGGATTACTTACCTCTCTAAACATATTATACATTTTCTGAAAGTTGGGGCCTTGTAGAATAAATAAGTGGCAGTTGCAATTTTGTATGTCGCACGATAATTGCAGAACTGTTTATCAAATCTATATTGTCAGTAAAAAAATACACTCAAAGTAACTTTAGAACACACAAACATAATAGAACACTCAGCTTTTGGTCAAATATAAAGATGAGGTTCTATAGAATAAATAGATACCAAATATATCAAAGCCTTAAAACTGGCCAAATGGCCAAAAAAACGACATTACTCAAAATAGACGATGCCAGAGATCGACAACTCTCAGGCTTGAAGTTTTGAAAGCTAAGTGCTTCTGGGTTCTTACTACCCAGAGGAGATCAACAAAAGGATTTTCTACTGCTCTTCATTCTGAAACCTGCCACTGAAGTCTTCAACACCCAGGAAGGACAAGTGTGCCTGGGACACATGACAACCCCCTTGTCATGTGGAGGGGAAGATCTTTCTTTACTGCCTGTTAAACAAATTCCTGGTAGTGAAAGGGTTAAAGTGTATGTATAGCCTTTTTTTTTGCATTTTAGATGGGGGAATAGTTGAAAACCCTGTCAGTATATTTATTGCTGCCATGCTCCTTTATGAAGATTTCACATCCTGTCCTAGGGATGCAACAAGACATGAGAAAAAAATCCCTTCAGAGGGAGGGGAACTCCCCACTTAAACAGTTGCCACTGGAGCTAAGGTCCTTATTGAAAGATGCCCCCTCATCTCTTTTGAAGACATCTGGAACATTTTGGATTATTTCTTTACTTAGTGTCCCATTAACAATGGTCACCAAAACAAAAAGAGAGAATAAATCTACTCAGTGGGGAAACAGATAGTGATCACAAAATGAAAGGGGTTCTAAACCTTCCCCACTTTATCATAAACCAAAAATATATTTTATCTTTATATACATTCATTTTAAAGTGTGCATAGACTGCCTAGCCTGGCTCAGGCTAGTGCAGTATTTCTTCCCACAACCTCTCCCAAAATTCATTAAAGTGGAACTTAAAGTGGTTCTAAGGTCAAAGCATTTTTTACATTAATGCTTTCTCTGCATTATGGTATAAAATGTTGTACTAACTCTTCTAACCCCCCCTCTTCCCGTCCCTAAACACTTACCTGGCTCCTATCACTGATCCATAACTGTCCCATCTGTAGCACCATTCCATTGACTTTCTGTCTTCCAGGAGACACAGGAAGACAGAAAGTGGGAGCTATAGGCTAATGCTGCTGTCAGTCAAACTCCTGTTGGAAGGAACCAGGGAGAGGGCTTACTGCTGCTGTCTATAGATGAACACAGGCCCACTCGGGCTTTCTATGGGGGTAAAAACGAGTGGACAGCGCCAGCAGGGGACCACCAAAGAAGAGGTAAGGCACTGCACTGTGCAATTTTTTTGCACAGAGCATGTAAACCTATATATTATTTTTATAATAAAAAGACAAACTTTAGATTTTTTTTACATCACTTTAAATGTATCTGAACACTCCAAATTGAAAAAGCAATTTAATTCATCTCTTACAGTCAAAGCAAACTCACCCATCCATCCATGTCTCCTTGCTTTATTTTTGTTGAGTAACCACTTTGAAATATATCCTCTACCCCTTTCTAGTCATGGCCATTGGAAATAAGGGCAGATGATTCATGTAGCATTTACTTCCTGGAATCTATCTGCCCTTAGCTCAGGCATGAAGGCAGGAGGGTGTGATTAGCTGAGAAAGCTCCTCTTCCCCTCCTCCAGATGAAAAAAAATGCTCAGGAAGACTCCTGAGATATATGACATAAGTTTGGCCTAGGCCAGAAACCAGAAATCAATTGAAGAAAAAATAAGTGGATATAATATACTTTCCTATCTATTTACTAATTCTATCAGGATGAAATATAATTCATTTTAATTGAGAGGTTTTAGTTCCACTTTAAAAAATCTGTGAATGCAATAGGTATGGCCATGAAGAATAATGGTTTCTGCTAGCTAGATAGAGAGGCCCAAAATTGGTGCATGTACAAGATGTAGGAGGACACGGGGAGCACTACAGTAAATACTCAGCCAGGAAATTCATGAAGAGTGTCATAGATACTCTTTAGAAATCTGTCTTGAGGCAGTGCGACAAATGATGGAACCTGCAACAGATTTATGTACATGTCAGTAAAGTGTATATAAATCTGTTGCTTTTTGAGAACTTGGGAGAGTAATGGAACTGTATCAAATGTCAGTTCCAGAGGAATTTGAAGACATATTTTGTCAAAGAATTGTGTCATAGATGTGACACAATAATTTACATGTGTGACACAATCAACAATTTACCCCAACATGGAAGATGTCTTATTCACCTTCAATGTCCTTATCACCAATATGGCAGTATTTCTTTATGAATATGTTGTACAATAGCACCAAACTGTAAAAGTGTTGCAGATAAGACCTACTTGAATTCATTGCTGATATCACAAGGGATAGAGAAAATATCTGGGAAAAATGAGCAGAGTACTGTAGACTTCAATTTCTGGTCATCTGTGATATAAAGTTCCACTGACCTTTCTTCAGGAGGGCACAGGTAATCCAGGATTTTCAGTTTAAGCTTATCTTTCAGTGTTTTGAAAACTCTTTTGCAAAGTGGAAATTCCGTTTAAAAAGTGAATGTTCTTGATCCTTAATTTTTTAAAAAAAAAGAAGCAGCAAAACAATTATACTGTTCTTAAAAATACAGTTGTAATAAATAAAACTTGTTAAATGGCTTAGTTTGAAATACCTTACTTTACCTTCCCATTTGGAAGACTAAAACGTATCCTGTTTTTTTTTCTTCCTTCTAAACAGTGAGTGAGTAAAGAGAACAATGATATCAACTTAAACTGACCAAGGCTGTGTTTAAATACCTGAGTCCCCAAAACCAGAATGTAGCACTTCTCTTTACAAGAACACTGTTCTGGCGGTATAAGAATAAGTTGACAAGGACGGCATACTATTTTCAAAAGGTGCAATAGAGTACATCAGAAGATAATTTTTATTACATTTCCATTGTCTTTTCAATTCAAGCAGTGCATGAGTAAAAAGATTCAGTCAAGCAGACTAGGAAAATACTAATTTCATCAAAGAAAAATACTGGAATGCCTTCCGAAATGCGATAGTGCTTGTGTAGGAAATATGGCTCTCTTTATTTACAAAATAAAGAGGTCTCTGACTTAATTTTCTCTATGAGAAATGTTAGTGTTGATACTTTCCGGTGGCAAAGAAAATGTATGGAAGGGTACCCAGTGTTTTTATGAAGCAGAATGGGACACTTTTCTTGAATTTTCTACTTTTGTCTTTGCTCTCAAACTTATCTGAAATACCCTTAGGCTGGGTTCACATATGAACCGCATGCGGCTCACAGCAGGGGTCTGGTGTGTCCTGGTTCACTGTTTCAGGTCCGATTTCAGCCCGAAGTTGGGCCTTAATTTGGACCTGAAAAGGACCAAAAGTCACATAGCATTTTTGTGCAAATTGCACTGGACTTACTACAGAGATGTGTAAACCTACTCCACAGAGAGCCGGTCAAAATCTCCTGCTATTGCAAATTGAATGTGGGGAATCCGCATCCAATTTGCAACAGCGTAAACCCAGCCTAAAAGTGGGAAGGTATATATTCAACTTACTAATCATTTTACAATGAATATTTGATGACTAAAAACAAATCTTTGCTTTTGTTTCTCTTTATGTTTAATGTGCACATATTCAATTGGACATTTGAGTGTTGAAACATGTGACCATGAAGATCGCTGCAAAGTCTTGAGACCCTGAATCCATGGGCATCCGCAGGTGGGGGCAAAGGGTGGAAAGTGCCCCCCTTGGAATTAGGGGTAGGATCGGGGGTTTCCGCACTTTGTCCTTATCCTAGTGCCGATGGCTGGCCCTGCTCACACCTATACACAGTTTAGCAAGGCCGATGACAGCTGGTATGTGGAGCGGGACAGCGAAGGCCTCAGGAGGTGGGCAGCATGACATCACCTGGTCTACATAGTGTGAGCGAGCAGCCCAGGAGATGGAAAGGAAAGCAGAAAGATGTCAGGAATAGTGTTGAGCGAACCCGGACTGTAACGTTCGGGTCCTTACCGAACTATCGGGTGTCCGTGGCACAGACCCGGACATTTCAAAAATCGTTCGGGTTCGGTCCGGGGTTCTGCTATTTTACTCCACGTGTTGAGAAGCTGCAGGGCAGCCAATCAACAAGATACGTCTCGAACTAGACGTTGAGTTTCGTCGCCATACACTTTAGAGATTAAAGACGATAGACAGGAGTCTCTTTGTCGTGTCTGTCGTCATCATTTCATTAGATAGAGTCCTACGTCCTAGTCCAGAATTTTACAGAGTTTAGACAGGGAGTTCGAAAGTCGAAGGAAAGGGATATGATTGGGTTCCTCGTACACTGACGTCGTGACACTGAGGTCGAATATTTCTCCGACCCAGTGTACTACGTGACCGGTTAGTGTCGGTACGGTAATCATCCGTACCGACACTACCGAAGATTCCCGTTTGGTCACTTTGCGAACAACTAACCGACGGGACGTCGAAGAGTTGTGCACCTCATTTTATCGTCTTGGGGCCTGGCTTGGGCTTGCTAAAAACTTTACAGGCCCA
>BLSH010450964.1:19049-56445 GCA_018402905.1 Glandirana rugosa | reverse complement strand
GTATATATATATATATATATATATATATATATGTTAGAAGGCCAGCATGATGGCCGAATTTATGGGACGAGCCTGGAGGATATTTAAGCACCACACCCCCCATGCTCTTTGTCGGCTCCAGTGCACGATAGCACATGTTACTGGGCCGGCTCTCCTCAGCTCACTTCATGTTTGGGAATCTGTGCGTTCGATTACCAGTGTGTTGCAGCTTCTTAGTTTGTGGTCTTCGTCGGCGGTTCTCGCTCGCTATTGCAGGTAGGATTCAAATCCTTTCATTTCATATGTTACAATTCATTATGTTTCCTATCCTGCATCTCCTTTTGTACTTAGCTGCCTCCAAGTTGTTGTCGTTCGTGGCCTGACATCATACGGCACAGGCATGGTAGATTTGAAGGTTCCCTCTGCCTATTTTATGATTCATTCGCAGAGCTAAGCCTTGAGCCACTGTCGGCCGTTATCCAATATCACTCGATGCAGGCTTTGTTGCTCACAGCATTCACTGTCTATTGGGGTTGCCATCACATCCATTGGGTGATTAGCATGTATTGTTTGCACAGCTTCTGTGGCTGTTTGAGGTGGTAGTTAGACCCACCTGGGCCTTGGCTGCACTCAATTAGCCTCAGGGGTTGGGTGGTTGGTGTTCAGTTGAGGCCATAGTGCACTCCACAACCAAACTCGTATGAGATTAATTTCATGCATGCTACAACCAATTCGTATCGATCATGCCATTCACCTCACAATCGATTTGTAGCGAATCCATTGCATACTCACCACAATCTGATTCGAGCCTAGTCACAACGGTTCGCATCGGATGCATTACACACACCAAGTCGTATCGGACCATGTCGCTTACTCTCTTCGTTTTATTACCCTATCTACCGATTCGTATCGGTTCATGCCATCCCTTCAACCGATTTCGATCGGTTCATGTCATTTTCTTGACTGCTGATTTGCATCGGTGCATGTCCTACCCCACAAATGATCCATGTCAGATACTGACCACAGTCCAATATGTACCTAGTTACCAATTCATACCGGTCATGTTGTTTACCCGGTCCATGTCATCTACCCTTCCTACCGACTCGCATCAGTTCATACAGTTTTTCACTACCAAATTGCATCGATTCACGTCATTCCTTACTACCAATTCGCATCGGTTCATGTCAGTTCCTACTGCTGACGCATGTCGGTTCATGTTATTCCACTACCGATTTGCAGCGCTTCCTGTTATTTTCTACTACTGATTTGCATCGGTTCACGCCACTTCCTACTACCGATTCATGTAATTTCCTATTACTCATGTTGGTTCATGTCATTCCACTACTGAGTCGCATCGGTTCATTTCAGTTCCTACTACCGATTCTTGTTGGTTCATGTCATTCCACTACCGAGTCGCATCAGTTCATGTCAGTTCCTACTACCGAATCGCATCGGTTCGTGTCACTTCCTACTACCGACTCATGTTGGTTCATGTAGTTCCACTACCACGTCGCATCAGTTTATGTCAGTTCCTACTACCGAGTCGCATCGGTTCATGTCAGTTCCCACTGCTGAGTCGCATCGGTTCATGTCAGTTCCCACTACCGAGTCGCATCGGTTCATGTCAGTTCCCACTACTGACTCGCATCGGTTCATGTCAGTTCCCACTACTGAGTCGCATCGGTTCATGTCAGTTCTTCCTACCGAGTCGCATCGGTTCATGACCGTTCCTACTACCGAGTCGCATCGGTTCATGACCGTTCCTACTACCGAGTCATATTGGTTCATGACCGTTCCTACTACCGATTTGCATCGGTTCATAACAGTTCCTACTACCGATTCGCATCGGTTCATGACCGTTCCTACTACCAAGTCGCATCGGTTCATGACACAGTTCCTACTACCAATTTGCATTAATTATGTTAGTGTTCTGCCCATTCGAATCGGTTTGTGTCATGCCGCTAATTATCGTCAATTTATCTATCGATTTGCATCGGCTCATGTTATTTCCTACCACGGATTTGCATCAAAGCCAATCAGTTCACATGTAATTTAAGTCGACCCACACTTTGCTAAAGCCCACTACCGTTTCGTATCGGTTCATGTCTTTTCCTTACTACTGATTTGTATCGATCCATGGCATCGGTTCAAGTTCCACGCCAAGCACAGTTACGGTTAGTTTGACCACAATACACCCCCCCTTTCTATTTACTATCTTCATCCTTCACCTATCTATAGGTCAATTTTGCAATCGCAGCAATTTATCAGTACAGGCTCTTGAAAGCATGCATTCGAGCACCATGCCTTTAAAGTCACAATTTTTGCCCCCTGCCTTTTATGCCTTGCAAATCGCTGGAAGCACAGGTACGTGTTACTCCATACATTACAGCAAGCAGGCATTGTGATCGCTGCAAGCACGTGTTGTCATTTAAGCCCCTAGCAAACGCTGCGATCATGTAACTATACAAACCCCTTGCGATCTCTGTCAGCATGTACAAACACAAACTTCTTACAAATGCTGCAAGTATGTTTAACTAAACGCCTTGCAAATCGCTGCCAGCACATTTTTTGACACTCCCCGCAATGCTGCAAGCATGCATTTCATACCTGAAATTCTTGCAATCGCTGCAAACACGTATTTTTGTAACTCCTTGCAATCACTGTGAGCACGCATCATCGCAAACCCCTGACAATCACTGTGAACACTCACTGTCAAACTCCTTACAATCGCTGCATGCATGTATTTATGTAAATTCCTCACAATTCCTGCAGGCACGCATCAACATAATACCTCCCAATCACTGTGCGCACATAAACTCCTCGCAACCAATGCGAGCACGCATCATCACCAATCCATCGCAATCGCTTCGAGCAAGGACAAACACCACCCCATTACAAGCACATTCTCAGTGGCACACAATCAGCCACACACCATTTTAGTGGCACTTAATCGGCCACTCGTCTCCAGTGACATTAACATACGGGCCACTCATTGTTTCTCTGTCATTTCTCCTTAGGTCAGTCAAGTTCAGGTCGCATCCTGCATCAGGTTGGACGTTTTCCCCGAAAAAAAAAGAAAAAACCCTCCCAACGTAGGGATCGCTTCTTCATCAGGGCCATAACAAGAGTGGGACAGCCCGTGTAGGGAAATAAAAGAGAGATAACTTTTTCACTCATGCCACTCCTACTACAGGTTCGATCCATACCAGGACCTTAAAGATAGAGTGTTAGTCAGGTGTAGTTCACGGGTCTTTTCTGTCACATTATTCTGCAGCACTCTGTCACTAAATCTTCGATTTTACATTCACCATTCGGCATACTAGGGTTGGGCGTTAGTTACTGTCACATATGTCTATGCATTACACTCTCTTTTCGGAGACCGACTCTCCACCTCACAGACAAGGTCACTGAAAATCAACTTGCTGACAGTGCAAGAGTTAAGCAGACCGAGCATGCGTCATAAATCTACAGACCGAAACATTCCTACATAGGCTGTACCAGACTCCAGCTGCTTGCCCCAGTACGTCCTGGGGCTCTAGCCCACACGTTTGTGCTCAGCACAGACAGGCACCTGAGCTATCGGTTACCTGGCCAGTCACCTCCTGGCTCACGTTGGGTGCCATGCACTTTCTTGAGTTTTCTAAATTTCCACTATACAGTGTTCTATGACTGTAGAACACCGTCGGCTCTATCTATGCCTGTCATTTCGTTCCTGTACTTCTCTTTCCTCATTCTTGAATTTCTGTATCCCACTCCGTTCTTTTTCCCTCTTCCACATCCCCTTTTGACACACCCCCCTCTTGTTTTGTCTCAAGACTAAATTGAATGTCACCGACACGGAACTCTTTTGTCACCACTTCGCTGGCCTATGCTCCACGCTCTGTGCCGTCTGCCAGCCAATTGGTCACACTGCAAACTGGTGCACAAGTGTGGCCACAAGACGCCCCTTCAACCCCCCCGCCACCTCAGGATTCCACACCGGCCTCATCACTCTACCTCTCTCCACTCATGAGTGCAAAAAACCTCCAGTCGGCAACTTTTGACGAACAGGCCATCAATACCCTGCTACAGGCCAAACTAGACAAGGATCTGTGATCGGTCATTTCCCCCAGTAACCTTCCAAACCTGGAGACTCAGCCCTATTGGGCTTGTCAAGGGCAAATTCTCCAATTAATTTTGGGTAGGGCACAATTTTTTCTACACCTCATTCTTCGCACAATCCGAGCTTGAATTCCCTGATTCCTTTCAAGGAATTTTCCTTGAAAGACATCAGACAATGTAGCTATCCAAGCAGTCTTTTTCGCAGAGCCTGTAAATTGAAAAAGTAGGAAAACCCCCTATGTGGGACTGTACTAGGCAGCAACACACCACAAGAGAACAATAGGATAAATTAGTATCAAATTGTGTTTATTAAAAAGTACTTGGTCACTCTAAAGCAGAGAGACAGATAGTTCATATAAAATATCACATATCTAAAGTAAAGTAAATACACAAATCGGGTACATGTAGTCCAGATTAACTGTGAAAGTGTGGATACATAGCTTGAGTGGTGGAAGAAAAAATCTGTTGTCCAAAGATGGAGAGGGATGATGTTGAATGTCCCAATACCCGGTATTGGACTACATGTACCCGATTTGTGTATTTCCTTTACTTTATATATGTGATATTTTATATGAACTATCCATCTCTCTGCTTTAGAGTGACCAAGTACTTTTTAATAAACACAATTTGATACTAATTTATCCTATTGTTCTCTTGTGGTGTGTTGCTGCCTAGTACAGTCCCACATAGGGGGTTTTCCTACTTTTTCAATTTACAGTCTATGGGATGAGGCAGACACCACGGTGGCTTCACTGATCTGTGGAACAAATTTTCTCTTTTTCGCAGAGCCTGTCACACCGAGCCCAGTGTCAGATGGTTATCCATTACGTGGATGATTTTCTACTCATCAAGTGACCAGACATACCACCGGTAAACCTTGATACGTTGAGAGTGGTGTTCAACAACTTCTACGTTCCAATAGCCGAACACAAAGTGGAAAGCCCGGCACAAGCCATCACCTTCTTAGGTGTCACTTTGGACACATGCGACATGCAAGCTAGCCTGCCTTCCGACGAACTAGCCCATATCAGGTCGGTCGTTCATGACTTTACTCTCTCGCAGGGGGTACTAGGAAACAGATGCAGACATTGCTAGGGACGCTAAATTTTTGCAACAAGAATTATTCCTCAAGGCCGCACTTTTATTTCACGGCTCCTAGTTTTCTTTACTCAGGTACAAGGAGCTGACCAAATCATTAGGTTAGACACGGCAGACATAGCCGACTTACCAATGCGAGTTCCTCACAAATTGTTACGGTATATTAAGGTTATCCCCACAGCATCAGTTGCATCACCACAGGTAGTCACAAAAGCCGCAGCTTCTACAGGCTTTGCTGCAATTTTTCGGCCATCACTGCTTTGCAGGTCCTTGGCCACCAGAAATCCTGTGAATTCTAGGTTTCTCTGTCATCCTGACTTTTCGAGCCTGGTATGGACTGGGGGGGCCCTACGCAAATTTTACAGTGATTTGTTTGTATATTGCCGGGAGCTGGCAATACATTACAGCCATGATTTTAAATGGCAATTTTCCTTCACAAATGTAATTTTGCGGTGGCACTGTTCTAAACATCGCAGAGGTGCATCCTTTTACAGGCAGACTAAGGGGACCCCCCAGGCACATTGTTTAAAAGAATATTTCGTGTTTATAGTTTCACTTTAAGCATTATTAAAATCACTGCTCCTGAAAAAACGATTGATTTAAAAAAAATGTTTGCATTCATATATGTCCCCTAGAGCAGGACCCGTGTTCCCATACACTTTTTTATGGCAATAACTTGCATATAAGCCTTTAAAATTAGCACTTTTGATTTTTCATGTTTGGGTCCCATAGACTTTAATGGTGTTTGAATGTTCGGACAAATTTTTTGTCTGTTTGCATGTTCTGGTGCGAACCGAACCGGGAGTGTTCGGCCCATCCCTACTGTTGATGTCCTTGTGTATTTTAGGCAAATATTATACTGTAGGGATACGAGGAGCCACTACAGGGTAAACATATCTCATGGCAAACAATATGTGGGACGAACAATTAGGCCCTTCACCATACGAGCTAATGAACATATTAACAATATTAGGAAAATTAGAAAAGATAAAAAAGGAACATACAGTTCCTAAACATTTTGCAAGGTGCCACAACAGGGATCCTACAGGGATCTCTCTTGTGGCAATGGATAAATATATACCACCTTGGAGAGGGGGCTCCATGAAAATAGGGGTTTCAAAATGGGAGGTCAGGTGGATTTATGAATTAAAATCCTTTGACCCGGGGCGTGGCTTGGCGTGTGACGAGGATGGCAGCACACTAGCAGAGCTCTGGCACAGACACAAGATTCCAAAGCCTGAGAACCACCCGCACATTCTTAAATGCCGGGTAAAAGATCCTTCACCACCCCACACTCATGCTCGAGAAGGGGGTTAGCAACCTCATCGGCCAGAAACATATCTGACCTGTTCAAAACACAACCCGCGGCTCGCACCGGACAGGGATCCAAGATGGCGCCTGGTCACCACGAAGAAGACTACAGCGAGGACTCCCAGTCAGCACTGGAGGACTCAGGTAGGGGAACCTTGCACGCTGACCACCCCCTGACATACGCGGACATGGCAGGGTTTGCCGCAGATATAAAATCCACCTTTTCAGCCGCCATCACCAATCTCAAATTAAATATACTGGTGCTCACTGAGAAGCTGGCGGCTACTGAGGCGGTGGGCACGCAGAGGGACAGGGCCGTAAAGAGACTGGAGAAAGTAGTGGTGACCCACGCATTTTATCGAGGTTAATAGACACCTTGAAGATTTAGACAACAGGGGGCGCAGGAACAATATTAGGTTGCGGGGATCCCCGAATCTGTGGAGGCAGACCAGATCTCCCCAGCCTTACAGAGGGTCTTCAACAGCCTCCTGGAAAGGCAAGAGGACACAGAGATCCATTTTGTACAGGCACACAGAGCCCTGAGACCTCTGGGTCCTGACGCAGCTCCCCTAAGGGACATCATTTGCTGTCTCCGGGAATTTGCAGTCAAGGAAGAAATAATGAGACAGGTGAGAAGGAATGACAGAATAATCTTTAACAGTGAGACCGTAATGCTGTTTCAGGATCTTTCCCAAATAACCCTGAGGAATCGTAGAGCACTGCACCCCCTACTGGAGAGACTCAAGGAAAGAGACATAAAATACTCGTGGTGATTTCCATTTGCCCTGTTGGTTAACGCAAAATGGTCACCAGCACTTCCTCCACACACCTGGGTACTTAGCGGAGTTCTGTGAGGCACTGAATCTGGGTCCTGTCGAGGTACCTGACTGGTATGCTGAGTTCCTCACCCGTCCGTGCGATGACAGCCCTGTCAGATCAGCCCTTTACACACCGGAGCATGGAAGCTCCAAGAGAATGAAGCATGGCAAGGTGGGAGGCTCCAAGGCCGGAACCCCACTACAGAGAGCCACTCCAGCCCGAGCCATGGATGTTGAATAATGGCCCAGTAGAGTCCTCATATTACACCCCCTACACTTTGCTTCCACTTTGATCCTTTGTGGCAGGATCTTAGACTACAATGATACCCCGATGAGGAGAAGTCCAATTACGCCTGCTACCTGGGCAGCAAACCTGCATCTTCCCAAATGACTGCAGATTTAAATGGAGACATTATCACCGTGTGAATTTGTTCTGACATATGCACTTCTGTATCCCTTAGTGCAGTGACTCAGGGACGACACCCTGTGACCGTGTCTTAGACACAGACCAAACAACTGACCTCACAGGGGGACACAAACAGCCATGAGCATCCCCCACCGAACAAACTTTGTGATACTAGGGGGACAACTGAGCAGCCACAGGAACTCAGTCGTATAACTTAAAGGATCCACAGTTACACAGGCCCCCAGGTGGTACGCGGTGTGTAACTCCTCCTGCCATCCCAGCATTATGCACCATCTGACAAGACAAAAGGCAACCACATTTACTGGCACCTCAGCAGCGCACCAGTAGCTGTAGCGACGTACCATCAACCGAGGATCTGAATGCACACTAGATTGGTTGCCATCCTTGTCAGGCGGTGTAGGGTGGATTCTCACTGAACTTTGGTTCTATATTAAGTTGTTTATAGGGAAAACTGTTTATTTTTCCCTTTCTCTCTTGTGGGAAGCAATGATTGTGTAGCCCGGAATGGAGAAAGGAAAGGTGAGGGTGCACCCTGACCGATCGCAGCCTCCCACTGTACCCCCAAAAGGTGGGGCGCTTGCAATCCACCAATTTTGGAGTTCGTTCAGTTTATCTATTGACAAATTAGATATGAATTAGATATTTCTACCTAGTTTTTCACACCTTTTCTTCCTTCTATCTCTTTACTCTCTCGACTGTTCTTCCTTCTCTGCACCTTGTCTCTCTTTATTGCCGAGAGTGATACCCTAGCTGTAAAGTGACGATATTTTGAGTTCGTGTTACATTTATAAAGCCAGGCGCCTGCCGCTTAGCCGGATCCTCCTCCTGAGACAACCAGATGGCTTACGCCTCACTGGGGCAGCAGCCCACGGTTCTCTCCCACAACATTCGGCGCCTGAACATACCTGAAAAGAGGACCATCCTCCTGAGAGAACTTAGAAGAGGTAAGCCACACTTTGTGTTCCTTCAGGAAACACACTTTAAGACTCACCATGCACACAGACTTACCGACTCCTTCTTCATCCAGGCAATACACGCAACCAACAATGACTCCAAATCGAAGGGGGTCTCTATCCTTGTTAGCAGAGAGGCCCCATTCGAGCTCGTAGAACAATTGATAGACCCTGGGGGCAGGTACCTGTTCTTAAGGGGGAGATACGAGGGCAGACCCCTGACACTCACGAATGCCGATTTCCCCAACAAAAAATCATGTTGGGTTTTGCCAAAAACTGATCCACACTTTAAAGGGTGTTGCCTCTGGGTGTCTGATACTAGGAGGAGATTTTAATGTTCTTCTGAACCCTTTGTTTGACACCTCGACAGGCAAGACATTTGTTACGTATCGAGCCCTTAAAAAAATCAAGACCTTTCTCCAATCTCTTCACTTGATAGATACTTGGCGTTTCCTGCATCCCGAGGGAAGGGACTTCACTTTTTATTCTACACCACACGAAAGGTAATCTCGTATAGACTACCTTTTCATATCACAGAGGCATCTGGCAGGGCTAACGCAAGCCCATATAGGCATTCAAACCCTGTCAGACCACTCCCCGATTTCTTTGACACTGAACCCAGTGGATACCTCACAACGGAATCCCGTATGAAGGCTTAATGCCTCCCTACTGACAGACCCTGCCCTATTGCCAAAAATGAAATCCACCCTCGAGGATTTCTTCTTACATAACACTAACTCGGGGATGGACCCCCTGACCATTTGGGAGGCCCACAAATGCACTGTTAGGGGAGAGCTCATCAGAATGGGAGCCAAACGTAAGAGGCAACAGGAGGCTGAGATAACAAGACTGACAAATAAAATTAACAAACTTGAGACTCTACATAAACAATCTTTGTCCGCCCAATTTGCCACAGAATTACTGGAGACGAGGAAGGCCCTGCAGCAGACGCTTGACTACAAAACAAAACGACTGCTCTTCTTCCAGATAAAATTGTATTACGAATCAGGTGACAAGACAGGGAGACTTCTAGCGAGATCTTTAAAGGAAACTATATCCTCTAGCACAATTAAAGGCATCAGACGGCCTGAAGGTAAACCGGACGTTACCACAGATGCTATTGCAAAACATTTCCATGCATTTTATACCAAGCTTTACAATTTAGCACTTCAACATAGACCTCCGGGTTTACAAGGGGACAGGACTAAGGTAATACAGGACTACTTGTTGAATAGCAGGTTGCCAGTCTTAAATACGACGGACACTGCTACCCTTGAAGACTCAATATCTGAAACAGAAATAGTTAAGGCAATCCATGACATGAAACCCGGGAAAAGCCCAGGCCCGGATGGGTTTACGGCCATCTATTATAAGACTTTCATAGATAACCTGACGAAACCGCTGGCCAAAGCCTTGAACTCAAATCCTTACCTGACTCAGAAAGAGTGCTGCCCGACTTCCTCTCAGCGTATATCACGGTAATTCCAAAGGCGGGCAAGGACCCAGAGGACTGTGCCAGCTATAGACCAATATCCCTCCTCAATCTTGATCTTAAGGTGTTCGCGAAAGTCCTAGCCATGAGACTGAGACCATTTTTGGATAAGGTGATCGGGCCGGAACAAGTGGGCTTTATGCCGGGTAGGGAGGCGAAAGATAATGTGACGAAGGCACTACTCTTGATCCAGGCAGCACACACCAGGAATATCAGGGGCCTTCTCCTGTCCACAGACGAGGAGAAGGCCTTTGATAGGGTCTCTTTGGACTTCATGCTGGCATGGATAGCGTCCCTCGGCAAAACTGAAAATCAATGGGGCTCTGTCAGAAAGAGTACCAATATCGAATGGCACCAGACAGAGGTGCCCATTGCCACCTCTACTTTTTATTCTGACTTTGGAACCATTCATCAGAATGGTTAATGCCAATTCTGACATAAAAGGCTTTGCGCTGTCGGGTAGGGAGTTCAAGGCAGCAGCATACGCGGACGACCTATTGTTCTTTCTGACAATATCACATGTCACGACATCACATGTCGGATTTGTCTCCAACATGAAAATCAATTATTCTAAATCGGAAGCACTAAATTTGAATATGCCTGAGACGGATCTCAACCAAATTAAACAAAATTCTCCCTTCAGATGGGATCCCCAGAGATTGAAGTACTTGGGGATCTGGCTAACACCTAAAATCACTTCAATTTTTGCCCAGAACTCCCCACCTTTGCTGAAAGCCCTTACGAAAGATCTAGGCAGTTGGAGTGCAGGGTGTTTGTCATGGTTTGGTAGGGTGGCCATAATTAAAATGGTTCTCCTCCCCAGATTACTTTACCTCCTGCGCTCGCTCCCAATCCAAGTCCCAATGGGATTCCTGAAAACACTGCAAACATGCATCAGGAGTTTCATTTGGAACCACAAACACTCTAGACTCAGAATAGCCTTGATGATAGGATCCAAAGCAAAGGGAGGGCTGGGTGTACCGGACGTCAGAGTCTATTATAGGGCTGCCCATATCACAAGGGTCATTGACTGGCACTGCCATAGAGACTTAAATGACTGGGTCTCATTTGAGGCCAACCTGAACCCCTTACCACTGACCTTCGCCCCTTGGATACCCTGGGAGAAATACCCCCCTGATATGAGGAACCATCTGATCACTGGTACCACCTTGAGGATCATGCACAAAGTGGCTAAGACCACTAACATAACTTCATCGCTAAGTCCCCTCACCCCATTACAAGATAACCCAGACTTTGCCCCTGGCCAGGGAAACAGCATTTTCCGGTCAGGTCGCATGCTCCAGCCCCTCCAGGCAGACGACTGCTTTCACAAGGGAAAATTGAAGGACCTTTCCACCCTGAAGTTAGACCACAACCTACCACAACTCCCATTCTGGTCCTTATTACAGCTACACAGCTACCTTTCCGATAATAAACGTAAACCACATTTCCTCAGGCCATTGACATCCCTGGAGTCGGTTTGTCGGGTGGGAGAGCACCTTCAAAGAGCGACCTCTGTCGCCTACACATGGCTTCAGTCTTCTAAGGCCAATGAGTCGGAGGGTCTCAGGAGGAGATGGTCAGAGGATCTACAAATGGAGCTCACAGACAAACAATGGACTCTGGCCTGCTCATTGGCACACCAATGTTCCATTAGCAACAAAATGCAGGAAAGTGCTTACAAACTTCTAACACAATGGTACATAACTCCTGTAAAGTTGAACAAGTGGAGTCCGCAGACATCCGACACATGTTGGTGCTGTAAGAGGGAGAGGGGCACACTATAACACATATGGTGGCATTGCAATCCCTTATACCATTCTGGGATAATGTAAAAGAGATAAATGTACGCATTACAGATACTGACCTCAACCTTGACGCGGCGAGCTGTTTATTGCACATAAACAATTTTCCACCTAAAGCATACAAAAAATCCCTCTCAAAACATCTTCTGAACGCTGCAAAATCCATGATTCCGATACACTGGAATTCCACCATTGTCCCCTCTGTTAGCCAGGGTGTCGGATGTCTGCGAAATGGAGGAAACCTTGGCACAGGCCCCCGAGCAGGTTGAGAAATTCCATAGGACATGGCGGCCCTGGTATGTTTTCAGGTTGTCAGATGAAAACAAGACCTTCACCAGTAACTGATCCACTCCCACTGTCACCTTGGATATAATAAGGGACCAGACTGGTCCATCTCGGAGGCCGATGCCTTTATCACTGGGTTTCCCTTTCTCTATTTCTTTTCCTTTCTCCCTACTTTCTTTGTTTCATTTCTTTCTTTTATCTCTCTTGTTTGTTACAGATTGTACGAGATTGTTAGAATGTCTTTAACTTATGGTTAATATATTGCCAGTCGATATCTAGAGACGAATATGTAATAATAATTTTCCAATGACAACTCATAATCTGCCAATAATTTTGATATCCCGGTGCATGGCCTGGAAAACCGGGTGAGTTGTATAATTTTCTGCGATGTAACAACGTCTCATCGATGTATATTCCTGATGACTTAATAAAAGCTGAATGTTAAAAAAAAAAAAAAATCCTTTGACCTCTTCAGTATCAACATAGACTGGCATATTAGTTCTTTCATCAGCAATGCTTGACAGATTTATTTAATCCATTAGTCTATGTTTTATATTGATCTGTATTTTAATGCATTATCTAGAGTGAGATGTTTTATTATTCATGTATAGAGTTGAGTGGACACCTGGATGTTTGGGTTTGGTGGGTGCGACCGAATTTCGCGAAAAAGTTTGAGTTCGGCCCCGAACTTGACCCCGAACCCTGAACCCCATTGAAGTCAATGGTGACCCGAACTTTTGGGCACTAAAATGGCTCTAAAAAAGTCCTGGAAAGGGCTAGAGGGCTGCAAAAGGAAGCAAAATGGGGTTAAGAGTAGGACAAGTGCCCTGCAAACAAATGTGGATAGGGAAATAGCTTAAAATCCCATAAAAAATGTAAAAAATGGAGGAGGGGGTGGATGTGGAGTTGGAGGTTGAGGACACAGGTCTCGAATGGAGGCCCACGCATTGGTGGTGAAGTGGTGCTGTTCCGCAGAGCGACGGACCCGTGCGTGCTGCAGCTGAAACTCCACTATTGCCTGCTGCTGCTCGCACAGTCTCTCCAGCATGTGCAAGGTGGAGTTCCACCTTGTGGGCACGTCGCATAGGAGGCGGTGAGCGGGAAGGCCGAAGTTCCGCTACAGCGCACGAAATGCACAGCAAGATGCAAATGTGCTATGTAGCACTATTTTTTTTTTTTTTAAACCAGCAATGTCGACGAGCTTTTTAATTTTGTGCAAGAAATGCACAACATGGTGCAAATGTACTATGCAGCACTATTTATTATTCTTTTTTTTTAAACCAGCAATGTAGACACACTTTTTCATTTTGTGCAAGAAATGCACAGCAAGGTGCAAATGTACTATGTAGCACTATTTTTTTTTTTTTTAAACCAGCAATGTCGACAAGCTTTTTAATTTTGTGCAAGAAATGCACAACATGGTGCAAATGTACTATGTAACACTATTTATTATTCTTTTTTTTTAAGCCAGCAATGTAGACACACTTTTTCATTTTGTGCAAGAAATGCACAGCAAGGTGCAAATGTACTATGTAGCACTATTTTTTTTTTTAAACCAGCAATGTCGACGCACTTTTTAATTGTGTGCAAGAAATGCACAGCAAGGTGAAAATGTAGTATGCAGCACTATTTATTATTCTTTTTTTTTAAACCAGCAATGTAGACGCACTTTTTAATTTTGTGCAAGAAATGCACAGCAAGGTGCAAATGTACTATGTAGCACTATTTTTTCTTTAAACCAGCAATGTAGACACACTTTGTATTTTTGTGCAAGAAATGCACCGCTGGCCGCAAATGTAGTATTTAGAATATTTTTTTTTTTTTAAACCAGCAATGTAGATGCACTTTTTTTTTTTTTTTCTTCTTGTTCAATATTTTTTATTAGAGATTTGTAGGTACATACACGGAATTATGCATATAACATATGTAAAGTGGAAGTATGATACAGCAACAAATAACACAAATTCGCAGATTGTATATGTCTCATAGTAACAAGACCTATATGTCTGGGTGTCATGTGAGCTTGGGAGAGGGTGTCTTCCTTGGACATGGTGAGGCTTCGGCCCTTTAGGCACTCCTTTGGGGACTCACTGTGCACACTTTTTATTTTTGTGCAAGAAATGCACCGCTGGCCGCAAATGTAGTATTTAGAATATTTTTTTTCTTTTTTAAACCAGCAATGTAGATGCACTTTTTATTCTTGTGCAAGAAATGCACTGCTGGCTGCAAATGTAGTATTTAGAATATTTTTTTTTAAACCAGCAATGTAGACGCACATTTTATTTTTGTGCAAGAAATACACCGCTGGTCGCAAATGTAGTATTTAGAATATTTTTTTTTAAACCAGCAATGTAGATGCACTTTTTATTTTTGTGCAAGAAATGCACCGCTGGCCGCAAATGTAGTATTTAGAATATTTTTTTTTTTAAACCAGCAATGTAGACGCACTTTTTAATTTTGTGCAAGAAATGCCCCGCTGGCCGCAAATTTTGCACAAAAAAAAAATGTTTTTAATTTGTCTAACTTCAATGTAAAAGTAGTATTTAAATATGCCAAAATGTTGCCAACTAAACTAGCAGAACACGATTAAAGTAGTGTCCCTGACACACAAGCAGTTGCAAGTGCACTGCACTTGCAAAAATGGCTGCAAACGCCCACCTAACAAACAGAAAAATTGCTTAGGTTTTATATGAGGCACTTTGCTTAGCAAACAAAATGTACTCTAGCAAACAAAAATCTCCTCTAGCACCCAGCCACAAAATGTTGATTGGCTGCCCTGCAGCTATTGAACAGGAGCGAAAAAATACCTGAACCCCGAACCCGAACCCGGACTATTTCTCAAATGTCGGGACACGGACACCCTAAAGTCCAGTACGAACCCGAACTTTACAGTTCGGGTTCGCTCAACTCTATTCATGTATTTGTTTACTTGTTTTCCTTTGTGGAAAGAGGACAGAAATAAAATTTCTAATTTTTTAATTTATTTTTATTTTAGTTTTTATTTGATTTTTCTGTAACAGGTTTATGTATTTTTACACCTAGAGGTGACACTATGCAAAATTCTGGTTTTAAAACAAGGTTTGGTCTTTGTTCCACACATCTTGCAGCATTATAGTGAGGCATGGCTGTGCGTGTCAGTGCTGACTATCTGTTCAGCGTCATGACAATGTCCATTTGTCTACTGGGCTCATCTGCTTCCGGCATCCAAAACAAAGCTTGGTTGCCTGTGCTAATAATGCACAGCGGCCATTTCCTTTGTTTTCCTCTTCAAAACGAGGCTTGACACGCAAAAGGGTGGACCAATCTACTATATACTTCAGGCGGAGATACTGACTGCACACGATTGGCGTTTTTTAATTGAATCATTACCACGATATTGGAGCAGCTGTGCTCTTTCTGTCTAGGATACAACAATATATGGCGTGGTCTTAGACATGAACTCCACACCCCCGATGACGTAATTTATGACGAAACTAGTAGCGTGGAGTTTTTGGTCCACTCACCACGTTGAATGATTTGCAGACTTTTTGTTTTGTTACACTGGATTTGGGCATTTCAATAAACCATCACAGTTTTATACTATGTGGCGATCCTTTTCTTCCTTTATATCACTATTCATGAGTGAGATAGAAGGAAAGAGAGTGTGCTAAGGAAAAGGGAATATCATTCAAGAAACCTATATGCTGCCTCTGTGGATGGATCCCTCCTGATATATACACACAAGCGTCACTAGGCTTCTATAATGTGGAGTCTAGGTATCTGGTAAGCACATATTTTGTATCCTACCATGGTGGAAGGTGCACTGGATGGTGTTTTCAGTATGCTTTACTGCATAAGGTTACAATATTGAAGACTTTTTGATATGTTATGGACGTTTTATGGACTGCTTAACATACACTCTTGACATTTTCCTGTTTTGCACTTTATGAACGTGGCATATTTTTTGTTTACATTCTTTTTTTTAACTGCGGAAAAAAATCTTCTCTTGAAGCTCTGCAGGCACTGATGTACTGTATGTATTCTGAGAGCAGCACCCTGCTGCTGTCAGAATAATCAGATCAGTGCTGCAGCTGATTGGCATTTGTTCAAATCAAACAACAGTAAACAATGAGACACAGTAAAAATTAGTCAATATTTTTTTTTTACTTTTTCTTTACTTATTTATTTATTTTCTAACTTTTAAAAACTTTTTTTGTAACAACTTTTTAGAACCATAACATTTCTAGCCTTTGATTTTAGGGTTTACCAACTACCTTAGGTCTTTCCTGACTACCTAATCCATCTTTCGAGAACCTTCTTATGCAGAATTGTATGCCATAGACCAGTGATGGTCTTGACACCCCAGATGTTTTGGAACTACATTTCCCACAATGCTCTTGCACTTTGCAGTATAGGTGAGCAACGTGGGAAATATAGTTCGAAAAACATATTGGGTGCCAAAGTTTTCCATCACTGCCCTAGACTGTATTATGCTGTACTGGTGTGTGGTAGCAACAGAATCAGTCCTTGATACAGAGACCAGGTTGGCAAGGACAGAAGGGACAAAAAAAACAGGTGTCACATCTTATTCTGTATACTACCAACACAGGATCTTCTTTTGGGTGACCTTTGGGTTGGGGTACCTGAGAGGACATCTGGAAAATGCCTCTCATGCAGCTGGCTAACTGCATCTGGATTTGGGGTTTGGGCAACAGTGCCTTCTGGATACAAAAGGGCTTTGACGATCAATTCCTTAAATTTTCAAAGGATCCACTTCTTGCAGTTGCTTTGGAAATTACAAAAACATTATATCCAGCAAATTGAAATAAATAAATGGACGCTGTTTGTACCAGTGTCTAACTGGTCTAAATGGTCATTGAAGTCTACGTCTCCCATATAAAGATTATAATCGTGGACACAAGGAGGCTTTTCAATGACACCAGATTCCAGATTCGGTGTGTCTGCGTGAAAGAAAGACAGGACAAAAACATCCTGTTTGGCCTTCCACTTCACTGTGAGTAATTTACCATTCTGCAACCAGGCTTTCTCCTCCTTTCTAAGTTGGGTGTTAACGAGGGGAAAGCCCTGGCGATTAAATTGCATGGAGCCACAGTCAATTCCAAGACGAGTAAGTCACTAAAAAGTGGCATGTTCGCATTAAATTTGTCCACATACAAGTGACATTTTGTTGGGAAATATACACATCTGCAAAGATTATGAGGGGCTGAATTTTGTGCAGCCGGTGATAGTCAAGGTCACCTCAAAGATGGCAGAGTGTATTATCACTAAAATGCATTATTGACTCATATCCTTTCCTGCGGATTGCAGTGGAGAACATGGTCATATGATGAATCGGGTCTGTGGACTAATATGACCACAATTCATTATTTTTTGTAATGCCCATGTTAGGGTTAGGCCCCAAAAAAGTCCTACATTTAGAAACCGAGATAGGTTTCCACACAAGTGGTCTTGTCACGCACCTGATGGTGGAGTCTGTCTTATGCACGAAGCAACCACTCTTACGGCCCTGGTTTGGGAACCACTGGTAGAACAGACATGGAGTTTGGGAGCACAGGGGGGCACAATGGCTGGACTGGTTCACTGTTGGTGGTGTGAGAGGTCCGGTCATGGCTCGTGCAGGTAGTAGAGTAGTGATGCAGGCTGGGTTGGCAACTAACTGGCAATGCAGTACAGAAGGTGCAGTCACAAGAGTCGTCAGGTACAGGCAGGGTCATCAACAGGTGGGCAGCAAAGGTACACAGGGATCAGGCAGAAGAGTAGTCGTGGGCAAGCTGGGGGTCGGTGCAGCCAGATATCAAGCAAGGTCAGGACGAGCCGGGTTACAGGAACAGGTAACAGGTAATCAGGAAACTGGCACTTAGAACACGGACACACTGTAGAACGGACAGCAACGGCTGCATGGTGCTGTCCGGTTTAATTTGATTATTTGGCGCCACAGCGTCGCACACGTGCCCGTGCACCTGCCGCATTCCCGCATGCACCAGTGCGTACCTGCAGCGTGCGTGCTCCTGCATGCGCCTGTGCAAAGGAATGGGCATTCTGGAAGGATTAGTAACAGAGGTTCCCTGAATAGGCATTCTGGAAGGATTAGCAACAG
The DNA here is from genome assembly GCA_018402905.1 of Glandirana rugosa. Classification (NCBI taxonomy): domain Eukaryota; kingdom Metazoa; phylum Chordata; class Amphibia; order Anura; family Ranidae; genus Glandirana; species Glandirana rugosa. Next base: position 38,079 of record BLSH010450964.1, on the reverse strand, counting down.
AGGTTCCCTGAATAGACATTCCAGAAGGATTAGCAACAGAGGTTCCCTGAATAGGCATTCCAGAAGGATTAGCAACAGAGGTTCCCTGAATAGGCATTCCAGAAGGATTAGTAACAGAGGTTCTCTCACATTGCCCCCCCCTCTCCCAAGGGGCAGCCTCTGGAAGCCCAGGCGGGTACTTCTTTCCAGGCAGTTCCTTTTAAAGGTTCGGATTAATTCTTCCACGTGGATATTAGTTTCCGTTTCCCAGGAACTTTCCTCGGGGCCATACCCCTTCCACTTAACCAGATACTGGGTGGAACCGCCCCTCCTCCGCCAATATATGATAGCTTCCACCTCAAACTCCTTCTCTCCGTTTACTAAGATTGATTCAGGTGGATCCATTTTTCATCCCGGAAAGGGATCTGGGGGCACCGTTTTCAGCAAAAATATGTGGAAGCTCAGGTGGATGCGTAAAAATGGAGGGAGATTGAGCTCATATGCCACCCTATTAATCCTCCTCTTCACAGGGAAGGGAACTTTTTTGAAGGGCATGCCAGTCTCAGATTCTGGGTGGTAAGCCAGATCCGGTTGCCCGGCTGCAATTCCAACTCCCTCCGCCTTCGTTTGTCGAAGGCCTCCTTGTTTAACTCCTCAGTCCTGGACAGGGTGTCCTGAAGAAGCTTATTATTGGTTTTGAAAAACATTGTGGCTTTTTGAGCCGCTGGTGCCATACTTTCCAGGGTCAGGTTGGGTAGGAACGTGGGGTGAAAGCCATAATTTGCCCAGAATGGGGACTGCTTGGTGGCCAAGTGGATGGGGTTATTATATGCAAACTCGACCAATGGCAGCAGTGAAGCCCAATCATCCTGAGAGAAGAAAAGCATCAGAGGTATTGTTCTAAAGTCTGGTTTGTTCTATCAATTTGGCCATTGGTCTGGGGATGATAGGTGGAGGAGTAAGATAGCTTGATTTCCAGTAATGAACACAGTGCCTTCCAGAATCTGGAGGTGAATTGGACTCCGCGGTCCAACACAATATTGATGGGGACCGCATGAAGCCAGACTATCTCTTTGATGAAAATCTCTGCTGTTTCAGCAGCTGTGGGTGTAACCTTCATGGGGAGAAAATGAGCCATCTTCGTCATGTGGTCCACAACCACAAATATGGTAGAGTATCCTTGAGAAGGGGGTAATTCGACAACAAAGTACATGGCTATCTGGAACCATGGACGTTCAGGCACAGGAAGTGGGTTCATGAGGCCCCCAAGCCTTGGCTTTGTCCATCTTATTTCAAGCACAGATGGAGCAAGTACTGATATACTTCCTGCAGTCTTCTTCAGCTCACGGACACCAGAAGGAGTGGGAGAGCAACTCGGCCGCCATACAAGCACCAAAATGCCCAGCCAGCTTCTGGTCATGGCAGAGTCCTAAAGCGATTTCACGTTATCCCGCTGGGACAAAGACTTTATTTCCATACCACCATAGTCCATTCTTTGCCTGCAACCTGGAATCAGAAGGGCAGGGTGAGCCTGCCAAACTCGTCTGATTTGTGACAGCAAGTCTTGCTGGGTGAGTAGAAAGTTTTGTGAGGGAAGTATCGTGTCAGGAGGTGGGGTATCTCTGGGTTCGCAGAACATCTGGGAGACCGCGTCCGGTTTTACATTCTTCAAAAAAAGAGCGCCCAGTGGGCCTGCCGGGGTTTCTATCTCTTAGCTGTCCTCTAGTATTCCAGGTTTTTATGGTCAGTATATATAAGAATGGGGTGCGTGACCCCTTCAAGCAAGTACCACCATTCTTCCAGGGCTGACTTGATGGCCGGGAGTTCTCTATCTCCCACATCGTAATTTTTCTCAGGTGCAGACAACTTGCGGGAGAAAAATGCTATGGTATGGAGAAGGTTTTGGAGCCTTGTCTCTGGTAGAGAACAGCCCCCACAGCAGTTTCTGAAGTGTCCACCTCTAGGACATAGGGCAAAGCTGGGTTAGGATGCTTCAGGATGGGTGCTGAAGTAAATAGCTTCTTCAAGGTCTGGAAAGCTGCTTGGGCTTTAGTGGACCAGTGAAATCGGGAGTTCTGTTTGTCAGATGTGTGATCGAGATAATGATGGCAGAGAATTCTTTAATTAACTTTCTATAGAAATTGGCAAAGCCCACAAATCGTTGGACCCCTTTTCTGTCAGTTGGTTCCGGCCAGTCCAAGATAGTGGAGACCTTTTGGGAATCCATGTTGATGCCCATAATGGAAATGACTAGCCAGAGGAATTGGATGCTGGGCTGCTCAAAGGCGCATTGCCGAAGGATTCTCAAAATTTGGGTAACATGTCTGCGGTGCTCCTCAAGGGAGGAGGAGAAGATCAGGATATCGTCCAGGTAGATTATTACAAATAGGTCTAAATAGTCCTAGAACACATCATTCACAAAGTGCTGGAAGTTTGCGGGGGCGTTACACAACCCAAAGGGCATGACCAAATACTCATAGTGCCCAAAACTAGTGCGGAAAGCGGTCTTCCATTCATCACTGATACGGACAAGGCTGTATGCTCCACGGAGATCAATTTTAGTGAATATGATGGCGGAACCTAATCTTTGAAATAGTTCTGGAACCAAGGGCAGTGGATAACGATTTTTATCCGTGATTCGGTTGAGTTCCCGGTAATCAATGCAAGGCCGTAGGAAGTGGTCCTTTTTCTCCACGAAGAAGATTCCAGCCCCCTGCAGGGTAGACGTTGAGGGTCTGATGAAACCTTTCTCCAGATTGTCGTCCAGATAGGCCAGACAGAGGGTAGATCCTCCCAAGAGGCACTTCCGGCCCAGGTAAGAGCTCAATGGGGCAGTCATACGATCTGTGGGGTGGTAGTCGTTCAGCTCCCTTCTTGCTGAAGACATCAAGAAAACTGTGGTAGACAGAGGGAACAGGTAAGCGGGTGTCAGGGTCTGATTCTGAGTCCAAAAAGAGCAAGGTAGGGACTGCTTCTTCAGTCCTTTTCAGATAATGTTGGTGTAAGAAATCATCCTTGGTCGCTGGCATGCCCGTGCACGTGCGCATGTAGAGTGTGTGCACACCTGTGTGATTTTGCGCGTGTCTGTGCGCGTGCGCTCACCTGTGCGTACGTGCGCCTGCAATGGTGCCAAAGTGGCCATTTAAGCGGACAGCACCCTGCAGCCAGTGCTGTCCATTCTACAGTGTTCCTGCACCTGTAACCTCCAGCGTTTGTTTCTGAGAGACTTCCTGTTTCTGTGACCCGGGCTACCCTTTGGACTTTGCTGCTATCTGCCTGCCCTGACCCCGGCCTGTCTACGTGTTAGAGGAAGCCATGCACTTTCTGGACTCTTTTAGCGCTATTCGCTCATTTGCGCACGCACACGCCGAACACGGCGCCAAACGGCCCTATTTCTGTTGTGCACACCCTGCAGCAAGTGCTGTCTGATCTACAGCATCTAGTGTGTGTTCCTGATCTACCTGTACTCTGATTATCTGTTCCTGTGACCCGGCCTGCCTGACTTTGCTGATTTCCGCCTGTATCGACCCCTGGATTGCCTATGACCACTCTCCTGCCTAGCCCTCCTGTACTTCTGCTGCCTGCCAGTTGATGACCCTGCCTGAACCCGACTATCCATCTGCCTGCTGCTTCTGTACTGCACTGCCAGCCAACTTCATGACCCGGCCTGTACGATCACGCTTCTTGTGCACGAGTGCACCCATGGATGTCCCACCAACACCAGTGACCCAGTCCGACCTTCATGCCATCCTGCACTCCCGAGCCACCTGTCTGCTCTATCGGGGGTTCCCAAGTCAGGGTCGTAAGGGAGGTTACCCACTGCATAAGTCAGACTCATCCACCAGGTACGTGACAGTATCAGACAGCCATGTCAGAGTCTGCTCAGGGGACCTCCCCAACGAATGAACTCTGTACACACTTGGCCAGCCTTACTCGGTAAGTGGTGGTGAAGGCTCTACAAGATGATTACATGAGGATGGAAGGCCAAATCCTGGAGTTCGCCGCACCACCCGCATCGGGGTCCTACCCACTTCCTGATCACACCCTCATCACTCTGCCCACAGAACCCGAGGTACCCCTACCTGAACGGTTCGCAGGGGACCGCAAGAAGTTCCGGGCCTTTCGGAGTGCATGCGAATAGTATTTCGCTCTCCAACACAGCACCTTCTCCCAAGAAGCCACCAAGGTGGGGCTGGCCATCTCACTCCTTCAGGATGGGCCCCAGGCCTGGGCTCACCAATTAGTTGAAGAGAAGTCCCCTGATACCACCACTATAGCAGGCTTTTTCCAGGCCATGGCACATCTGTATGATGACCGGTACCAGACTGCCACAGCAGAAGCCATGCTCCATGCGCTCAAGCAGGGCTGTCACGTGGTGGAAGATTATGTGGTCGAATTCCGGCGCTGGAGCGCCGACACCACCTGGAACTCCGCAGCCCTCAGTTTCCAGTTCCGGTTGGGCCTGTCTGAGCCCCTTAAGGACGAGCTAACCCATGTAGGGGTTCCCCCAACCTTGAACGCTTTAATGGATCGGGTCATCCAGATCAACTGTCGATTACGGGAGCGCAATGGCTGGTTACCCACCAGCGCCCGAGCCCCACCTCAGAGGAGAGAATAAATCATTGACTCTGGGGCCTGAAGTTGTTTTATGGACCTGACCTTCGCAGCTCAGCACCAGGTTCCCCTCCAGCCTAAGGCACACCAAATGACTGTTCAGCGGCCCGATGGGTCCACCATCAGCTCGGGTACAGTGACCCACGAGACCGTTCCCATTCCGGCCCATACTCTTAATGGTCACTCAGAATTGCTAATACTGGACGCCATCGCATCCCCGCTGAGCCCCGTGATCCACGGGCTTCCCTGACTCCGGGCTCACTGCCCACAAATTGACTGGGTCACCAACAACGTTCAATTTCCATCCTCCTACTGCCGTCTCCACTGCTTCCCACAGCCTATGGGTCTTGCCTTCACGGTACCCTGTCCGGATCCTGATGAGGAAACCAGCCTGGCAGTCCCCACACAGTATCAAGAGTTCATGGACGTCTTCAGTAAGAAGGGGGCAGATGCCCTGCCACCGCACTGACCTTACAACTGCCCGATCGAGCTACTCCCAGGGGCAGAGGTGCCTTTCGGCAGGATATACCCCCTTTCCAAGTTAGAGCTGTCAGCCCTTAAGACTTATCTGGAGGACAACTTAAAGAAGGGGTTTATCCGCCCGTCTGCTTCCCCTGCCGGTGCGGGATATTCTTTGTCGAAAAGGATAAATCCTTAAGGCCCTGTACAGAGACCTCAACAGAGACCTCAACAAGATACCCCTTGCCGTTGGTCCCGGAATTGTTCCAAAGACTCGGTTCAGCATCGGTCTTCTCCAAATTGGACCTGAGAGGGGCCTATAACCTCATCCGTATCAGAGAGGGGGATGAGTGGAAGATGGCCTTCTGAACCCGTTTTGGCCACTACGAATACTTAGTCATGCCATTCGGGCTCTGCAATGCCCCGGCCACCTTTCAACATCTGGTGTATGATATTTTCCGGGACTTTCTTGATGTATTCGTAATGGTGTACCTGGATGATATCCTCATTTTTTCCTCATCATTGAAAGAGCACCAGGGGCACGTCAAAAGCGTACTGAGCCGTCTCTGCCAACATGGACTGTATGCTAAGGCTGAGAAGTGCGCATTTGAGTGCTCTGACATTTCCTTCCTGGGCTTCATACTCTCCGTGTCCGGTATCACTATGGACCCCCAGAAGGTCTCCGCTATTGTGGAGTGATCAGCACCTACTGACAGGAAGGCGGTCCAACCCTTCGTGGGCTTTGCTAACTTCTATCGGAAGTTTATTAGGGGATTCTCCGCTGTCATTGCCCTTATTACCCAGCTCACGAAGCAGAACACACATTTCCGTTGGACTCCTGAAGCCCAGGCAGCTTTTCAACGACTAAAGCAACTCTTCACCACGGCTCCGGTCCTAAGACACCCGGACCCTACCCTACCTTACACTCTGGAAGTGGATGCTTTTGAAACGGCAGTGGGAGCAGTACTATCCCAGAGGCAGGGACCTAAAGCAGCTCTTCACCCCATCGCCTTTTTCTCCCAAAAACTGACCCCAGTGGAGAGAAACTATGACGTGGGAGATAGAGAGTTGCTGACTATTAAATCCGCCCTGCAAGAATGGCGGTATCTGCTGGAGGGAGCTTCATACCCAGTTCTGGTGTACACAGATCACAAAAATCTGGAGTACTTACGAACCGCCAAGAGACTAAAGCCCCGCCAGGCCTGCTGGGCCCTCTTCTTTTCACAGTTCAAGCTACACATTAAGTACAGGCCCGGCTCGAAAAATGTGAAGCCGGACACCCTCTCCAGGATGTTCCATACTACAGGGGAAACTCCCCCACCGGACACAATTTTCCCATCCCAGAGCTTCCTATTAACCCAGGAGGACCTTTTCTGACAAATCAGATGGTCCCTGGCCAGGTCTTCCGTCCCCCAAGACTCCAGGCTGACCCAGCATGATGGGCTGTGGCGGTTCGGTTCAAGAGTCTATGTCCCTGATGAGCAACGTCTGGCAGTCCTTGAGTTATGCCATGATCTCAAATTGGCAGGACATTTCGAGGGTCGTAAGACAGTGGAGCTAGTGGTACGCTCCTTCTGGTGGCCCCAGGCTGACAAGGACTGCAGGGAATACGTTAAGGCCTGTCCCACCTGTACCCGCAACAAGGTTGATCGGACCAAAGCCTGGGGGTTGCTAAACCCACTACCTGTTCCGCAGCAGCCATGGTCGCATCTATCTATGGACTTCATAGTGGAGCTGCCCCCCGTCTGCAGGATTTTCTACCATCTTTGTGGTCGTAGACCGCCTCACCAAAATGGCCCATTTCATCCCCATGAAGGGCACCCCAACGGCCAATCAAACGGCAGAGACTTTCATTAAGGAGATAGTTCGCCTCCACGACTACCAGCCAACATTGTGTCTGATCGAGGGGTACAATTTACTTCTCGGGTCTGGAAGGCCCTCTGCTCTCAGCTGGGAATAGAATTGGTGTTCTCCTCTGCTTACCATCCCCAGACCAATGGCCAGATGGAGAGAATGAACCAAACATTAGAGCAGTAACTCAGATGCTACTCCTCGGGGTCTCTCTGCTGCCGGTAGCCGAGTTCGCCTACAACAACACAATCCACTCTGCCACTAATCAGTCACCATTCTGGGCGAATCTCGGCTACCATCCCTCCTTCTTGCCCGACCTGGCTCCTGAAAGCTCGGTGCCCGCTGTTCACGACATGGCTGCTTTCCTAGTGGAGAACAACAAGCTTCTACGGGAGACATTATTCCGGTCGCGCAGGAATACAATAAATATTCGACAGAAGTTGGGGGGAACTGGACCTACAACCAGGTGACCAAGCTTGGCTTATGACTAAGAACTTAAAATTGGCTTGCCCCTCAAAGAAACTGGGACCAAAGTTCATTGACCCTTTCCACGTCAAAAGAAGAATCAATAAGGTGGCGTATGAGCTGAGCCTCCCCTCTTCTCTTCGGGTACACCCGGTATTTCACGTGTCCCTGTTGAAACCGGTAACCAAGGACTACTTTCCGGGGAGGAGATCGGCTCCACCTGAGCCCGTCATAGTTGATGGTGAGGAAGAATATGTCATCGAGACAATCCTCGACTGCAGAGTGAGAGGGGGTGTGACACAATTCTTGATCAAGTGGAAAGGGTATGGACCTGAAGAGAACTCATGGGAACCCGAAGAGCATGTCCATGCCAAGAAGCTTATCCGGCTATTCTGTAGGACTCATCCGAAACTGAAGGCCCGGCTGGGCATCTGGAGGCTGCCCCTTGGGGGGGGGGGCAATGTTAGAGGAAGCCATACACTTTCTGGACTTTTTTAGCGCTATTTGCGCGTTCACGCGCGTGTCTGATCTACAGCGTCTAGTGTGTGTTCCTGATCTACCTGTACTCTGATTATCTGTTCCTGTGACCTGGCCTGACTTTGTTGATTTCCGCCTGTACCGACCCCTGGACTGCCTACGACCACTCTCCTGCCTAGCCCTCCTGTACTTATGCTGCCTGCCTGTTGACGACCCTGCCTGAACTTGACTATCCATCCGCCTGCTCCTTCTGTACTGCACTGCCAGCCAGCTTCATGACCCGGCCTGTACGACCACGCTTCTTGTGCATGAGTGCACCCACGGATGTCCCACCAACACCAGTGACCCAGTCTGATCCTCATGCCATCCTTCACTCCCAAGCCACCTGTCTGTTCTATCAGGGGTTCCCGAGTCAAGGTCGTAAGGGAGGTTACCCATTGCATAAGTCAGACTCATCCACCACACTAAGACAATTCTTCTGACAAACTCCTTTGTACTTCAGCCACCTGCACGTTGCCGACCCAGCTTGTACCTGACTGCCCGTTTGCCTGATCCCTCTGTACGTCACCGCCAGCCAGTTACCGACCCGGCCTGCATCACTATCCTTCTGCCTGCACGAGCTCCAGCGGACCTATATCAGCCATCAGAGACTTGTCCAGCCCTCGTGCTCCCCTGTGCTCCAGAGCTTCCTGTCTGCACTATCAGGGGTTCTTGAACCAGGGCCATAAGAGAGGTTTCCCCCCGCATAAGCCAGACTCAACCACCAGGTACGTGACAGTTTGTGACAGTAAGTGGACCGGAATTTGATAGTCCCGGTGGGCCAATCAAAACTGGGGCTGTGTGCCTGGAGCCAGGGCAGGCCTAACATGATGGGAAACAGAGGGGATGCTATAGCATCCAAAAGAAACAGTTCCTGATGGCCGTTGGCCATTGTAGTGGGTAAGGGAGCAGTCTCGTGGGTGACCGTGCCGGATTTAATGGGGGATCCATCAGCCAGGCGGATGACCATCTTGTGAGTTTTTGGTTGGAGAGGGATCTGGTGTAAGGATGCGAATGCTTCATCCACGAAACAACTGCACGCTCCAGAGTCAACAATTGCTTGGACCAAGATAGTCCCTCCGGGGGGCTGAAGAGAGAGGGAGATAACAAAGTGAGAGGCTTTACTTGGCATGGCAGACATTTCATCTATGGTAACCGGCAGACACTTACTGTGTTTGGCGGGGCAGAATCTTACTACATGTCCCGGCTCCCCACAGTAGAGACAAAGGTTCTGAGAAAATCTTCCTTGTCTCTCTTCAGGGGTGAGAGAAAGGCGCAGGAGCCCTATCTGCATTAGCTCAGGCTGATCCAAGGGAGAGGAGGAGGAAGTCGCTGAAGCGAAAGGAGTCAGACTTGGGTAACTGGGAACACGAGGCAGCATCCAGGTAGGATGCAGGGGTCCCGAAGTTCTTTCGGCGTGGCGTTCCTGGAGACTCCGGTCAATCTGGATGGATAGGTTGATGAGTTCATCCAGTGTTTGAGGCACCCCCACACGAGCAAGCTCATCCTTGAGGGACTCTGACAGGCCCAGGTGGAACTGGTAATAGAATTCGGCATCATTCCAGGCCGTGTCTGTGCTTCACCGTCTGAATTCCGCTATGTAGTCCTCTGCTGTACGGCGGCCTTGTTGTAGCACAGCCTCCGCTGTGGTGGCCTGATTGGGGGTCTTTGTAAAGCCAAGCCATGGCTTGGAAGAATAAGGCTAGGGTAGCAACTTCTGGGGCCCTCTGCTCCCATAGTCCATGCGCCCAGGGCTGGGGTTCATCGTGTAGCAAGGAAATTACAAGTCCCACCTTCATGGCCTCAAGAGAAAAGGTGCGGGTTGAAGGCCAAAGTACAATTCACATGAATTACGGAAGGCCCTGAACTTGCGGCGGTCCCCAGAGCACTTGTCCGGCAGAGGGACCTTGGGCTCAGATGGTAGAGCCACAGTGGTGTGGCCTGCGGCCTGGCTAACCCCTGAAGCTGCGGTTGCAGCGAGCTCCTGTACCCATTCTTCCATCCAGGTATAGCGCTCCTGCAGGTTCTGGACCGCCTGTGTGAGGCCGGCAAGATGGACACATAGTTCATCCATAGCAGAGGGTGCTCCCTGTGCAGACTCAGACATGGCTGTCCATTGCTGTCACGCACCTGATGGTGGAGTCTGTCTTATGCAGGAAGCAACCACTCTTACGGCCCTGGTTTGGGAACCACTGGTAGAACAGACAGGGAGTTCGGCAGCACAAAGGGGGCACGAGGGCTGGACTGGTTCACTGTTGGTGGTGTGAGAGGTCCGGTCAAGGCTTGTGCAGGTATTGGAGTAGTGATGCAGGCTGGGTTGGCAACTAGCTGGCAATGCAGTACAGAAGATGTAGGCAGAAGAGTTGTCAGTTACAGGCAGGGTCATCAACAGGCGGGCAGCAAAGGTACACAGGGATCAGGCAGAAGAGTAGTCGTGGGCAAGCTGGGGGCTGGTGCAGGCAGAGATCAAGCAAGGTCAGAACAAGCCGGGTCACAGGAACAGGTAATCAAGAAACTAGCACTTAGAACACGGACATGCTGTAGAACGGACAGCACCGGCTGCATGGTGCTGTCCGGTTTAAATGGATTGTTTGGCGCCACAGCATCGCTCATGTGCCCCAGCACCTGCAGCGTTCCTGTGCACACCAGTGCGCACCTGCAACGTGCGTGAGCACTCCTGCGTGTGCCTGTGCAAAGGAATGGGCATTCTGGAAGGATTAGTAACAGAGGTTCCCAGAATAGGCATTCTGGAAGGATTAGCAACAGATGTTCCCTGAATAGGCATTCCAGAAGGATTAGTAACAGAGGTTCTCTGAAAGGTCTGCAAGATTTGAATTTGGGTTGGTGGCTATGTATTGTTGTGAGTAAAGATTGCTTTGGTCCACAATCAATTGATACACATCTTCCATGAAAAACAGCTAAAAACAGCTGTTTCATTTGCTGTTTCCATCTGATTTGTCAGGTTGGGCTGTGAATTGGAGGATAACAGGTGATGTTGAATCAGGGGGCTGCTAATCAGAATTTGCAAGCACCTCTAGAAGGCTACTATGGGCCTGTGTTATAATTCTTGGTGGCTGTGGGACAGTACGCTTGCTAGCCACCTAACCAGCTTGTTGTGCACTGCTGGGACTCGCCACGTCACCATGAGATACTGCAGTGCTGGTGTGTAAAAGGCCAGTATGTACTATGCTGCTGGTGCCTGCCAGTCCACCAAGAAGTAGTACAGTACTAGTACTTGGACTCTGCTGTATATGCGAAAAATCACACATTTCTAGCACTTCCGCTAACTGGGGTCAGGTACGCCTGATCTTAACAGGGATCTCTTTTCCATCATCTGAGCTACCTGCCAGAGAGCCTTTTTCTTTCAATCATTTTTATTGAACATTATAAACAGTAAGCATGAATTGACATGAAGTACAGCGATATGAGAAGAATATATACAGAACTTCAGAGGAACATGGAATGGGGAATATAACCACAGTGAGAAATAAGTAATGGTAGATCCCAGTGCCCTTATCCACCTCCTTGGAATCGTGATGTGTAGGGTCAGGGATCCTGAGAGCCCTGCACCAGGCAATGGTTGCAAAACATACGGTTCTCAGGTGTCCTCCCTGGCAGGGAATAGAGTACCTTTTTAAAAACATTTTGAGCACTAAATATACAGGTACCTAGTGCGACTATGGGAAAAAGAGCTCCTGGCTGTCACAGTTTGTTTGAACTGCTAGAAATAAAATTTCCCTGCTAATGCTAGCAGAGATCAGGCCTGCTCTTTCTAAGACTGCGGTTGTATGTGCAATATATCAGTGGCAGTGATGAGAAAAATTATACTGACACTGCACTTGTTAGGGGTGGGGTGGGGGGGAGAAGGGGACTAACTGCAAGTACTGGCAGTGTACAACGCTGATCCTGCTAACGCTGCATTTTTGGGGACACTATATTAACGAGAACACTAGAATAGTTATGTTCATGATCAATATATTGATTTGTACAAACACTATACTAGCAATGGCAGTGATCAGCAACCTATAATATAAGTGTGATAGTTTGCAGGCAATCTAATGCTAACTGACCTAGGCTGGGAGGGACACTAAATTACCCTGATGCTATCTGACGCTAGAAAGAAAAGGATTCAGGAAAAAAATAACCAGCAGGGTTCTGTACCTGTGTTTACAACATAGGTGCAGGGCCAAGCTGTCATTGGCTGCAGCTGATCAGCAGACCTGGAAGCAAGCATCAATGTACAGATAAGTGACTGTACCTGTACCAGCCACCCGCCTACAGTAGAATGCAGGCGTGTGGTCGGCAAGTGGTTAAAATAATAGCTGGTGATCCTGCCATGATGTTCCTTGCTCAAACACTTCCTGTTAATGAGTGATAACGCTCTGCTCTGGTTCCCAATTGTACTCCTGCATTATCACCATGTCTTTTGGGCTTCTAATAGGGTTTACCAGTTTCAACACACAATATGCAGTTATTGTCAACTGTTGTCACCATTAGAAAACTCGTCTGAGACGTAGCATGCAGCCAAACACACTTATGTCAACAGGAAGTGACTGCATAGAGACTATGGGAGATCACCAGCACTGAGGTGCAACAATGGATAATAAAAAGATGAAAACAAGTATTTTACTTAAAAATCATGGCAATTGTCTATGCATCATATTCAGTTAGAGTTTACACCTACTTTAGTAATATCATTTCATACTCTAAATGTTTCTTCTATATAAAAAGCCCCTATAATAATGCGCAACAAAAATAAAATCAGTGAGCCAATTAAAGCATAAATATCACAGGCACCTTGTCGTAGTCACTCTTGGGTTTAACTAACAATGGCTTATATACAATTTACACTCATGTCCAGGGCTAACTACAATCACCTTTCTGCAGCTCAGTAGTGGCCAAGTGGTGGCCTGTCCATTAGGGGCACGTGGGTGTCGCCCCCCCAGTCCATGTGCCCGGCCCCCTAATCTACATACAGGGCACCAGACGCATGGCTTTTTTTTTTTTTTTTTTTTTTTAGAAGCACATGATGAGGCTCTAATTGGCTTCAAAAAAGGGCACTGGAGAGCACTGTACCTTGAGCCCACCCTGTTGTGTGACATTAGCGAATTAATATTCGCTAATGTCTTCCTGTCTCTCCTCCCAACCTGAAGTTAAGTAGGCTGCTTGTAGCCAAAAGCTAACTTAATCCAACAGTCTTCCTATGCAGCCCTGATTACAAGATACGCGGCTTTTCATCCTGGCAATAGTTACAGCACCTCACTACACAATGTACACAACTCGCTCACTATAGGGGTACAATACAGATGTCTGCCTCTTAGTATATTTTTTTGGGACAAATATTTATTAAAATATATAATATATAAACTTTTCTGCTACCTAACTTGCCATTCATTGGTCCATTTTTGCTGACTTTTTTTACAAAAGGCAAATGGCCTGTTCACTTTTATCACGTATCTGGTGATGACTGGAATGTTGTGGAGGCCTCTCTGGCACCTCCTGCCCAACACTCTTAAAGGTGGAGACAGAGAGTGTGAGGGCAAGGAGTGGCATGGGTGCTGAAGGAGCTGGCATGTAAAGTCCGCTCTTTAGGATGATGAAGCTGGGAGTCACAGTCCTAAGAACAGAATACTGAAGTAGCTTGGCACCGCAGCAGGAGAAGGTAGCAGAGCCAATATGCAGGCAGCGACCAGTGGCAGCCGGGCAACAAGGGACTGAGTCAGCAGGCAGAGCAAGTCCAGGAAGCAGGCCAGGGTTGGTAACAGCCAGGAAGCTCAGTACAGAATCAGCAGGCAAAGAGGAGTTCAGTAAACAGGCCTAGGTCAGAAAGATCAGATGAACAAGGTTAATGCAGGAGCATAGGCAAAGTCCAGGAGAAAACTGGGTCATACACAGGTAAGCAGGTTCAAAGGATCAGGTCTCAGGAATACAGGTACAAGGTGAAGACCATTCAGCAATTGCTCATGGTGACAGTCCAGTTTACAGTAAATAGGCCACCGGGCACCATGTACACACACACTAATTCATATGCACACCTGCCTGTGTACATGTGCGAGTGTGCGCACAAATGTAAGCACGATGAACTGGATCAGTACTACTGCTTCTTTGTCTATAAGTATTAGCATATGAGCAATGCACACTCGCATCAATATGAGCATAAGCCCACACTGGTTTTCTGGTGCTGGGAACCTAGTTTACCTTACAACTTTGCAAGGGAAGTTGCACTTTACAAAGTAAATTTTCCCCAGAGGTAAGTGAATGAGATAAAATGCCACTTTGCAAATAATGCTCAATCATGTGCAAAGAAAATGACAAAAAAACAAACAAACATTTTTGCTTGTTCATGATTGGATGATAGAAGTCAGCAGACAATATTCACTAAGCTCTGGAAAAATGCAAAAGTAAAAGTTCCCTTAAAAAGTGCACAGCCTTTAGTAAATCACCTTCCTATGGTAATTAATATCATTGTATTTTTCTACTGGCTCAAAACTCAGACACAGGAGTTGTGGTAGCAAGTTTATTGTTACAAAATGACTGCAACAGCACTGCAAAGGTAAATAATTTAAGACAACTCAACAGCCCGTTCAGAGTTTGTGTCCCTCACATTCTCATTCCCCCTTTGACAACCATAGTGCTTTTCAGAATACACACAAATCTTTTAATCTTGACAGTTATATCAATGGCTCCCAAGGCCGCAGGGATATCTGGCACAGTATCCACAGAGAGTTCCAATCTGCTGTGTTCCACTTGATGGATGAAGTATGAATAGCTGGACTTTCAATAAGACTATATTGTAAGATTATTATATCTTTACTGTAATATTCAGCCTGCATGGTATTCTCATCATAATAGTCATTCCACGTATCTTCAATGCCATGTGATTACCCTTGGTAACCAGTAAAATCTGAAAAAAAGTTAGTGGGGTCTGAACAATGCAAATTGAAGTATTATAAAACAGCAGAAGGAAAGGTAATTAAATATAGATGACAAAAATAAAGACAGACCAGCAAATATTTCAAAGGTAGGAAAGTACAAAGGTGAACTTGAGATTTAAGTGACAGCTCACTCTGCAACCAAGATTTAGGTTTCCTTGCTAAAGTCTTGAAAGGAGAATGAAGATTCCTTGAGGACACCATAAAATAAACGGGAACTGCAATTATGCCATGTGTGCACAGGCGTATCAAGGAAAGAGCAGCAAAATGAGAGCAGGTCTGAGAATTGCAGGTGTGAGGGAATTTAATGTTTGTCGTTGGCTTTGGTTGGCTGTATCACATGAAATAAGATTTCCCTGCGGCCTTACACCACTATTTCAGGTTTATCAGTTGAATTAATTAGGGAAATTAGGACACACAAGGTGCAACCCAGAGGGGGAACCTTCATTGCAAATGTGAAATACGGCATTTTATGTGCCTCCTGGGGGATTTGGCAGCCAGCTCGGTTTCTCCTGTGCATGAGGATAAGAGAGAACCAATCCGAATATGTAAATATCGTTAAAGAGAAGCACAATATCACAGCATTCCAATCAATGGAGTTATTTTAATTCCTTATTGTGGCATTTACTTTTTAGATATATATAATTGCATACAAGATTGGGATATTACTTTCATCATATATAGTATTTAATTTACAAATTTAATCAGATACCTTCAGTTTGCAGTGTTTAAAATGTATTAGCTTTTTGCATATTGTGGTGCTTCAATTTATTAGGACACAAACAGTTTATTCCCCAGAAATGACCATGAAACAATAAACCTTACTGTAGTAAATAACTCAATTAATATCAAGAGATTTTTGCGTGTTGCAAATCATATATAGTATTTTAACAAACCAAGCTATTTTATTGCATTTAAGGCCGCATGCACACCGGGTATGTAAAATATATATAAACTAAAAGGTTTGGCGCTCCCTCAAAATAATTACATGGCAATATAAATCCTTATATCAATTGTATAATCCACCAAAAAGTCCACAAAAAACAGTGTATGATGTACAAAAAATATATATGCAGGAAAGTCCTCAGAAAAAGTCCAATCACCGAAGTGAAAAAAACTGATGCGCAGTATTAAATAATCATATCAACTGTGTTGTGGGAGACCCAACTTGGATGACTTATTTTGCTTCTCTTGTGAACTGTGAAGGATGAATTTCCACAGTGCCTTCAGCTACGAAGATCCATGCAGGCTTGTTTTCAAGCTCATCTACTGATTGTTAAGAAAAAATGACATGCCCCAGGCAAACAGGTGCAGAAATATCGAGCCTTAGGTGTTGGTGGTGGCAGACCACTGTAACCCCTC
The DNA here is from genome assembly GCA_018402905.1 of Glandirana rugosa. Lineage (NCBI taxonomy): Eukaryota > Metazoa > Chordata > Amphibia > Anura > Ranidae > Glandirana > Glandirana rugosa. Next base: position 21,901 of record BLSH010450964.1, on the reverse strand, counting down.
GCAGTTCATCTTGTTGAGTGCAGGAACAAGCCCTGCTGTTAAAAATTATTTTAAAAATTGTTATGACATGCCCCTGTAAAACAGGTGCAGAAAAATTGGGCCTTGGGTCTTGGTGGTGCCCTAAACCCAAAATGCTGTTGGAAGCTAGCATCATAAGGAATCAGGAGGAATAGGATAGGCAGCATAGGCAGTCTTCAAGGGATCCCAGATCCCTAGCAAATTCAATCAGTTACATCAGCATCAGGGGCTTGATAGCTGCTGATTCAGGACTGATTCATTTTTATAAATGTGAGCCTATCAACAGAGTCCTTGGACAGGCCCACTCTTTGATCCATTACAAACCCTCCAACAGCACTGAATGTCCATTCAGAAAGCACGCTGGATGTAGGACAGGCCAGTAGCTTGATTGTATATTGAGCAAGTTCCGGCCAGTGGTCCATCCTCAAAACCTAGTAACTCAGTGGATGCTCAGTTGAAAAGGTCTCCAAGTCTGCTCTAGACCTTAGATATTCCTGCATCATAGAATGCAGACGTTGATGATGGTTGCTTGAACCTATCAACCCTGGGTGCTGAGGACTGAAAAATTGTTTAAAGACATCAGTCAGCCGGCCACCTTCTCCACCGCTCTTCCTCTGACCGAAGGAAGCCTCAGAAACACTTTGTCCAGCAGCAGGGAATGGCAACCTCCCAGGGTCTAGAAAGGCATTGCAGAAACTTTTCTTCAAGCTATCCTAAAGATATTTCATCCTCTGCTCCCTCTGCGAAGGCAGGATGAGCTCTACAACTTTACACTTGTAACGTGGATCAAGAAGGGTATTTTAGTAGTGTTTTTAGTGAATGTCAAAAAATGTTTTGAAAAACGCTGTACGGTATCATACTGCATACTCGGATACGGTAGGATATCACTTTGTGAATTGAGCCCAATATCCTCCTCTATATCAAATTAGTAAACAGGAATCCTCGATAGCCACAAAGAATTGGTTCAATTTGGTCTTCGTGGTGCAACTGACACCAAGTGCATATTGTTCGTAGTACAAGTCCCACATCTCTATAATCCAACTATCTCCTCATAGCAAACATGTTATTATAGCTATTATAGCTCCCTGTTTAATACGGCAGATATGGTGTTAAAAGTGTAGTCATCTCTCATGATCCATATGATCTGTACTAATTTTAATTAAACTGTACCAAAGGATAAACCCATCTGCTCCTCAGTATAACAGCTGTATCTCTAGAATGATACAGTATTATGAATTTTACTATCCGCTGTCCTTCACACAACTAGGACATTACAAAACATGAAGGAAATGATTAATTTACTCCAGCATATGAACAACCACATGTGACCTAGATAACCTTTACTGGTGAAAATATACTGGTATGTCTCTAGCAATATTAATAAAATGAAAAGTTAATGTACTTTGTATAAGGAACATATAGAAAAGTACTCACTTATAAAAAAAAACTCACAAAGAGAAAAATGCTTATTGCCTTTTAGTCTTCCTGTAACCTGTATTAGAAAATAAAAACTTTTTTTTATATTAATTAGTTTCTCTAAGCAATTCCCATACTAGACTTTGGGAATGCTCAATAAAATTAGGTAAGGAAAAAATGCTAGGTTTGCTGCCAGTTACAAATAAAAATCAAATCAAATTAATTGTTTTGGCATCCCAACTCCTATGGGAAGAATAGAAAAAAAAAAGAGAATTGGCCTAATTTACTCTTGAAAAAAAGCATGTGGCACAATTAAAGGGACCCTGACACTAACTTAAAAAATGATAGGAGGAATACTGCGCTAAAGGTACAAAAGATAAGAAGGCAAGCAGCCACACTACGACTAAACTTGTCGCTACTAATTATTATTATTATTATTATTATTATTATTATTATTATACAGTATTTATATAGCGCCGACAGTTTGCGCAGGGCTTTACAATATTAGGGCAGACAGTACAATACAATACAATTCAATACAGGAGGAATCAGAGGGCCCTGCTCAGTAGAGCTTACAATCTAGGAGGGAGGGTTAAATGATACGAGAGGGAAATAACTGTGGGGGGATGGGTTGATTGAGAATAAAAAAGTGCAGTTGTTAGGTGGCGGCAGGATAGGCTTCCCTGAAGAGAAAAGTTTTCAGGGATCGCCTAAAGGTGGAAATATTTGGGGATAGTCTGACAAATTGGGGTAGGGAGTTCCAGAGGATGGGAGCAGCTAGGGAGAAGTCTTGGAGACGAGTATGAGAGGAGGTGATGAGGGAGCTGGAGAGCAGGAGGTCTTGGGAGGAACGAAGAGGACGGTTAGGTTGGTATTTTGAGACTAGGTTGGTGATGTAGCTGGGAGCAGAGTTGTGGATGGCTTTGTAGCTCATGGTTAGTATTTTGAATTCATTGGGCGAGTGGCAGCCAATGGAGGGATTGGCAGAGAGGGGTGGCAGACGCTGAACGGTTTGTAAGGTGGATAAGTCTGGCAGCGGCATTCATGATGGACTGGAGCCGGATGGAAATTTATCTGATAGGGGGGAGGTCAGGTAGTACTTACGGCGACGGTCTGAATAGGTGGAATGTTTGGCAAGTCGCAGACGGTGGGGAGAGACGGTTAGGGAGGTAACCGACGGTGAGCGGGTTACTTAAGTTTTATGATTGGTACTCGATGTTTCGGTAGGTGTTGAGACGAGGGTCGATGTAGTGGTTGGATCAGAGTTTTATGGTTGGATTGGCAGGAGAAGCAAGGAGGGTTCTGGAGGACGAGAGGTCGAGGGAGTAGTGGAGGAGAGTATGAGCAGAGGTTCTGAAGAGGGATCGACGAGGGTAGGAGACCTTGAGGGATGGGGTTAAACAGTCTGATAGGGGTTT
>BLSH010450964.1:0-12150 GCA_018402905.1 Glandirana rugosa | reverse complement strand
ACGGGGTGTTTTTTCCACCATTCCTACCAACCTTCGAAGACTTCTGTCATCAATTTTTCTCTTCCCCCCACGTCCAGGGAGGTTCTTGACAGTTCCATGCCTGGAAAACTTCTTAATAACATTACGCACCGTTGAAACAGGGATGCCAAGGTCTTTGGAGATGGCCTTATACCCTTTGGAGGTCTTGTGCTTGCAAATAATAGCATTTCTGGTGTCGTCAGACAGCTCCTTTGTCTTTACCATTGTCACACATGAAGAGGGAATAACAGGTGGCTTTTTATAAAACCAAAATGTTCATTTATTGGCTAATTTGGGTCACATGGGTGGAGGCAATTCATCACAGGTGATCCTCATTTGAGATCTGCAACAGGTGAGCCAAATTGGGTTTCCATACTGATTTGCAGCAAAGGGTGCCGAAACCACTGACAAGGCAAGCATTATGGTTTTCTCTGTTTTCCTCATAATGTTTATCTTTTTAAATGTTATTTATCATTTACAGTTTTTTGTCAAACACAAGCTATCTGTAGTAATATGTTGGTTAATTTGATACATTTCCTTCAGTAGATATTCCACAATATGTACATAAACTTCATGGGTGCCAATAATGGTGAGCAGGACTGTAGCAGACGCTTTCAGTTTCTATTACAAAGACCTGTACAATTTAAACTCGGACCCTCACACGCACCAACCCTCTCCCAACAAAATCAAGCAATTCCTAGACCAAATTCAGTTACCCTCTCTAGATGACCAACAACTAAAGTCGCTAAACGAACCCTTTACTTCATCTGAAATCCTAGAAGTAATCCATGCGTTACCCAACTCGAAAGCGCCTGGACCCGATGGGTTTACAGGCGCATATTATAAATCGTTCGGCGATATTTTGTCCCCCCCATCTACGCGACGCCCTCAACTCGTCGGCATCCAAAGCTTATTTGCCCCCAGAAATGCTAGAAGCAATTATAATCACACTTCCGAAACAGGGCAAAGAACCTACGTACCCCCAAAATTTCCGCCCAATCTCGCTTCTTAATATGGATCCCAAAATTTATGCAAAACTACTAGCCAATAGGATAGCCAAAATACTACCTACTCTAATCCATAACGACCAAACGGGCTTCACGAAAGGCTGCCAGACCTCTGACGATACTAGGAGGCTACTTAACATCATCCACTATGCAGAAACCACTGGAACGCCTTCTCTGCTTCTGTCACTAGATGCAGAGAAGGCGTTCGACAGGGTGCATTGGAAGTATCTGACTATGGTTCTGGAAAAATTCGGTTTTAAAGGACAAATCTTAAATGCCATAATGGCACTATATACTAATCCCTCTGCAAGAGTATACACCCAAGACGCCATATCCGTACCATTTTGAATTTCGAATGGGACAAGACAGGGATGCCCCCTGTCCCCTCTGATTTTTAATATGGTGATGGAGCCATTGGCTGAACACATCAGAACTAACCCCAAGATTTCAGGCATCACGATAGCAGCAAGGGAGCACAAGATCAGCCTCTTCGCTGATGATGTTATCCTAATTTTAAGCAATCCCAACTCATCCTTTCCAGAAGTCCAAACTATTCTGAACAAATTCAGTGAGATTTCGCTATATAAAGTAAATGACACCAAATCATCGGTTCTGCCCATAAACGTTGACGCCACTTCACGCATATACCTCCAGACACAACACCCATACTCTTGGATAGAGGACAAAATCCCATATTTAGGCATTCAACTAACTAAAACCACCAAAAACCTATTTAAAGCAAATTATCTCCCCTTGAAACAACGCCTACAACAATACCTCAGTTCACTATCCAGATATGAACTATCCTGGATGGGTAAGCTAGCAGCCTTTAAAATGATTTTTCTCCCTCAAATGCTGTACATTTTCCGCACACTTCAAATACCTATCCCAATGAGCTATTTCAAGTCTCTTCAAACCACCTTATCAAGATTCTTATGGATGGGCAAGAGGCCTAGGAGCTCTCATCACATATTAATTAAGCACAAACTAGTGGGAGGGGCGGGTCTGGTGGACATCAAAGATTACTTTCTAGCAGCAACTCTCACCAGCCTAAAGGACTGGTTCCGCCCGACCCCCACTACCGCTTGGGGACAAATAGAAGCCTCATACTTAATCAATAAATCCCTTAAATCCTGGATTTTCAGTATCCGATGGGGTATCAAGGCACCGCCCTCACTGCCCCCGACTATGGTCGCCACAGCTTCGGCGTGGAAGACATTACTTCATGCCTCGAATGCTGTATCAGATGGGGTCCAGGTTCCCATACCACTTCAATCTCTTCAATACATCATTCCCTCATTCCCGACAACACAATGGTTAGAAAAGGGCATTCTCTCCATTGAGGACCTCAACGACGCGAATACCATACACCCTTTCAAGACACTCCAGCAGTTATATGACCTCCCGACCTCGGAATACTACAACTACATAAGATTAAAACATGGACTTAGTCAGCATAAAAAACCAATCACCATGCTACCTAGACATATATGGGCATATCTCAACCCGGTGGGAAGCGAGATTAGAGGAATCTCTACCGTTTACAAATCACTCCAATTGAAAGACATGCTACACAAAACAAACAACTTGGTGCTCTGGGAAAAAGATCTAGGCAAAAGCTACTCAACACAACAATGGCGATCAGCATTACAACACACCTTCTCGGCCACTAGGAGCGCCTCTATGTGGGAACTAACATTTAAAATAACGCAGAGATGGTATCTCACCCCAGTGCGGCTGGCCAAATTCTATAAAAACCAAGACCCCTATTGCTGGAGACAATGCGGTCTCAAGGGAGACCTCTTCCACTTGGTGTGGGGATGCCCGTGTCTACGCACCTACTGGAGTGAGGTCTTCTCGTTAATCACAGAGATAATCCAACTAAACACATCACCATCACCCCAAATGGCTATTTTAAGTCTGGGGATCGACAAATATCCCTCCAATACTCGCCCTCTAATCCTAAACATTCTCCTGGCAGCCAGAATAAACATCACACGCAGGTGGAAGTCAACATCGCCCCCCACGACCAATGAAGTAATCGACACTTTAGCCCTCCACAACACTTATGAAAACCTGATGGCCTTCCAACTTAATAATGTAAGATCCACAAACATAAAATGGAACAGGTGGACACAATGGTACAACGACCGCTTCGGGAATAACTAGAGACTACATTTCATTGATAGGATTTTGCACTAGGGGTCTCCTGGGGACTCCCGGTGCCCCCACACCGCCGCTAATGACCCCAGTGGGAGTGACGGTGTGGTCCGGAGGCACTGGGAAGAACCACGGGGAAACCCGTGAGTATAACTAGCGACACCCCCGCTCGCTAGTAGACCTCTGAGGGTCCTGAGTGGGGAGCCCATAGCGTTCTCGATGGTATAGAGTCAAAGCCAACTAGTTCTGTTTAGTGACCTAACCGTTAGGTAAAGACGGATGTGCTTATTTTGAGATGTGGGACAATTTCTACAAACTTCTACTTTCTGAGATATGTTCTGTTTGATATGTTACACTTGATTTATCTATGCAAGATAAAACCGCAAAGTTATGTTATATGTGTAAAGCTGTTTATTGCAACTAAATAACGTTGTATTGTTATAATCAAAAACTTTTTCAATAAACATTAATTGGAAAAAAAAAAAAAAAAAATATTCCAAACAGCGGATGGGAAGGGATGTTTGTCACCATCCAAGGCTCGCCAACCCGATTACTCAGGGAGGATATAGGTGCATTTAAAAGAGGGGGGAAAAAAACTCTGATAATGTAAAACCTCTTAACAAGAGGTACATTTATTGAAAAATAAATCCATATAAAATATTGATAACATGTGAGCCGGCAAACATAAATGTAAAAAACGCAGCAATTTTGGGGTCAGCAAAAAAATTGCAGGTAAAATCTCAGAAAAGTCTAGTTTTTTAAATATTTTTCCTTTCCGTAAACAATTTTATTTACTTGCAATGTGCATCTGAATTTGCTAGGAAATCAACATTTTGCAAAGTGTAAATTTTCTAGCACAATTATCTATCTTCTTTCACATCATAGTCCTCTCCTCTTCTTATTTTCCAATAGTTTTTATTAAATGTTTCAAAAACAGTACAAGACTATCATATAAATACATAACAGTGTTCCAAGTGTATCCAAATGCACAAAGCATTACTAATGAGGAATGTGAAACAAATTCCGGTGAAGGGAGATATATGAAATGAAAAATGAGATTATATAAACAGAAAAATAAATATACCCCACCCCTCTCTCAGGAGCACGGGTATAGGAATGGGACAACAATATAACAATACTAATCCTTCCCACACCAAGCCCCATTGGTGGTACTTCCACATTTGTGATGCAACACAGAAGAAATGGCAAAGCATGGATTGGACACGGCATGACTTAGAACAAGAAGTTGCCTGCCCTTTTAGTACATATGGACAAGATAGGTGAACGAATACATGGATATTAGAGACTCAATCATCCATGACACTAAATGGTGCAGCAACAACATATAAGCTCATTATTACAAGGTAAGGCAAGCAAGCAACATAGGGAATATAACTACACTGTTACCAAGTTAAAACAACCAAAAAATTGCCTTTAACCACTTGCCAACCATATCGCGTGGATATATGGCAGCAAAGTGGCTCTGCTGCACAAATGGCTGTATATAAACTATCATGCCCGCCACGCTTTCCATGAGTGGGGCTGCGGGTCAGGCGAACTCAATGTCAGCCAGCGACCTGCGATCGCCTACTACACAGGAAGAACGGGGAACCGCTGATGTAAACACGGTGGTTCCCTGTTCTGACAGGGGACATGACAGTGATCTACTGATCCCTTTAACCAGGATCAGTTAGATCTGTCATGCCCCTGCCAGCCCCAACACAGTTAAAACACACAGGGAACACAGTTAACCCCTTGATCGCCCCCTACAGATTAACCCTTTCCCTGACAGTGACATTTATACAGTAATCAGTGGCTATTTTTAGCTCTGTTCGCTGTATGAATGCCAATGGTCCCAAAAAAGTGTAAAAAATGTACGATCTGTCCGCTGCAATGTCACAGTCCAGCTAAAAATCGCAGATCGCCACCATTACTAGTAAAAAAAAATAAAAACACCATAAATGAATTCTCATCATTTGTAAACGCTATAACTTTTGCGAAAACCAATCAAGAAACTCTCTGAAATTTGTCTTTAAAGTCTTTAGTGTCATCTTCGATGATCTTTGAGACTTATTTACTTTATGGTGCAAGCAACTAGATTGCTGAGGGCTTGTTTTAAAGCTCTTTTATTACTTGTTAGGAATATGTAAGCATCCGTAGTCTGGGCACTGGTGAACTATAACTGCCACAAACACAATAGACACACTTCATATGTTACACCCATAGGAGCTCTGGTTCCCAAAAGCATAGTGGCAGGCCTACATTATCTGCTTGCATGAGTATGGTAAAGAGATTAGATTGTAAATTATTTTAGTAACTGGTATAGAATATGTGAATGTTAAACTTAAAGAGTAAATCCATTTTTATTGAGAAAAAAATATTCCCCTCCTGATGATCTATGTACATTGCAAGGATTAAAACAAACTTTGCTGCAGATTCTTACCTTTTGTTATGCTGAAGAAATCACTGTGTGTTTCTCTGTGTCCATGTGCTGAGTGAGTCTAATGGGAGTGGTTTCACAATTATCATCCGGCTGCTACACCTGAAGGGCACTAATGAGGAAATTTGCAGGGTCTGCATCCCTTTAGATGTGATTTCCTATTGGGAGTATCTCACCAAAAATGAAATATTTGTTGCAAGGGATGTCAAAAATCTAACTTGCATCTTAGTGCAGAGGCATCTGGGAAAACCAGTGAGCCAATCACACAAGCAGGAAATTATGTTTCTGGGGGGCGTTCTGTACACATTATGCGTACAGAACACTTCCAGGTAGCCATATTGCATTGCATTTTACAGAAAATGACAGAGCTGCAGATTGAAAAGGAAGGGTAATTTTTAATAACATTCAATTACAATACTGTATGACTTGTGTCACAATATTATATGCTATATTATTTTTTTTTATTTGCTGTTTTTTTTCAAAAAAAGTGGAGTTACCTTTTAAGTAATATCTTGGCACTAATAATAATAATAACCTATAATAAATAGTATTATATTTTGATATTAAAAGTATGATGACCTGCAGTTTCCTTAATAACAAGTATTAACAGCAATATGAATGACAAGCAAAAAGGGTGCTCAGAAAATATCAGTAGAAATTATAATGTACGCACATCATGGACAACTTAATTAAAAGATGGTTAAAAGAGCTGTATATTAATTAAAGACCTGCACCACTCAACACCCTTTCTCCAGATTCTCTGTCCGTAGTGCAATCTGTAGAACTGCTGAATATACAGACTTGAAAGGAGGTTACAGAAAGGTCAGTAAAATCAAGGCTTGTGTTTCAGTTACGGGTCAGCGCTGGGAAGTAGTGATGAACGGAGCTATCCAAATTCATTGTGTCGGCTAAATGAAAGGTGGATCCGCCAGCATTAAAATGAACTGGCAATGGGGTCATTTGGAGACTTTAGCAGTTTACTTCTACGTCTTGTGCTCCATCCTAAACTGTGCATCCCCTAGTAGTGAATAGGCCTGTATGAATGTGCTTGTTATGTAGAAATGCCATCACAGTTTAGTAAGTCTTTTTTGCCCTTATTTTGCTTAATCAAAAAAAGAATCAGGTAAGAGGGTCCAAAGGATCCATTTAAAGCTGGACTCCAAACTTTCTGAAATCAGGGATACCTTTAGCACACAGTATGTAGTCAAAGAACACGTCCCCACCACGGCTCCTGTTACACAGACCACAAAGGTCTAATATGCAGAAAATGATTAGTTAAACCACAAAAGCACTTTTTTTTTAACCTTTATTTTTCATTTATATTGCCTTTTCAAAATAGCAAATATAGTATTATACAAGAGAAAAAGAGAGAACCGCTTCACACCAGTGACGTCACTGAAATTCAGGTTTATTGCACAGATGGCCACAATAAAACCCTGTATACCCGAGCCGAATGTTGGGAGACAATGACCCATTCAAATAAACAGCTGACGTTTGGCCCATGTGTATGTTGGTCTGTCCGACAGAAGCCAGCCGGCTACTGTCAGACATGCATGCTGGAAAACCAGCAGCCGACTGACAGTCCCTGCCTGATGAATGGAGACTGCTTTTGTAGCTATCCATACAATAAAACTGAATTACAGCGATGTCACTGGTGAGTGTTGGTTCTGTCTTATCCTGCATTGTGTTTGGAGCATGGACATCTCTGCTTACCACTAGCACCCAGGAGCATTTGGCTTGAGAACGGAGAAGGAAATATGATTTTCATCCGAATAGTAATATAGATTTTAAATAAAATGTTTAGTGCAGCATAACACTTTTGATAGTAAAATAGTACAGGTTGTGTAAAGATGTACACATCGGACTAAAAAGAAGAACAATTGAGGTTACACAAGGAACAGAGGGATTTGGTTTCAAAAGAGAGGCAGCACCTCCAAACGAGGGACAGCCGGGAGTCTTGCTGTAATGCTTAATATGCTGTTAAATGTATTTTTTTTTTTGGTCAATAAAGCGTTTATTGAATTCACATAAACAAGGGAAATTGCACATGTGTACATTTGATTTAACTAATGATTTGACATATGCATAGGTATCAAAATATTTGCGTTCATATCAAACACAAAAGTAACCATACAAATCAAATTCAAATTCAAAGGCATGCGTAAAACCAAGTATAAAGTATTAAAAAGTTCAATCATATACTGCCTACTTATGTTCAGTAGGTTACCTATGCAGTACAATGAGACCTCAAGATTATAAAAGAGAAATGTAACAAGAGAAAGGTATAATTGTGAAAAGTAAAGAAAGGTAAAAGAGAGAGAAGAAAAAAAAAGAGAGGTGGGATGTTAGATATGTATCATTATGCTCAGGGGAATCCCAGAAAACCCAAGGGTTCCGGGGTTTCAGCTCCCAATAATATGATCATAGTCTTTGGAGTATTTGAATATTACCCATACATTCCACATTTTTTTATATTTGTCTGTGGTTTCATTAGCTATCGCTCTGGTTTCCTCCATCACAAAAAGATTGTTCACTGCCAGAAGCCACTCTTTCAAAATGGGTGAATACGTGGATTTCCAATATTTGGGGATCAAGGATTTTGCGACCGTTAGCAAATGTCTAGTCAAAGACCTTTTAATACGCTTTCATTGTGCGATTGGAAATATGCAAGAGGCAACAGGCAGATGATAATTGGATTTAAATTTTTGTAATCTTTTTGATGGCATCATTGACTAAGGTCCAATAGTTCTGTATTTGGGGGCATTCCCCCATATGTGGATTAACCACTTGCCGACCGCCGACTGGTGTCGACAAAGTGGTTGGATATCGCAAACCACCGTCATATGACGGTGGCTGCGAGATCCCGCACTGTGAGCGAGCGCACGCCGCCGGAGGCGCGCTCTGAGTATCCCAAGGGACACCCCTATTAGAGGGTGGTGTTTCAAATTGTTCGGGCATGATTCCCAAGGAATCCAGGGTGAAAAAATAACTGGGATGTTATCTGTGGCATTTTCCAATGGCAATGTCTTTTTTTTCCACATGACAATGCCAGTCTATAATACGTGTAATGTGGGAAGCGTAATACTATTTAAAGTTTGGAAAACCCATTCCTCCTGCTTGTTTAAGCCATGTGAGTAGCTGAAGTTTAATGCAAGGTTTCTTGGAGACCCAAAGAAATTTTCTTAGCATGGCTTGTAGAGCCTGGAAAAAGCTTGTTGGAATAATTATTGGAATGGTTTGAAACAGGCACAATATCTTTAGCTGACATCAACGTTGTTTTACTTTGTGTACCCGAGGGACACAGCTGCCGGCTTTTAATGTGAAATTCATCTACTTCATCTTCTCTTGTGAGTAGTTTTTTATTTATGTAATAAACGGAGTCATACAGTATTATGCTATGCGACTCTTTTTTTATTGCCATATCCGATTGGTGACACTGTTTGGATGGACTTTGGCCGGTGAAGGCTGGGACCCATCTCTACCCCTGGAAGGGGTTTTTGGTTACTTGCACCTTTGTCTTATCTGATCTGACTGTTATCGCTGATTGGGGGAGTGACAACAGAGGCTTATATCCATTCCCACTCATTTGGATGGATCGGGTTATATGCGATTTTGGTTTATCTATCTGGTAAGCCTTATAATTGTTGGTGGTGGATCACGTAGCATGTTTATTCAGCACTTCGGGTGACCACAGATATATATGAAGTCTGTTTGCGGATTACCATTTCCATTCAATATCGGATTTGTTACATCATCTGTCATTTATACTTATTTTAATTTGGTATATTTGGACTCAATAACTATATGAACATGCTCATTTACAACTAGCGCAGCCCTTTATATTAGTTTGTTTACAATATCTTTGGCAAAATCGTAATTTTTATTATTGCTGCCCTCCCGAACCATGAGAAATATTTCAGGGTCTGTTTTTCAAGGTCCTTATTTATATCCTGTAATGGGTTTAAAATTTGTGGAGTACATGGATTTCAGGTCTGGTGTGAGCCAAACCCCTAGATACTTAAGGGCTTTCTCTTCCCATTTAAAGGTGCAATTAGCACGCGTGTTAGTCTGGGTGCTCTTTTTTAGTGTCAAATTTAGTTCCTCTGATTTTTTATAGTTGCTTTTAAAATTAGACAAATAGCCGTGGGGGCGTGGCCAGCGACGGCATGTGAGGAAGACGTTCATCACAGAGCTCCCGCATACTATCCTGTAACGATCCTTCCCACGCTCCTAGAATCCCAGTACACGGACCCACAATTGCAGCTGTGAATCCCAGCTATCGTCCGGCACTGTCAGCGCAGCATTCAGATCACGGGATGACCCGTAAGGGAGAGAAGGAGGCCTCACTCTCAGCGGCCCTGATGGACCAAAATGGCGCCGACACGGCCGCAGCGTGCCCCGCGCTCCTCCAACAAGACAAAGGTGGCAGGGAGTAAGTCACACAAGACTCACAAGACATTTTTTGTGATGCAAGGGGATGATAATGCACAACCCACGCTTAGTGACATATTGCATGCTGTTCACAAATGTACGGCCACGGTGGTGGATCTTAAAGAGCAGTTTGGGGGCCTTAAAGAAACAGTGCCACTCCTCCGCCATGATCTCCAAAAGATTATGGAGAGAGAGAACCACTGCTGTGAGTGACTTGGAAGATCAGCTACGCCCTCTCATCCGAGACTCCGGCACAGCTATCCAGCAAGTCGCACAGACCACCAACAAAACCGAGGACCTCGAAAATCGCCTTGTCAAAATAGTAGGGTTAATTATAAGGACCGTGAAATAATTTTATGCATGGCCCGGGAGAAAGGCCCTATTCAATACAATGGCGCCAATATATCCTTCTTCCCGGATTTTTCAGGTGAGGTTCAGCGCAAACAAGCTAAATATGTTGATGTCAAAAAAAGGCTGCAAACCCTGCAACTAAAATACGCTATGCTTTATCCTGCCAGGCTTAGGGTTACAGAAGGAGGTCAGGCTCACTTCTTCGAATCGGCACCAGATGCGGTGGCTTGGCTTGATAGACATGAACCGGAAATCCGGCGTAGGCGCCCTGCGGCGGACAGAGACTGACAGACCTGAACTCCCACTTCTGAACCGGTATGTAGCAGCATTTTTCACCATTTAAGACTGTCAACTCCTGTATTGAGGGACTTTACTCCTTTTACACAACAAATGTGACGGAAACTACACTGCAACTTCCAGACGAAGCGGATATCTGCGGCGCAAAACTAGTAGAGCCTCCTTAAGTTTCTATGTCCTGGTGGTTTGAATGCCCTACGTATTCTCTTTTTCTCTTTGTATATATGGCATACCTTCAGGGCTGCATTGTTGTTTAACCATTACCATTATTGGGATTCACTCCAGGCTGTTTAACCCATTGTGTGCAGGCGCACTCTCTCCTCTCTTCAATTCTACCCATTATGGGTTGTTGTATGTCTAGAGGAGATTAGTGCAATGTACCAGGTCATGTTCATGACGTTCGATTTATTTATGTTTAGTTTTTAAAGAGTATCTATATAAGATTTTGTAAAAAGCCTTAGGGTTCTTTTTGTAATGAATAAAATACTGTTTTATAGTAACGCATGCTTGCAAAGTCCATGTTTTCTGTTCCTACTGCTGTTACTATGCAACTTCATTGCACGCTGCCTTCCCCAGTTAAGATCAAGGCTCTTCAAGGTCAGAGTCAGAAGGATCTTCAAGTTCTCAGACCACAGTTGAAGTGGTCATTGTTCCTGTGCCCTGTTGGCACCAAGACAGCTCTGTACCAAGAGCCTTACAGGCCTGTGATTGTTAGGTCCTGGAGCATGTCTACTTGGTCGTCAGACCTATGAAACATCCCGTACACCGTGACCCTTGCAGGCCATTCTGCTCAGCCGTAATTCTTAGGATTTCAACACCTACCCCCAGTTGCCAAGACTGACCCCCCCCCCCACACTGTCTCCCACGATCCCCCATCAGGATTCTTTTCCATTACCTCTCCAGCCTCTGTCTCTAACAGCCACCATGGACATTGGTGATGCCCGTACCCATAGCCTTTTATCATGGCGGATATGACATCTACCCCCCTAGTTTTGTGGAATGTTAGAGGTCTCAGTGATCCTTTGAAATGCACTATGGTCTCCACATGTCTTCTGAAATACCACCCTGCCATTATAGGCCTCCAAGAGACACACCTGACACGGGACACAGTCTCATGTTTGCGATACTCTTGGGTGGGCAATGCATACCACTCCACATAATCTGCTTTCTCCCATGGGGTGAGTGTCCTGATACATAAAGCTCTGGCATTTCAGGAACTAGATTCTATGGTCGACCCACTTGGTCACTTTTAGAGTTGATCGAACCTCTGGAAGTTCGGGTTCTGCTGGTTCAGACGAACTTCGGGACAAAGTCCGGGTTCGGGTCCGGATAGGGCCCGGACCCCGAACCCCATTGAAATCAATGGGGACCCAAACTTTTAGGCACAAAAATGGCTGTAACAAAGTCCTGGAAAGTCCTAGAGGTCTGCAAAAGGAAGGAAAATGG